>SJYQ01009884.1:60428-74103 GCA_006410935.1 Redunca redunca | reverse complement strand
GGGGGGGCTCCAAAATCACTGCAGATGGTGATTGCAGCCATGAAATTAAAAGACACTTACTCCTTGGAAGAAAAGTTATGACCAACCTAGGTAGCATATTCAAAAGCAGAGACATGACTCTGCCGACTAAGGTCCGTCTAGTCAAGGCTATGGTTTTTCCTGTGGTCATGTATGGATGTGAGAGTTGGACTGTGAAGAAGGCTGAGCGCCGAAGAATTGATGCTTTTGAACTGTGGTGTTGGAGAAGACTCCTGAGAGTCCCTTGGACTGCAAGGAGATCCAACCAGTCCATTTTAAAGGAGATCAACCCTGGGATTTCTTTGGAAGGAATGATGCTAAAGCTGAAACTCCAGTACTTTGGCCACCTCCTGCGAAGAGTTGACTCATTGGAAAAGACTCTGATGCTGGGAAGGATTGGGGGCAGGAGGAGAAGGAGAAGACAGAGGATGAGATGGCTGGATGGCATCACGGACTCGATGGACGTGAGTCTGAGTGTAACTCCGGGGGTTGGTGATGGACAGGGAGGCCTGGCGTGCTGTGATTCATGGGGTTGCAAAGAGTCGGACATGACTGAACGACTGAAATGAACTGATAAAAATTCATGTCTCTCTTATGTTTAAGTTGAAATCGGTGGCTTTTAGGCCTTGAGGTTTCCATTTGCATGAAAATGTTAGTCACTCAGTTGTGTCTGACTCTTTTTGACCCCATAGACTGTAGCCTGCCAGGCTCCTGTGTCCTTGGGATTCTCCAGGCAAGAATATTGGAGTGGGTAGCCATTTGCTTCTCCAGGGGATCTTTCTGACTCAGGGATTGAACTCAGGTCTCCTGCCACAATTGTAGGCAGATTCTTTACCATCTGAACCACAGTTGCATAAATGTTTTTCTAATGTTTTATGTACTAGCTTAACTTTTAGGTACAGTAACTGATTCAGGATGTGGTCAACACCGTTCCATCTTTTTTTAAGACTTTGTTTGTTTGTTTGTTATGGACCGTTCTTAAAGTCTTCATTCAATCTGTTACAACATTGCTTCTGTTTTATTCCTTGGTTTTTTAGCCACAAGGCATGTAGGGTCTTGGCTCCCCGACCAGGGATTGAACCCCACCTCTTGCATTGGAGGGCAAAGTCTTAACCACTGTCAGGCCAAGGAAGTCCCTCCATTATTTTTTAAAAATTTATTTACTTATTTTTGGCTGTGCTAGGTCTTCATTGCTTCATGCAGGCTTTCTCTAGTTGCAGTGCTTGAGACTTTCGTTATAGCGGCTTCTCGTGGAACATGGGCTCTTGGGCACGTGGACTTCAGTAGTTTTGATGCATGGGCTTAGTTGCCCAGGGACATATAGGATCTTAGTTTCCTGACTAGGGATAGAACCCATGCCCTCTGCATTGGCAGGCGGATTCTTAACCACTGGACCACCAGGGAAGTCCCTCCATCATCTTTTAAAAGTATTCATTAATAAATCTTCCACCAAGTAAAGCATATGAGGCTTTGAGTAAGCAGTGTGAATTTCTTTGGTTGTTTTGGGAACTTGTTCTTGTCAGGATACATATTCTATTTCTCTTATATTCCTGTTTGTGCAATTTCACTTATCTTTTCTGTTTTAAGCAATTGATTATCTCTTAGCATTTCCCGCAGACACTATAAGGAGAACGTAGGGATAGGCATAGGGAAAGAATTGCTTTCCTAATTTTAAGACTACAGCAAACACTTGTAAATGACACATAGAAGAGACATATGAGGGATATGACTGTCAGGTACTGGGAGTTCAAGCCACACACATATTATTTACACGGTAAACACATAATCCTTCTTTCTCAGGTCTCTTCCTGTGCACAAATTTATATATATATATATATTTATATATATGTATTTTATATGTGTGTATTTGGCTGTGCCAGATCTTAGTTGTGACTGACACGTGGAATCTTTAGTTGTGACTTGTGGGATCTAGTTCCCTGACCAGGGATTGAACCCGGGCCCTCTGCATTGGGAACTTGGGAGTCCTAGCCACTGGACCACCAGGGAAATCCCACATATTGATCTGTTCTGCTCTTTTCTAGAACATGTCTGAATACCCAAGGCATCTCAAATTACCTGCATAAAACGATTCATTATTTTCCTGCTAAAGCTAAATAAAAATTTGTTAAATCACATATCCAGTCACCTAATCAGAAACATGTTGATTTTGACCCCCTCCTCCCTCCTGCTCGGTGTGGGAAAAGGCCCTGTGTAATGCCAGCCCTCTTGACTGTTGCTATTTCCCCACAGCTTATCTCCAGCCACACCTAAACCGCCAAACTGACCATGCTCTCTCAAGCTTCTGGCCTTTTACATCCTGTTTTCTTCCATCTAAAGCTCTCTCTAAAGTTAATTCTAGTTCTATGTCAAAAATTGATTTAATACAGGAAGGTTTTACTAACCCTTCTCCATCAGTCCCTACCTCCAAGATGAGTTCTGGGCATCTCCTTCTCTACTGCCATGGCAGCTTGTGAATATCTGTGCCCTAACAGCCATTCCTGGTTAACCTGACTATTCCCCCTCCCTCGGCTGTAGGTAACTGACGACAGGATTTTATGTGTCTATATATATTACTTAGCCTGCAATATGTAGTTCATAAAGGTTTGTTGGATGAATATATTGTAGTATGAAGGTTACAAACTGAATTTATCAAATTGATGATTCATTCCTCTGGGAGAAAACTCTTCAGCAGATGAAATTGAAATTTGAGCATAGAGAGTTTTAAGATGGTGGCCTGACTTGGACTGTTTAATATTAGAGTATTAGCAATTTTGTGTGGCATTATCTCCACGTAATAGTTTACTTTCATGTATAGCCATACTTTGCAGGTTTTTCTTCTTCAATTCTGGCTTGACTACTGCTATGGTTTCCTTGCATGAAAACATTTGTTCATGTCTAAGAATTCACACTCAGTGTTTGTTTATTCATTCAGACACATTTACATAGCATCTGCTGTGTGCCAGACATTGGGATAGTCTCTGGAAAAACACAAGCAAAAGGCACAGTTCCTGCTCTAAAGATGCTTAGCTTTATCTGGGTATTTATATTGTCTAATAGAACTCTCTTAGAATTGCTCCTTCAGTCATGTGTATGTGCATGTGTAATGAATTCCCTGTCTTAACGATGATCTGTATTCCACATTGTGAATTATTTAAAAAGGATATTTGTTAAGTCATGATATAAATAGTTAAGCCTAGGTAAGACCACTTTGGGCAGCATTTATAACCAAAAAATAGGCATTGTTTGAGAAGATGAAAAGGCAAATAAAGTGTCAGAAATAGGCTGGAGCAGAGAGTATCGTTAGTCTGTGGGGGGAAAATGACATTAGTTAAGAGCAGGCACTGGTTATGGACTGCCTTATGACTTGTGACATAATCTGTAAAGCGTTTTAGAAATAAGTGGCATGGTGAAAGTGATTCTTGCTACTGTGTATGGGATAAATGCAGCTTCCTTGGTAATCCTGTTGTGAGATGATGAGAGATGCTCCCAGTTTAGAGTTACAGGTACTGAGAAGGGTTTATCTGAGAAATTGGTTGGACTCAATGTTGAACTGGATGTCAGAGTCCTGGAGAGCTGGCACGAAAGGGCTTCTGGAGGGGAGCAACATCATTCATTTATCCATTTGGAAAATACTTGCTTTGTGCCAGTCACTGAGGAACCGCATATAGTGAAACAAAGCAGACATGGGGAGCTGATGCTAGAATAGTTCAAAAGGATTAAAGCACATGGGGCTTTTGAGTTGGCTTATTTTCTTTTGCTTTTAATTTTTATTTATTTTTTAAATTTATATAGTTTTGGCTCCACCAGGTCTTGGTTGCTATGCATGACTTTCTGTTTGTGGTGAGTGATCGCTTGTTGGATCTTCCCGGATCAGGGACTGAACCCCTGTCCCCTGCGTTGGTAGGGGCAGGCAGATTCTTAACCCCTGGACCACCAGGGAAGTCCTTCTTTTGCTTTTGAAATGGGTTTATTTAGCAGGGTGAGCAACTAGGTAAAATCATCCACCACAGCCGCATGGAGTAACTGTAAAACCTAAATGATAACAGAGAAAAAGAAGAAAACAGTTTCTGGTGACTAAATCATTTAAAGTCTCATCTTTCAATAGAATGCAGGTTCTTAAATTGTAAAACAATATGCCCCTCTCACTGAGTGCCTTTCATTAGTATTAAACAATAGTAATAACCATTTCCATGTTTGGAACATGAAACATGTTTCATGACTGGTATAAACACTTGCATAATGATTACAGTTTTATTTAGTAATTGCTTCAAGGATAGAACTGAAATAAATTATTTCTTTTTAATATGTGTAAAATTACAATCTGAGTTATAGCTTTTTATTTTACTTCATTACCCTGAAGAGCCTCTATTTTTTTCCCACTTCTGAAAATAATTTTTACATTAATGATATTCAAATAAATATCACATTTAGTAGATTTTACAATAGACTTTAAAAGCCCATAGCTAACACTCGCAAATCATGAAAAATCACTCAACTCTGTGGTTTTTTTTCCTGAGACATTCATTACCTTTATTCCTATGCAGGATTCTGTTCAATGAGTTGTCATTTAATTATTTATGGAACTGTTAAAAACCCACCTATTCTGTATAAACAGTGACCTATTTGGCCAGATCAAATATGTCTGGTAGTGGAGTGAAATGACAGTATTTGGAAGCACTAACTCCTCCAGCACTGTGGGTGCCCATTAGCACGCATGTGTATGAGCTGGGTTTTTACCTTGCTTGTAGGCCACTGATAAGAAGATTTAAATGACTGTGGAAAGGTTTTTGCTCCAGGGCAAAGAACTCAATAGAAATCCATTTATATAACTTGCCGTGTATGGTGGTATTGAATGACACAAAATAGTAGTGGAATGTAGTCATTCATATGTAAAGGTGGTTCTTCCAGGGAGCTGCCAGGGTCTGATAAGAAAAAAAAAAAAAAGGCAAAGCTTTTGTAGTCTGTGTTTAAGCCATCCAAGAATTACCCACACAGATACTACTCATTACACTGTTTTTCCATTCAGCAGGGAAATGTGTCCACAGGCAAAAGTATCTTTATCTAATTTTGAAGTGATTGTTGTTTTGCTGCAAAGATAGCTTCTGGAACTTCTTGCTGTGATCCTTGTAATAATGCAGATTGAATGTGTTAACTCTTACTGTTGCTTATCATAGGTGGGAACTCCTGCCAGTAAGCCGTGTAGTGTGATAAAGAGGGACAGTTTGCATCTTGGTTGAACAGCATTGCAGAAATAGATTTTTATGTTAACTATTCCGCCTCTGCATTCTGAACCCATCTGAGAGAATAATTTACATGAAGCTTAACTGGGTTAAAATACTGGGTTTACGTACTTGGAGCAGTTCACTTTCACAGATTTATGGACCTAAATATAAAGTTGCAGGTGGTCGTTGTTCTATAATAATTATTTCTAATACCCCTCCAGTGGCTTTTTTTCTTTAATTAATTATTTTTTGACTATGCTGGGCCTTCCTTGCTGCACACGGGCTTTCTCTAGTAGCAGAGAGCAGAGGTGACCCTTGGTTGCCGCGCACAGGCTGCTCGCCGCGGTGGCTTCTCTGGTTCAGAGCACAGGCTCTAGGAGTGCAGGCTTCAGGCATTGCAGCACTCAGGCTCTGGAGCGCAGGCTAGGTATTGTGGCACACAAGCTTTGCTGCCCTGTGGCATGTACAGAACCCGTGGCCCCTGCATGGGCAGGCGGATTCTTAATCACTGGACCACCAGAAAGTCCCACTCCAGTGGTTTTTATCGCTTAAAAGATGATTTAGATGGTCAGCATGGATCTGACCCCTCTTCACAAAATCAAGGAAAGAATTACTGCTTGAATGTTGTTTGTCTGTTTTTTTCAAGGAAAAAAAATGTCTTTGGTTGTATGTGGTGTACGTATATAGTTTCTTTAAAGCAGGGAGCCATGAGTTTTTACTAGGTATCTGTGTGCCATTTTAATTCTAAGTTCTTCCTTGATGACCTGGTAAGGAGACAATGTTCTAGTCATTAAGAAATATTTCGTTTTCCCTTTTAGTGCCCCTTCTTTGTTGATGCCTCTTCCTGGAATTAAAGCATCAGCTTCAACGGATAAATATGCTGTGTTTAAAGGAATTGCAGCTGACAAGCCCTCCGAAAATACTGTTCCGTTTGGAGGTAAAAGCAGTTCATAAATTCATGAACCTGTGAATGTAAATCTTAGTTTTTAGTGGTGACCTTTTATGGTAAATGTCCTTGAGTTGTGATCTCAAGGTTCCTAACCTTAATTGAGCTTCTGTCTTTTCATCATAGAGCCTGGTGATAAATATAGTGCTTTCAGAGAGCTCGAACAGACAGCAGAGAGTAAATCTTTGGGTAAGTTTTTGATTCCTTAAATGGATGAGTTATTCATTGTTAAATGCGAGAGTTTTACGACTCTTTCAGTAACATCCAAAACGTTCTTTTATTTTACTTTTTGTGGCTGTGTTTTTGTTTTGTTTTGTGGCTCTGGAAATTACAAGGAAGCGAAATGTGGTTCAGTTATTGGAAATTATTTTCTAAAAATTAGGGCAGACCCCAAATTGATGCAATTTCCTCTGAAGACAGTGCATTCCCTTTCACCGGAAGCCTTCAAGTCACGGTAGGCTCCTGTGGCCACTTTCAGTTATTTTGACGCTCAATAAGACTTGGAGCTATTGGCAGTGCAGCAGTTGTGGACTGTGCAAAAGGCAGCAGCAGTCAGATTTTCAAAGGTAGCTGGAATTTAATGAGAAGAGTGAGAGGGGGTTTGTGTGCCTATGTGGTTCCCATCTCTAATAGAAGGACTTAAATAGAGTGGAAGGGAATTTAGAGTGATAATTTGAGAGCCATATATGTAAAGACTGAAAGTTTTATTGGGGCAAAATCCTGCTAGAAACCTCATGTGTAGGATTTAGATAATCCATAGGTCAAATGAACGTCCTTCAGAGCTTAACCCATGCATGCTGTGAAATTCGTATCCTCTACTGAGGACTTCCTGGGGACAGTACCACATTCTACCTTTTTGTATTGGACACTCAAAGTTGGACCATCTTTCCATAGTCATTTGTTCTAACCTTCTCTCCAAGTAGTGGGGTGGGTTCGGGGAGGTGAAGGGAAGTTACAGGCAGGATAAGGCATACATGTGAAATTTAAACTATCAACAGAAAGTATACTGCTTAAATATCTCTAGAAATATTCGATATTTTACAGCTCTTAGGTTCTAGAACTGTTTCCGTGGGTTCCCTAGTAATAGTATAGAATGTAATAGCTTTCTCCCTCAGTGCTTGTTTTAGATACTAGGAGCACAAAGATGAACGCCAGAGGAACCTTAGGTTTGTTGATTTGGCCTTTACTCCTGGCGTTGCTGTCCTCAACTCGCGGGCCAAGGCAAGAGCGTTGGAGGCAAGAGCGTGGGTTAAGATCACAGTTCTTTCTGTGCTCTGGTGTTAGCGGCTGGGTGATATCTGTGTATTCCTGGGAACCGCTGTGGTGCCCCCCCAGTGTGAGCAGTGCACCCAAGCCCTGCTTTCTCAGTACCTTCCTGACAGAATCCCAGACAGTCGCTGCTGTCGCCATGCTTTTATTCCGGTCTTATCTTTAAGCCTCTCCATGTGGTGATGCCAACTTTGTTCATTTGGGGAGAATATATTTTAATTCTACTCTTGTTAAGAATACATTGGACTGCAAAAATTTGAAGTAAAATAGGAAGATGGTTGTGTGACACTTAATTAAACCTCCTTGAAGGCCATCTGACTCTCATGGAATGAAACTTTGTTGGCTTATAATACTTTTGCGGTTGACTGGGGCTCTCAAGTTAAAGGCAAACTTTGTAGAAAACTGATTAGGTGGATTGATTTTTTAAAATATTTGATACAGAAGCTAATAACACAAAGGGTTAAAATATTATTGCCTTGCCTTGATAAAATATTATTAAGTCAAGTGATCAGTTTTGTGTAGAATTTAGCAATTTTATTTCAGTAGTTCTTTGTCATTCGATTATATAAACGCTAAAAAAAAAGTTGGGCTGGCTTCATTACTGTTATGGCAGAGGTGTAGTTTCTTAAGTCCAAATGACCGAGTAGTTTAAACCACAGATTAAAGTAGATGCAGAAAATATACTATGTAGAGAAGTGACACTTTTTGTTTAAGTTTTAGCAAAAAGTGATATCTTTTGAAATGTTTTGAGAGCCTAGAAAGTAGAGGTTCCGGAAACTTAATGAGGATTCAGAAGTGGGACTGAAAAGGTAGCCACGAAGTCATATGCTTTATGTACCTCCTGATACGTAGGCTTCCAATGACTGTGGCTAACTCATTTGCCCCAGAATCTCCTGTGTTTTTGAACATGTAAACCCACCCACTTTTATTTCTTTTTAACCCTTTCACCCAGCTTACATTTCTAGTGGAAACATTTACAATTCATCAGTAAGTTTAGTTTGCTGTGGTGATTTCTTTTACAAAATAACCAAGCAAAACTTGTCAATTTCACAAATATTTTAAAGCAGCACTTCAAAAATTTAGGCTATGACAAAATTGGCTGCTTGTTACCTTTTTATTTTACAGAAATAAATATTATCAGTGATATACTTGCCTAAAATTCTAGGGTAGTTTTTTAAGTTCTCCTGTCAATTTGTGAAATTGACTTTAGTTTTATTAGTGGTATGTATGAAAACATAAACTATAGAAACTCTGAATGCTCTTCCTCTCTTTCTAAAATTTCCCTAGTAATAGTAAACAGATTTCTCTGTGTTGATAAATTATGCTGGTGGATTGGTTAAGTATCTCAGATTAGGAAGAAAAATAAGCTTCCATTATTTTCCATGCTTTTTTTTCATGTGATATATCAAAGTATATATCATGTTACAAGCACAGACTATTTAAAGCCTGTATTATTTTCATGATAATTTTCAGAATTATATTTTGATTTTACATACATTAGTTTATATGGTTCTTTATCTCATTTGTAGGGAAAAATATAATTTTAAAAAGTAGATGAGGAAATTAAAGCTTCTTGTGTTTTAGTTTATGACTCTCCAGAATGGTACTCATATTTTTAAATAACAAGTGATGTTAGTATAGCTGTATTTATAATTGGTTTGCCTCTGGTTTTCATTACCTGGTATAACCTAGTGGATTTTATGGGAGACCTTCAGGTGCTATTAGAAAATGGAGATTGTTTGAACGTCCTAATGTCATGCCTGTGAGTGATTACATGCTCTCCTGTGCTTTCGTTGCTCAGTTGTGTCCGACTCTTCGTGATCCCATGGACTGTAGCCCGCTAGGCTCCTCTATCCATGAGGATTCTTCAGGCAGGAGTACTGGAGTGGGTTGCCATGCCCTCCTCCAGAGGATCTTCCCAACCCAGGGACTGAACCCAGGTCTCCTGCATTGCAGGCAGATTCTTTACCACCTGAGCCACCAGGGAAGCCCGAGTGATAACATGACTGTGATAATCAAGAATAGAAACTTGATTAAGAACCATGGCCCAGATTTTTTTACCAGTATCTTAACCTCATCTGTTTATTTCTGAGAAATACCTTAGTACCTATTTTCTCTAACTAAAAAAATAAATTCTGTCAGTAACTCTATCCCCAGAGTAGCCCAGTATAAAATAAAGTTTAAATCCAACTCTCGAAATTTTTAATAACAGAATTGGAGTTCAGATGCCTTTGAATTTTAATAGGAACAAAAGCTGATTGGTACCGTGAGATGGCTGACTTCAAGAAAAGCCCAAGTACTCATAGATTTTTAGTTTTTTGTAAGATTCAGTTTGTTTGTCGCACAGCATGGGGAGAAGCTATCAATACTTTATAATATGCCCTTAGCAAAGATGCTTTGCGAGTAAGTAGATGCCTTTTCAGAAATTTTCACCAAATTTTCTTCAAATTAATGCCTCTGTATACCTCAGCAAAACCACATAGTATCTAACCATAAGCTTTAAGTGCCTAACTGAGCAGAGTCTTGTACATCCTAACTATTTGATGCAGGATTCTTTGTAATATTTCATAGGTACCGTGATTTTTTTTTCCCTGATTGATCACTGTGTAACACATTTTATCTTTAAAGGGCCACGATTTTAATATGCCTCTCTTCGGGTACCTCCAGCGCCCATTTCTTATTCTCCTGGAGGCTTGGCTGGGTAGCCACAGTGAGGAAACATCCCGAGAGCAGTGCTTTCGGCCAGTTGAAGGCGGTGGTACAGACTTACCACCCTGAAATGAGAAAATGAAAATGATGTGATACGTGTGTTCGGTTTGATTTTCATTTATTTCCCTGTCACTAGCCTTCAGTGTGGAAACAAAAGGGATACATGGTGCAGGGTATTATCAAACTAGTGGTTAAATACTGTGGCGCCTGTGAGGCAAACGTCTGTAATACGCTTGTCCTGTAACGTGCTTTGCGTCGTGTGCCTTTCAGCTTGGCATTCTTCTGTATTTGGTTGTGTTTTTTCTTTCAGGAGAAAACTTTGCAGAATTCAGATCTGCAGGGACCGACGACGGCTTCACTGATTTTAAAACCGCCGATAGTATCTCACCACTAGAGCCACCAGCAAAAGACAAACCTTTTCCAGCCACCTTCCCCTCAGGAGCTACCCAACAGAAACCGCAAACACAAGTGAAAAACCCTCTGAACTTAGCAGATCTAGATATGTTTTCCTCAGTTACTTGCAGCAACGAGAAACCATTGTCCTTTTCAGCTGCATTCAGCGTATCAAAATCCATTTCCGCACGACCCCAGCCAGCAGGGTCTGCGGCACCCAGTACAGCATCGGTGTCAACTAAGAGTGCTAGTTTGGCTGATGATTTTGGAGAATTCAACCTTTTCGGGGAATATTCTAGTCCAGCCTCTGTCGGGGAACAGGATGACTTTGCAGATTTTATGGCTTTCACTAATAGTTCTGTTTCGTCAGAGCAAAAGGCAGAAGACAAATATGAGGCCCTTAAAGAGGAAGCTAGTCCTGGTCCTCTAACCAGCAGCACAGGCATCGCAGGGAAGAGTGGACAAAACTCTGCTGCTACGTCCACGAAATATGACGTCTTCAAACAGCTCTCTCTGGAGGGATCTGGACTAGGTGGTGAAGAGCTGAAAGACAGCACTTCTTCGGGCAAGAGCGATGATGATTTTGCTGACTTCCACTCCAGTAAATTTTCCTCCATGAACTCGGACAAATCCCTGGGAGAGAAAGCGGTGGCTTTCAGACACACCAAAGAAGACTCTGCTTCGGTGAAGTCCCTCGATCTCCCTTCCCTCGGGGGCAGCAGTGTCGGCAAGGAGGACTCGGAAGACGCGCTCTCTGTTCAGTTTGACATGAAACTGGCTGATGTGGGAGGAGAGCTTAAGCATGTCATGTCTGATAGCTCTTTGGATTTACCGACAGTTAGCGGCCAGCATCCTCCTGCCGCAGGTGAGGAATTGGTGAGATTACTCTGGTGATGGTGACGCAGCTGTCAGAGGTGGTTCTGTGGGTGTTCATTTACAGAAGAGGAAGGCTCTGGCTCTTAACCTTCATGAATGTCTGATAATTAACCTCTTCATTGCCAGTCCCCCTAAAGCAGTGTTGCTTTTGATTCTTTGGCTACTCGGATATGTGGTAACTGTGAATACAGTGAAACTTGGATAGCTAAAATAGTTTGACGTTTGAAACCTGACACCAGCTTGGTGTTCGAGGCACATCAAAATCCACTGCTAAACGAGCCACACATTGCCAGAAACTTTATCGAGACGTTTGCGGTGTCAGTAATGTCCCTCTGTTTCCGTGAGTGAGGTCAGTGTTTGCTCCTTTTTTCTTCTCTGGGATGTGTTTGTCAGCTGCCCATAGAGGATTCTTTTTGGTTTGCAGAAACCAACTCGTGTTAGGCCAAGTAAGTAAAAATGTCTAGCCAGTGGTACTGCAGTTTGCCACATCCCTACAAGAGAAGAAGAGGGCAAGAACTTGTGTATGGGTGCCCTGCATGCCGGGGTCTGGCAAGGAGAAGGGCGCCAGCTGTTAGTGGAATTCAGGTAAGGTTTTCAGTGCTAACACTATGACTAGAAGTATTAAGTTGTAACAAATCTGTAGATGGTAGAATAGGGTAACTACTAACTTTCTCAGAAAAGGTTTGAGAACATCTTAGAAGGGAACCCTGTTTAAATTCCATGTGGATTTACATGTAGCAGTTGATTCTCTAGTCCAACTTCCTGTCAGAAAAACTAGATTCCCAAGTGTCCTAGTCTTTATTTTGTTTCATTCTTTAACAATATATATAGAAAGATACACCTATTCTGTGGCCTTTAATAATGAGAAATATCTCAGCATTACTGTATTATTCCAGAAAAATGCATACATGTGTGAAGGGTTCATCGTTGTTTAACCAGAGAGAGACACATTAGACACTCCAAGTTTACAGATTCAAGCAGAAGTTGTAAAGTATGACGGCTTTTGCATACATCAAATTGGTCAAGTCAGAAAACAAAATTACATCTGTCCTTTGGCTATTGAGATGTTGGAAATGGTCTTAAACAGGGTGTCGAATCGGGAGCAAGGTATTGGAGAATCGGGAGCAAGGTATTGGAGGAGTGCTGTGTTTCACGGGCTCTTTGCTAAGGCCTTTGCCAAGTGCAGTGGGCTGTCTGCAGGGCAACTTGTGCCCCTGCCTGTTTACTTCTTTTTTTAATGTACTTTTCTTCAGATGTTTTTCTTTTCTTTTTTTCTGTTTTGCTGCTCTTTGTTTGCTGGAGAGATTCTGTTTTTCTTTTTTGTATGAGCTGCTTAAGCTACAGCAGTCAGTTGCAAAGCGTTCTGTTTTCTGAACAGTAATAGTGACTTTTTATTTTAAAATCTCATAACATCTACACTAGCCTTTTGGACTCTGAAGTTATGAATTAGAAGCTATTTTTCTGAAAGTGAGTCTCTATTCTTTCACAGTGCCAAACTAGATGTCATTATGAGATGAGTCTAATCTGGGCTTGGGATGTCTTTTTTTTTTTTCTTTCCCATTTTGGGAGGGGAGATTGGTTTCGTGACTGAGCTTGTTCTGATTGACTTGTTAAAATAATCTTCTGTGCTCATGTCCTATTATGTATGTTTGGAACATTCCCAGCTTGGAACCTGTAATGTTCAAGCCAAGTTTCTTCAATTTGAGGATATTCTTAAAAGCGGATTGTTCTCTCCTTTTGATCTGTAAACCTCCTGTCCGAAAGGAGCAGTATCCCTTGAGAGTGGTTGTGAAAGGGGTTGAAGTCTGACCAATGAGCGGTATTATTCTTGAGCAGAGTGCTGTGTGAGTGTACTGGAGAAGGTAAATGACAGCGACTTCTCCAGGGCCATTTGGTTTTACCTTATCCTCATCTTGACCACAGTAGCTCTTGCTCTTAGATTGTGGATTAAAAGGTACATTTTTGTCGGAGAAATAAGAAGTGAGCCCATGAAGAGAGAATAAGATCTAGTAGTTTATCTCTGGGCCTTAATCCTGTTTGGAAACCCTAACTTAACTCTGAAGGGGATACTGTCTCTTTTAACTCCTGCTATGATTCTTTGTATGGAAGGTAGATAATACTAATAACATTGCCTGATTTCTCTGCGTATTATTACATTTAACCCTTTGAGCCCTTGCTGCATATAATTTCAACTAGGCTGCTTTTGTCCCCACCCCCACTCTCCCCCCACTTTCTTTGGGAT
>SJYQ01009884.1:43931-60419 GCA_006410935.1 Redunca redunca | reverse complement strand
TCCCCACCCCCACTAAATTGAATCTCTCAGCACTAAAGCAGCTTGATGTGCAGTCATTGAGATCGTCTGGTTTCGTTGGCAGCAAGAGCTGGCCCTCTTTGTGACACTGTCAAAGGGTTAGCAAGACTTCTGTAGCTACCTACTTACCTACCTGTAAAGTAGCTCTTCTTTGACATTGAAAATCTTTGTATTTTATTCAGCGCCTTATTATTATTTTTTGGCTGCTTTTCTGATGTCTTTTTTTTTTTTCAATTGGGACATTTTCTGTGTGAATGTGCCTTTTCAAACTTGCTTTGGTATATTCCTCTGCAAATACTGATCTGCATGCTTATTCTGATGACTTTTTTTCCAGCTCTTCTGTATCACTCTCTTTTGTGATCTGTAAGTCCTACGTTAATAAATAATTCTTTGGCATATTTTGAAAGTGTGGGGATGTGTGTAATTTATACTTCTCCAGGGTTAGACCAAAGAAAAATACCTGGTCCATATCAAATTTAAACCCTCCTGTGGTTTGAGGGTTTTTTTCCTTTTTGTTTATTTTGTTTCTTCAAACACCTTTTTCCTAAGAAAGTATTGGTACATTTTAGCCTTTTCTTCTTATAATTCCACTGATATAACTGTTTAACATGGCACTGGATTAAAATATAACGTAAAACATTTAAAAAGTATAAACCTTACATTATGTTACATGTTAGAAGTTTTATTCCTTACCTCTAGTGACAAAACTGAGTCAATTTTATTGCTTTGTAAACATCTTGGAGCCTGCCTCAACTAGGAGTTAAACTGAGAGAGAAAGGAAAGACCTCAGTTTAGTGTTGGGGAAAGAGGGCCACATCTGTTAATAACTAGGTATCTATAAATTATCAAATGATATTGAGATGGACTTCTGAACAGAGTATACGTGAACCAAATTTAGATAATCTCTGCAGTGGAAAGTGCTCATTGTTAATACTAGGGAGTCTCCAGGACTGAATTTGATTTGAGGTTGAAGTTGAGTACTTCATCCTCTAACTGTAGGGTGCATTACCTTTCCCTTCAGAATGTATTATCAAGTCACCTTCCTTTGGTCTTTTTTAACTTAGTCCGTGAGGCAAGTTCTTAACTCTGCATTTTTCAGAAAAGAATTTTTTTTTAGAAAGACCCATGAAAGTCAGCCGTAAGCCAAATTTGGGTGCGCTTTTTTTTTTTTTTAACCCATTTTAGAATATTATAATAGTGAGAAACTTTGGGGAAAAGGAGTTATTTCCATGGTTTTAACTTTTTTTCTTATATTTTGATACTTCCTTTTAAAAATTTGAGTCAGAAAGGAAATTAAACCATTGAAGGTGAAGATTTTGAATAGAATTCCTGAGAGATTACTTTCAGTAACTGAAGTATGCCTTTGAGGGGGAGGGTGCAGGTGTGAAGATTGCATATTGAGACTAAGAAATTGTGGGTCTGCCCTTCAAAATATTGTGTTTTCCAGAGCATAATGCTTTAGCAACTTGAATAATACTTGGTTTGCAAAACCTTGGGTAATCACATTATGTTTTTAATTATGATCTGTGCTAACTAATTTGGAAGAAAGATTTTGTGTAGCTTCTATCTAGCAATAATATCAGTTGCCTTTTTTTTGGAATGTTCTTGTGCCAGGCTTTTGGCTTTGGTGAAAGAATTCTTTTGTCAGTGGAGTTTAGTGGTAGAGTGGTCCATCTGGGGCTGCTTCAGCTCCTTTCTCCTTTAAGTCAGGCTGCAGAAAATGAACATAACTGTGCATAAAAACATAATCACATTCAAAAATTGAGCAATTACTCAAAGTAACACTACTTTATAGGGAGAAAGTTTTGATAATACATATAACAATATAAACTCACGATTAAGATTTGAAGGACTATATTCTCTTCTGTAAGTTCCAACAAACCCAAAAATACTATTTTGTTTACCCCCATGCCAAGTAAAGTGAGATGTGGTTAGTGCCTGACTTCACACCTCGGTGTCTGAGAAATTATTCTGATGTGTTTATATTTTACAGTCACTCTGTGTTTCTCATTAAAATCCCTACTGATTTTTTTTTTTTTCCTACTGATTTTTAAAAGTAGTGATAATTTTGTCAATATCAAAGAAGCTGGGCTAAGTCCTAAAGTAACTCAAAAAAATCAAGCCATTTTATTTTTAAAGAGCTTCCAGCTTCGTTTTTCCATCAGTTGAATGCTTTTCATAAGTTGTTTTGGAAAATGTTGGCTGTATAGGATCACTGTATATGGGGTGATAAACATAGGAGGTTCTCCTGAGTGCCGCCCACTCCCTTGCGTGGCCAAAAGGCTCCAGTTGTAATTGCCATCTTCTGTGCTCATTTAATGTTTTTTTTAATGATGACCATGCCCCACTGTATGTCTTGGCACTATTCCATGGCCTTCTGCCTCCTCCAACTAAAAATATCCAGAGGATTACCTTTTTTTTTTTTTTTTAATTGAACTTAAAACACTGACCCAGAAACCTGCAGGTGCTTACTGATAGCCTGACAGCACTTAAACCTTAGATTTACATGGGTCCGTGCAAATGAAGAATGGTAGGTTTCCAGTCAGGTTAGAAAATACCGGAAGGCGATTATACGGCAGCATTTTATGGCCTGTCATGCTTACAGTGTGATCACTTTCATTCCTGTTTTCTTTAACAACGCCGTCTGGGTGTTTGATCCTTAAGACAATACAGTCAAACCAGGCTCTACAGTTAACAGAGACTGTGACCATGACTGATCTCAGAAGGAAGAGTAAGACCAGAAATGGACAGAAGTTTAAGTGTATGAGTATTTCATGACTTGCTTTGGTAAAACGGAGTTTGCACTAAATCAGTCCAAATTCCTTACCCCAGTGAACATTTTTATTGCTCTGTTAAACACTGAGGATTGGTGGAATTTGCACATGTATCTCTCTTCTTTTTCTAAATGCTTTTCTCAAAAGCTGCTGCTGCTGCTGCTAAGTCGCTTCAGTCGTGTCCGACTCCGTGCGACCCCATAGATGGCAGCCCACCAGGCTCAAAAGCTAGTAACTCTTAATCACCTGGACACATGCTTACAGCTTTAGAAAAGATCCATGGAAATCAGTGTGGCCTTCTGCGTCCTGTAGTGGCAGCTCACATTCTTTGTTCCAAGAAATTCCTTGTCCTCATGTACAACATCCGTTCAGATGGGATTTGAATAGAGGTTATGGGAGAGACTGATGGGGTTACTTGCCAGCATAAGCAGGAAAGCCATGTCTTGATTTGAGACCCATGATGGAAAGCAGATTGTGCAGTTTATTCCTCTGGCTTGGTAATAGGACGTTGCTGGTTGCAAACAAATAAGTATATTAAAGCACACAATTTGGTGCATTATATGTGTGCAATTGCAGTTCAATCCAGCACAGCCCAAGAGTTTTTCAGTAGAATTGGAAACACAGTGATTCTCTATTCCTTTTATTGCATCCATTCTGTTTTCTTTTCCTTTTTCTCTTCTAGTTTTCAGAATTCAGCTGTCAAATTGAAAACTCACCTACAGTAACTTCAGTGATTACAATATAAAATGTGGGTTATTCCATGTTATTTTTCCATCACTCATGTTGTAGGTTTTACAGAATCTTTAATATTTTTAAGACCAACATACAATAATACATATCATTTGATTGCTTAGAAAACAGAACTGTTAATGTGGGAAACAAAGAATTTTCTTGGTTTAACCTACACTTAGTGAACTGATTTACCACATCAAAAAAAAATGGTTTACTAATATTCACCATGCCAGGAAATACAACTCATTTTTATATTGCTTATAAAGTGCTATGGTTTAGGAATACAGTGTTCTTATGTTCCTTATATAATAGCAGTACTTCCTTTTGTGTCCAAATGAATTGCACTTTAGTAACTTATTTTTTTTTTTTTTACACTGTCTAGCCAGTAAATAAGCAAAAGTAAAATTTAAAAATCAGCCTTGAGGTTTAACTTTCATATATCCTTTTTTTAGAATACAGGATATTTCCATTTTAGTCTTTTGTTTGGTCATTTCTGTGAGTTGTTCCAAAAGGCAAAATGTTGTGTTTATCATTCATAGTAAAAATAAGATTTATTGAAGACCTAAAGTATTACACAAAATACCTGAAAGCTCTTCAACTAAGGTATTCCCTTAGTGTTTATAATGCCTTTTACCTGATTATATTACAATCATTTCTGGTTGTTGTTTTTTTTAACTTGTGTTTTCTTGTTGCATAATTGCACAAAAGGTTCTTTTTTATTACCATAGCAACTTAGTTGTGGTTGAACAAGAGCTTAACTTTTTATTAAATTTATCTTTGGTCTCTATGAAAATTGCTACCAATTTAGTAGATGAGATTCTAGGAGTAGTTCATAACATAGCTTCTTCAAAGAGCTTTTTGGTAGGATCTAATAATAAAAAGTTTATGTTGTGACCCATTCTTCTGAATGAATCTTTTGCAGGCTCACTCGTCCTATGTTTAACTGAATCTGCCTTTTGATTGAATTTCACTTAATCTGAGTGAGGGAACCCTCTGATCCCTTTAAATAGGGGGGAAAACAAACACTACAGCTGGAGACTAAGAAGGCATTCTGTCTAAAGTCTTGTTTCATTCATTCTAAACTGTATGTTTTCACCTAAATCTTTTTTTCCCCTCCTGTTTATAAGTTGATGCCCTTTTCCTAATAGGACTGAGAGAGAAACTTGGGGAGCACTGTTAGAGGAGCAGTGTCAGGGATGGCTTCCCTCTCATAAACCAGGCGGCATCGCTGTGTAAGGGAAGCGAGGAGACCCGGTGTTGGCTCACCTTTTAACTGAGTTATGAGAATCTAGGTCACAGGACTTTTCGAGCATTTTCCTCGTAAGCCCTGGTTTTGGTTGTCGGAGAGGGAGTCTTGTATTTGGCTTTCTTACCTGGTAGACGATGACCAAAATGAGACCAAATGCATCTTGGCCAGATTGAATGGACCATGGTGCTGGAAGGTGGCTTCTCCATACCAGTATGACTCAGCCCCAGCTGGTTTGGCTTCAAGAAAATGGGCACCTACTAAGACCACCAAAGTGATGGGTTGACTTTTCACATTTTACTTTGAAACAGTTCTATTTTAAGCCCTAAGGCAGGCAGCTAAATTTCACATTGAGGCTGGTGGCAACTGTGCTATATAATAATTGCCGTGCTGCTTACTAGACTCTGGGCTGGTCCCTTTACACACACTAGCGTTAATGTCACAACACAGCCCTTCCAAGTGCCTGGTCTTTTTTTTTTTTTTTTTTTTAACATATAAGCAAGCCAAAGTTGAGATATTAAATAGCTCACCTAGTGTCACACAAAGTGGTAGGTGGCGCAGCTGGGAGTTGAATGCAACTCTGTCTAAATTAAAAATCTATATTCTTTTTGCTGTTTGGTGCCACCTCTTAAATTATTTAAATATATATTAAGTGTGTAAAATCAGTCTTCCTCCCTAGCGTTTCTTTCTTTTCCTTTTTTATGAGGAGGTTACACATAGTTGAAAGAGAAACAAGAGCCCAAGAGAACCCAGACCTTTGATTCTATTTGTTTAGAGGTTAAAGTTAGCTTAGATTGATTTTTTTTTCCCTCATACTCCCATCACAGCAGTATGACGTCCATAGTGACCAAAATAACAACTGGGTAAGTAACTACTTAATTAAAATCTCATATTTGGCCTTGCCTAGACAGAAACACTTAGTAATTGATTAAAAATTAGCTATAACATTTTTTTTCCTTTAGTTTCAAGATAGTCAATTTTTAATTAGTGTGTCATATACATTTCATATGAGCATGTTATAAATGAACATGTTCCAATGAAGTCAAACCGTAAGAGACTTGTTTGGGGCAGGGAATATTGTAAACACAATTTCAAGTTTACAAGTGAATGGACATTTTATTAAATGACCCTATCCTTCTATCAAACAGTATATACATTGGTGGATGAACCTCCTGTCTTTTATTTTTTTTTTAGGAACTGTCATATTGGAAGAAAAGGGCTCTTTGTTACTAAATATAAATGCCAGCTCAAGGCTAATGTGGGTTTTTAAAGATCAGATTTTACAGCCCAGCTCCTTTAATTTTAGTACAAGCTCTAAATTTAGTCAATTCCAATATCTCATGGAACTAATCAAAGACGCTAGACATTTTGCTTCTGCAGGGTTTAGGGCATTTTGCCTACATGGTGAGCTTGCCTCTAATTGTGGGGTCTTATTTCCCTTTCAGATATAGAGGACTTAAAATATGCTGCTTTTGGAACCTACAGTAGCAATTTTGCAGTGAGCACACTTACGAGCTATGACTGGTCAGACAGGGATGATGCCTCTCAGGGCAGAAAACTGTCCCCATTTGTCCTCTCAGCAGGAAGCGGAGCCTCTGCAGCCGCCTCAGTTCTTCAAAAGAAAGAGACTTCCTTTGGCAGTTCCGAAAACCTCACCGTGACATCTCTCTCCAAAGTCACAACCTTCGCCAGCGAGGATCCTCTTCCAGAGACCACCTTCCCAGCTTTCGCCAATTTTAAGGACGTGATCCCTCAGGCCAGCGAGCCAAAGGAATATGAAAGTGGAGACTTCAGGGATTTCACCAGACAAGACCTGCCTGTGGGCGAGCGGAGCCAAGAGGCGGTGTGTCTGAGCCCAGCCTCCAGCAGTGCTTCTCACGACACCCCCAAGGAATGCACAGATGACTTCGGAGAGTTTCAGAGTGAGAAGCCCAAAATCAGCAAATTTGACTTTTTAATGGCCAATTCACAAGGCAAAATGAAATCCAGTGAAGAAATGATCAAAAATGAGCTAGCAACCTTTGACCTTTCTGTTCAAGGTGAGTAGCTTTCAACACAGATTTTACATCCTGGTTTCTTCCACTGCATTTAAGTATTCGTTCGTTCTTAGAATAAGAAGTTGGTCCCTGCGTTAGCAGGAAATTTCCCAATGTTTAAAATCAGAGTCTGTGACAATGGACTATAAAAGAGGGTTTCCCTGAGACTGAACTGAAATTAAACCAGTATTCATCAGATGACAGCTTTGGGGGTTAAAATTAAGTGCAGCACATGGTCAGTTTGTTGGCTTGTTTTGGGGAGAAGTGTGCTGTGTTAGGAGAGCCAGAGAAATGGTTTGACCCCACTGTGGGCCAGTGAGTTCTGCGCTTGATCCCTGGCTACAGAGTATGTAGCATATGTCTTTTCATCCTGAGGTGCCATGTAGTACCTGTGGGTCTGGGTCCAGTCTGAGACCTGTTTTGATTGACCCACGCTGAAGGATTTCTAATGTGTGAGGCAGTTGCCGATGCATAAAAACCATGACACTTCACAACCTGGATTTCTAGCTTTTCTTGGAAAGGCATAGGACCTGGCAGTCCTAGGCCTGTGTTCCCACCTCTTGATGATCAGTGGGAGCGGAGTAGCATCATCCCTCCAGCAGATGATGTGCGGTCTGCCCTGTGTCATGGTTCCCACCACGTTCCTCTCCAGCTGACCTGCTTCAGTCATTTCCTTTGCCCGCCTGCTCTCTGAAGGCATTTGACTTTGCCCCTTTGGTTTTAATCCCACCCTGACAGAAGGGCTCACTTGATTTCTGTTCATTGAGAAGGATAGAGGAAGTCAGTACCAATCCATAAGTGATGACTGGAAAAGCAGCCACACTCTTGCACACTGATACTTAGAAAGACCCTAGTCCTCCAGACTCCAGTGATCCCACACTCAGAGTTAGGGAAGTCTTGTGACAGATTAAAGAAGCATAATGGAGAAAATTAAAGGCAGGGGACTCAGGCATGAGAGAACAAGGGAAAGTGTTCAACGTATTGCTTGCCAGACAGGCCAAGTGAGAAGTGTGATTCTGACCACCTCCTGATGCCAGCATCTAGAGAAGAGGGTCATGTGAGCAAGGAAGAGCCTCTGCTTGGATTAAGCTGAGTAATCAGCACCTTTGTACCATCCATCTCCCCCAGGATCGCACAAGAGGAGCCTGAGCCTTGGTGATAAAGAAATAAGCCGCTCTTCTCCTTCCCCGGCTTTGGACCAGCCTTTCAGGGACCGCTCCAACACGCTGAGCGAGAAGCCTGCCCTGCCCGTCATCCGCGACAAGTACAAAGATCTGACGGGAGAGGTGGAGGTGAGTGGGCTCCACCTCCCTGGGGCCCCGAGACAAAGGGCTTGCCTCGGTCACCTGGGGAACGAGGGGCAGACCGTCCCAAGGCACCAGGCATGAGATGTGCCATTAAATAAGTGAGAGCACGGTGACCTTAGCCCCGGAAGAAGATTCCTCCTAGATGTGACATCACTGAGAGTAGTTAGTAACCCTAAAAGTGGAATTATTCCTGAGGCTTCACAAGGAGGGAAGTGTTTCTTCAGGGAGTTCTTTTTGAGCATGTGGACTTTATCATCTTAGTGGTAAAACCTCAAAAGGCGGTTCTAGGGGCGGGGTGGGGAGCCTGGGGGACTTCCCTGGAAGCCCAGTGGTTAGGACTTCACCTTCCAGTGCAGGGGATATGGATTCAGTTGCTGGTCAAGGAGTTAAGATTCCCCATGCCTCATGGCCAAAAAACCAAGACATTAAAAGAAAGAAAAAATCAGAAGCAGTATTGTAGCTACTTTAAAAATTGGCCCACATTTAAAAAAAAAAATCTAAGAAAAAGAGAGAGGACAGATGTGCTGGATCCTCTGACGGCTAACGTTCGTCCCACGCTGCTTCCTCCTCCAGCCAACACTCGTAGCATCCTCCTCCCCATCCTGTCAGGCCCGCGCTCACTCACACGCATCGCTTCCTGACTGTGGAGCAGGAAGCTGTGGTTTGATCCTGGCTCTCGTGCTAGACACCTACGTGGTGCGTACCTTTAAAGAAGCTTCCACTGTTAATGGGACAAATGAGGCAACGTTTACGAAAGGAATCCACTAAAAACCATTTCCCTCCAATTTACAAGTCATGTGTTTAGAAGTTACAGTTATCAGGAGCTATCATCAATAAAAGTCATCATTAGTGGGTTCAGAAGATCAACTGCACTTGGATGAGTGATTTTCATAGACATGAAAGTAAGTCTTCAGGACTCTGAGCTGACAGAAGTCACAGGTAGGATCCCTGGCTTGCCCGCGTGACCCCTCTCTGTGAATTTCACAGGAGAATGAGCGGTATGCGTATGAATGGCAGCGGTGTCTGGGGAGTGCTCTGGAGGTGAGTCTCTTACGTGCCTGTGTTCACACGCCCGCATATGCCTCTTGCTTCGTCTGGCCTTCCTGATTGCTTTGGATGGACACGGGGCGAGCTCTGCCTCGATGGCCTTGCACTAGGAGGACCTGTGTGGAAAGTTACACATCTTCAGTGAGGCTTCTTCCCCACCTAGTGCAGCAGACCCCACTCACTTGACTTACGGTGCCCTCCTCTGTCACTGAGTTTAAGGTGTAACAAAATGTTATCATTATCTCTGCCCAAGTTAAAATAATATTTAAGCTGAAGAACCTTTGTCTTTCCACTTCCAAAAAAACGGAGGCTTGGTTCATCAATGTCAAAATTAAATTCTCAGATTTATTTCAGCATAGTCATCTACATACATCAAGCAGCCATGCATTTTCACACCTTCCAGCTTTCCATTGGGTTTTCTACTAATAGTAAACTGCTTTGTAATGACTTTTCCTGATTATGTACGGTGATGTGATTTCATTTCTTTGTAGGTCATTAAGAAAGCCAATGATACCTTAAATGGAATCAGTAGTAGCTCTGTATGCACAGAAGTAATTCAGTCAGCTCAAGGGATGGAATACTTATTAGGTATGTGCTTTCATATTATACTTCTTCAAAATCATGACACTTTGGAGGCTTTTCAGTTGTCCCTGTGTCAAGTAGTTTAATCTAGATCTCTCTAAGCCTCATAGGACTTCACTAAGTAGCTTCTGCTTTTATAGATAAGACACTTAAATCCTACCCAGAAACAACTATTTGACTTAAGGTCTCTGTGGCCAGGTTTCCCAGTCCTTGTTATACACAATGTAAAATCACATGTTACTGGTTTATCAAAGACTCTGAACTAGATGAGGCATTAACATTAAATCATTGGTTTAAAAAAGAAAATTAAGTTATTGGGTCCCCAATCAGTTCTTACCATGCTCTGTTGAATTCTGCCTTTCTACCCCTTACCAACCTCCCAGATTCCTTAACTTCCTGGCCACCTTCAGCTCTCACACATCCCAGTCTAATGTGAAATCTCAGTGCCTGTCCTTCTCAGTGGTCCTCTCCTGCTCAGGGTTTGCCTGTAGCCAGAACCACAGGCACCGGCCTCGCCCTAATCTTCTTCAGACCTTTACTCAGATGTCACCTTCTAAGCAAGGTCTTCTCGCCCCTCTCACTCAAAGCTATGTTCCCTCTCCCCACCTTGTCACTTGCTGTCCGTCTCCCTGCTTGATTTTCTCCCTAGCCCTGTCACATTTACTGTCTTAAATATTTTACTTTCTATTATTTGTACCTATTATCTGTCTGTCTCCACTAAAATCCGCCTCCAAGAAGGGAGAGAGTTGGGGGTGATTTGCTTCCGGCTGGGTTTCCAGCACCTCGCCTAGCGCTGGGCGCACAGTGGTCACTCATGTATACTCTCTGGGTGAGTGGCTCTGAAGGGCTGTGAGCTCTCCTTATTCCTGCCTCCTGCCCTTGTTCCTCTTTCCTGCTCAGACAGGCATAATTCTGCCTCCTAAACAAATGCTCACCAGCGCATGGGGTGCCTATCTTTCCCTCTAGTAGTTTCCTAGTATGAAAGATTGACTCAGAAGCCCCCTCAGTTGGCTCAGAATAGGCAGCAATTCCTAACCTTCCCCTAGGGAGGAAGGACAAGCCACAGTGCTGTATGTAGGCTGAGCATGTACCACTGAAGACCCCCGACATTGTTCCAGTTCTCTCTGGAACAGGCTGGGGGAGGGGTTGGGTTATGCCTGGCAGCTGTCCTTAGTCTTTGGAGACCTTGGCATCTCTCAACTTTGCTGGAAGAATTCAGCCATAATTCAGAGACCACAGGAAAAGAACCATTCTGTGTCCCGTTAAGTGTATAAAAGACAACATGAAGCTACAGACTTTGTATATCTTGGGCATTCAGAGGAGTGAAATATTTCTTAATTACAGGCAGACCTGGGAGATACTGGGGCTTCCCTGATAGCTGAGTTGGTAAAGAATTGGCCTGCAATGCAGGAGACTCCAGTTCAATTCCTAGGTCAGGAAGATCCCCTGGAGGAGGGGCAGGTTACCCACTCTAGTAATCTTGGGCTTCCCTTGTGGCTCACCTGGTAAAAAAATATCCACCTGCAATGTGGGAGACCTGGGTTTGATCCCTAGGTTGGGAAGATTCCCCTGGAGAAGGGAATGGCTACCCACTCCAGTATTCTGGCCTGGAAAATTCCACAGATTGTAAAGTCCATGGGGTCACAAAGAATTGGACAGAACTGAGCAACTTTCACTTCACTGGGAGACATTGAAGGTTTGACTCCAGACCACTGCAGTAAAGCTTATAGCTCGGTGAAGCGAGTTGCATGAGTATTTTGGTTTCCCAGTTCAAAGAAAAGTTACGTTTCCTTATGACTGCAGCCCACTAAGTGTGCAGCAGCAGTATGTCTGAAAAAACTTAGATTAAACATATTGACTAAAAAAGGCTAGCCATCATCTATCTGAGTCTTCAGCAAGTCATAATCTTCCTACTGGTGGAGGCCCTTGCCTTGATGTTGATGGCTGCTGGCAGATCAGGGTGGTGGTTGCTGAAGGTTGGGGTGGCTGTGGCCATTTCTTAAAATAAGACAATAAAGTTTGTTTCACCGATATACTTGTTCATTGATGAACAATTTCTCTATATAGTATGCAATGCTGTTTGATAGCATTTTACCCACAGGAGAGCTTTTTTTTTTTCAGAATTGGTGTCAATCTTCTTGAAATCTGCGCTGCTTTATCAGCTAAGTTTATGTAATATTCTAAGTTCTTTGCTGGCATTTTAACAGTCATTACCAGGAGTGGATTCTACCCCAAGAAACCACTTTCTTTGCTCATTGTTAAAGATTTATCATGAGATTGTAGCAGATTAGTCAAATCTTAAGGGTCTCCTTCAACTTCTAATTCCCTTGCTGTTACCATCGTGTCTGTGGTTACTTCCCCCACTGGAGTCTTGAACCTCTCAAAGTCAACCATGAGGGTTGGAATCAACTTCTTCCAAATTCCTCTTGTTGATACTGTGACCTCTTCCCATGAATCCTAGATGTTCTTAATGACATCTAGAATGGTGAATCCTTTCCAGGAGGTTTGCAATTTACTTTCTCCAAATCTACCAGAAGAATTACCATCTGTGGCAGCTATAGCCCCTTAAAATATATTTCCTAAAGACTAAGACTTGAAAATCGAAGTTATCACTTGACCCAAGAGCTGCAGAATGGATGTTCTGTTATTAGCAGGCATGAAAACATTAATCTTGTTGTATGTCTTTATCAGAGGTCTTAGGTGACCGGATGCATTGTCATTGAGCAGTCATATTTTAATCTTTTTTTTTTTTTTCTTTTTCGGAGCAGTAGGTCTCAACAGTGAGCTTAAAATATTCTGTAAACCATGTTGTGAACAGATGTGTTATCATCCAGGCTTTGTTGTTCCACTTATAGAGAGAGCACAGGCAAAGTAGGTTCTTCAGGGCCCTAGGATTTCTGAAATAGTAAACGAGCATTGGCTTCAGCTTAAAGTCCCCAGCTGCATTAGCTCCTAACAGGAAAGTCAGCCTGCCGTTGAAAGCTTTGAAGTCAGGCAATGACTTCTCTCTAGCTATGAAAGTTCCTGGACGGCATCTTCTTCCAATAAGAAAGCGGTTTCATCTACATTGAAAATCTGTTGGTTAATGTAGCCATATTCGTTAATTATCTGAGCTAGCTCTTCTGGATAGCTTGCTGCAGCTTCTGAATCAATACTTGCTGCTTCAGCTTGCCCCTTGGTGTTGAAGTGAAGTGAAGTCGCTCAGTCATGTCCGACTCTTTGTGACCCCATGGACTGTAGCCCATCAGGCTCCTCCGTCCATGGGATTCTCCAGGCAAGAATACTGGAGTGGGTTGCCATTTCCTTCTCCAGGGGATCTTCCCGACCTAGGGATCGAACCCAGGTCTCCTGCATTGCAGGCAGACGCTTTAACCTCTGAGCCACCAGGGAAGCCCAATGGAGATGGCTTCTTTCTTTAACCTTCATGAGCAACTTCTGCTGGCTTCAGGCTTTTCTTCTGCAGGTTCCTTACGTCTCAGCCCTCATAGAACTGAAGAGAGTGAAGGCCTTGTTCAGGATGAGGGAATTTGTGGCTGGTATGATCATCTCTTCAGAGCACTCAGACTTTCTGTGTATTAGCAATATAAGACTGTTTTGCTTTCTTATCATTCGTGTGTTCCCTAGAGTAGCCCTTTTGATTTCTTTCAAGAACTTTTCCCTTCTTTTGAAAGTTGGTTAGCTGGCACAAGAGACCTAGCTTCTGGCCTGTCTTGTCTTTGGACATGCCTTCCTCACTAAGCTTAATCATTTCTAGTTTTTGGATAAGATTCCTCTTTGCCTTGAACACTTAGAGGCTGTCATTGGGTTGTTAATTGGCCAAATTTCAATATTGTTGTGTCTCAGGGAATAGGGAGGCCTGAGGAGGAGATGGGTGGGTGGAGCAGGTCAGTGGAGCAGCCAGAACACATGCTGCGTGGTTCCTGGTGCCCCCAGACAACTACAGCAGTAACATCATAGACCACAGATCACCATCGCAAATATGATGATAATGGAAATGTTTGAACTACTGTGAGAATTAGCAAACTGTGACAGAGAAGCAAAGTGAACAGATGCTGTCAGGAAAATGATGCTTATAGACCTGCTTAATGAATGCACAGTTACCACAAACTTTTCAGTTTGTAAAAAAAATTCATGTATTTGTATCTGGAAACCACAACAGAGGGAAGTGCAGTAAAGCAAGCTGTTCCTGTGCGCTATAGTGATCCTGACACTGCGGTTCTTTTAAACTGTTAGTGTTCCCATTTTCAGTGAGTATAACTGTATTTCCCAAATTCAAACAGAGGGACTCATAAAGATGCCAGAAAAAAAAAAAAAAAAAGCTAATATTTGGTCAATGTCTGCTGTTCTAAGCCAACAGTTTTAACCAGTTTAACCTCTTCAGCCATCCTTTGAGAAGGTACTATTATCCCAGTGTTACATTTGAGGAAACTGAAGTACAGAGAGGTTTGCTTCCTGCCTGAGGTTACACAGCTAGTAAGTGGCAGAGCTTGGACTTGAATCCAAGTGGTATAGCTCTAGAGTCTGCGCTCTTACCGGGGAGTTTATACTGCAGTGTTAACAGCTGATGGCTCCTGGGCTTCCCTGGGGATCCGGTGGTTAAGACTCCACACTTCCCAACCTAAATGTCCATCAGCAGATGAATGTATAAGAAAGCTGTGCTATTATATACACAATGGAATATTCAGCTATTAAAAAGAATGCATTTGAATCAGTTCTAATGAGGTGGATGAAACTGGAGCGTATTATACAGAGTGAAGTAAGTCAGAAAGAAAAACAGCAATACTGTATAGTAATGCATATATATGGAATTTAGAAAGATGGTAACGATGACCCTATATGCGAGATAGCAAAAGAGACACAGATGTAAAGAACAGACTTTTGGACTTTGTGGGAGAAGGTGACGGTGGGATGATTTGAGAGAATAGCATTGAAACATGTATATTATCATATGTGAAACAGATCGCCAGTCCAGGTTTGATGCATGAGACAGGGTGCTTAGGGCTGGTGCACTGGGATGACCCTGAGGGATGGGATGGGGAATGAAGTGGGAGGGAGGTTCAGGATTGGGGACACAGGTACAACCATGGCTGATTCATGTCAATATATGGCAAAAACCACTACAATATTATAAAGTAATTAGCCTCCAATTAAATAAATAAATTTTAAAAAAATAAATAAAAAGACTCCATGCTTCCAATGCAGAGATGCAGGTTCAATCCCTGGTCGAGGAACTAAGATCCCACATGCCGGGGGTTGCAGGCCAAAAAAAAAGTTGACTGATGCCAAGGAATATTAAGCTCACATCTGTCCAGATGCAGTCCCTGTTTCGCCTGGGATGTCAGCCAGCAGTAAGGCTGCCGTGTCTTGTTGATCTCTTTCTCTTCACTTCCAGCATCTAACTCTTTCCTCTCTCACCCTGTCAGGTGTTGTTGAGGTGTACAGGGTAACAAAACGTGTGGAGCTGGGGATAAAAGCCACTGCGGTGTGCAGTGAGAAACTTCAGCAGTTGCTAAAGGACATCGATAAAGTATGGAATAACCTAATTGGCTTCATGTCACTTGCCACACTCACGGTAAGCCCATGAGACAATTCAGCAGTTGCTTTCCTTGAAAACACCTAAGCCATAAAGCTGACTGTATGTGCCTTTGATTGGAGGATGAAGGTCCCTACTGTAGCCAGTTATGTTATAACATTTGTGCAGTTAGTTGAATAGCACCAGGTAGGCCTCCCGTCCCATTGTACCTAAATGAGAGTGTAGGAAAATATTCTCTATCTATATCCTTAAGTCACTGTTTTGCAAACCATTGATTTGAGTTTCTCCCTTTACATTTCTACTTTTTTCCCCATTGAAAGTGAAAGTGAAGTCACTCAGTCGTGTCTGACTCTTTGTGACCCCATGGGCTGTAGCCTGTACCAGGCTTCTCAGTCCATGGGATTTTCCAGGCAAGAGTACTGGAGTGGGTTGCCATTTCCTTCCCCAGGGGATCTTCCCAACCCATTAGTGTCCTTTTAAAAAAATGTTAATATTAATTCAAAAAGATACGTGCACCTGAATGTTCATACCAGCACTATTTACAGCAGCTAAGGCATGGAAGCAACCTAAGTGTCCATCAACAGATGAATGGATAAAGAAGATGGAATACTACTTAGCCATGAAAAAAGAGTGGAACTTAACCATCTGCAACAATGTGGGTGGACTGAAGGGGCATTATGCTGAGTGAAAGAAGTCAGAGAAAGACAGAGACAGAATAATGTCACTTATATGTGGAGTCCAGAAACAAAAAATACAACAAACTAATGAATATCACAGAAAAGAAGCAGACTCACAGAGAACAAACTAGTGGTTACCAGTGAGGGGAGGGAAGCAGGGAGGGGCAACAAAGGAGTAGCAGATCAATAGGTACAAACTACTCTGTAGAGAATAAATAAGCTACTAGGATATATGGTACAGCATAGGGAATATAGGCAATATTTTATAGTAACTATAAATGAATATAACCTTTTAAAATTGTGAGTCACTGTTATATAATATTCTACATCAACTATACTGCAAAAAAAATGTTTTTAGACCTAAGTAAAGCAGACAGAAGACTGTATGATACATCTTGTTGCTATCCTGTGGTTCATTGAGCCATTTTACTTTCTTTAGGTCTTGAATTGTTTTCATTTTTTTCCCATTACGAATAGTTTTACTCTGAATATCATTAAACAAATGACTGTTTCCCCTTTTGATGGTACAGCTTCTG
>SJYQ01009884.1:33534-43885 GCA_006410935.1 Redunca redunca | reverse complement strand
CGCCTGCATATCGCTGTTGTTCCATGTGTTATATGGATTTCCAAGTAGCTTAGAGGCTAGTTGACAGCAGTGCATAAAAGTATACATTTCCTTACATTGTATTCTAGCTTTGTCCATTTCTTAATTTAAAAAGCATGTAAGCAATTCCCTGAAAGTGTTTTTTAAATTTCTTTCATTTCCCGAGGGACTGTCTGGTATCTCAAATGATAATTTGCTATTTTTATTTCTTTTGTGTGTAAGCTGATCATCTCTCTCTCTCTCGACTGGCCATATATTCAATGAAATATTGTTATTGACCATATCACTTCATATTTGTAATAGATTTATTCACACACACGCATACGTGCATAAGATGATATCAGTTAATTTTTGCCTCTTCTGTTTCTTCCACCTTTTTTTTTTAATATTTCGCTGGGCAAAGCTATTATATTTTTATATATTCATGCTAATTCAGTTTGTCTCAGATAATATCCTTTATTTCACAATAGTCAAATTTATCTTCCTTCCACAGCTGGAATAAATGTGCAGTTCTATTTTCTTTCCTGCTTTCCCCACACTGAACCAGGGGCCCCATTTCTAACAGCAACCAGCTCTCTTTGTGCCACGCTGCTGGGCGGGAGGACCCCATGTCGCCCAGCAACCTGTCTGTCATCAGCCACAGGTCCTCGCCATTGTTACATTGCTTCTGGCTTGTAATATTAAGTTCCGAAAGCATTTGAATCATTTCCGAAATCTCTTATATCATTCCCTTGGACCATTTTTCGATTTATAACTTAAAATCATACTGTTTGGATAACTATTTTTTAAAAATACTATTGTGGCCAATACAATAAGAATTGAAGTATGCATATTTGAAAAGAAGAGATAGAATTGTTTATTTGATGATAAGAAATGCCTCCAGAAAACTGAATTCGAGAGGTTAAATTTAATGAGTCTGGCAAAACTTCACCACATTCTCATATATTAACAATAGGAATAAAACATAATAAAAATGGAAGCCTCTTTTTTTAATGTGGTAAAAATCTTTCAGGCCCTTACCACTTCTGACTGCATAGCTGCAGTTACTGGTTCATTTTTTTATCCACACTCAATGTGTTCGACACACCACTATCAGATGGGTCTTTCTAAAATGCTAATCTGATTGTGGCATTTATATCCCATTTGAAATCCTGCAGTGAGTCTCCATGATCTTCAGGGTCAAGTTTAAACTCCTTAGCTCAGTGTGTGAGGTCTTTTCCCTCACTTGGGCTGCCCTGGCCTGTCTTTCTCTGCTAGATCGCTTTTCCCTCTGCACTCTGCATCATTTTCCCCAGAAATCATCCCAAGAGGCCCTCAGTCTGCATTAGATGCCCCTTTCCTGTGTGTGTCCATAGCATGTTCTGGTCAGGGAGGCACTTCCACACTTCTTGTTCATGTGTCTTCTTACTTCTTGCCCGCTAGTTTCTCAGCTCCTTAAGGTCAGGACTGTGTCCTTTTTTTCTGTTTGTTTAACTGAAATATAGTTGATCTGGGGCTTCCCTGGTGGTCCAGTGGTTGACTTTGCACTTCCCAGTGCAGTGGGCGTGGATTCCATCCCTTGTCAGGGAACTAAGATCCCCTATGCACAGTTCAGCCGAAAAAGAAAAATATAGTTCATTTTACAGTCTTGTGTTAGTTTCAGGTATATAGCATAGTGATTCATTTTGTTTTGGGGTTTTTTTACACATTATATTCCACTTTAGGTTATTACACGACATTGGGTATACTTCCCTGTGCTATTCAGTAAATCCTTGTTACTTAACTGTTTTATGTAGTATCAATGGTTTGTATCTGTTAGTTTCATGTTCCTCTAATTTGTCCATCCCCCCTCCCTCTTTCCTCTGGTAACCATAACTTTGCTTTCTATGTCTTTGGGTCTGTGTTGTGTATATATTCATTCATATTTTTTAGATTCCATATGTAAGTGATATCATATAGTATGTGTCCTTTATCTCTTTGTGTTCTAATGTAGCGATTAGGGGGACTTCGTATCTTTTGTTCTATGCTTTTTGAACCTTACCTTTATTTTCAAACAAGACAAGCATTTTTATACCTCATTATTTTAATAACTGGTTTAAATTTTTTTATGGATAGGGAAAATGAAGGCAGGAGATGTTAAAGCCAGGAATGAAGTTGTATGCAAGAATGTGTGCTTTTAAAGTGTTGGCATTTGCTAGTGGTGAGCTGTACCGTTGACCCTTCCAGGCGCTGATGTAAAGAAGACGTGATCAGTTCCATGATTCCCTGTGTTCATGACAAAGAAATAGACCCTCTACTCAGGAAGCATAACTATTCCTGGCACTCATATCTGAAAGAAATTTCTCTTATGGGTTCTTGTAGAGAGGAAACTAACATCATCTACATTATCTTCAAAAATAACCCTTTCAGTAAAGAAAGCAACAGGTTTCATTGAGTAGTTTCTTAGGAAATCTTCCGTTGTAGATCAAATGGCATAGCCCAAGTGAAAGTTTTTCCAAGTGGTGAGCAAAATAGATGAAATGGTAAAGGAGAAAAAAGAAGTGTGGCAGTTCTTACTGACAGTGGCCTCAAGTCTTTGTTCGGTAAAGAAAACACATAAATCAGTGTGAAATACACCAGCTTCCAGTAAAGTCAGAGCAAAAACATGAAGTGATTCATAAAAGAGGAGGCACAGCTAATCAGTAAACAATAATTCAAGTTAAAACAAGGTGGTTTTTTCTTTTCAACCACCTAATAAACCCAGTTTGGGATTTGGTTTCTTTATTTGAATCTTTAGCATGTTGATGTGGTAAAACTGGACTGCTTCTTAGGGAATTTATTGGGAATTCATTCATTAAGAAATTGATGCCCCCAATGGGAAAGATGTCAGGCAGCATGCTTTCCCTGCTACCTGGGAACTCATTGAGGACAAGGACCAGGACCACATGTCTGTTGTCTGTCTGCTCTGAGCACCGTGCCAGGCACCGTGTCAATACCCAGTAAACGCTGAATGAATGAAAAGATTTACAGACCTCCAGAGCAGTTGATTAAGTAGTTCCACTTTTTTGAAAACTCCCTAAGGCGGAGGGTTCTACATACAAACTCACAAAAAGAAGCAGCTCAAATGCACAAGTTGTTCTTTATAAAAGTGAAAAGTTAAAAATAACCTAAAAATCCAAATCTGGAGAATTTAATTGTGTGAATCGTCATCGTAGGATGTTACATAGCCATTTTTGAAAGGAGCACAAAGTTTGAAATAACACAGAACTATTATTACAGTGCTGGAAGGGAATATGCCAGAATGGTCATAGGGTTGTGTGTGGGTCGTAAAACCCTGACGGGTTTTGTTTGTTTTATTTGGCTGTGCTGGGTTGTAGTTGTGGCACCAGAATCTTTGATCTTTGCTGCAGCATGCAAGATCTTAGTTCCCTGACCAGGGATCAAACTCAGGCCCCCTGAATTAGTAGCTCAAAGTCTTAGCCCTTGGACCACCAGGAAGTCCCACCCCTGGCGTTTTAAAAAAGTATTTCCAAACTCCAGTCACAAATGAAGTTGATTGGCTGGTGATGCACGTGGGTGCCCGTGAGGCTGTGAGATGGAGAGGAATGTCATAAAATCCAGTGTGTCCCCTTTGCACTGTTGGCCTCAGAGTTCATCAGAGCCTCTGTATTCAGTCTCCCAAAGGTCTCACCTCAACACCCATTTGTTCCATGTTTTTTTAGCAGCAAGATACCTACAGCCACACATTAGGAATGTGCGGGTCTGGGTGTCTCCTAAGTCACCCATCTTCTGCTCCTAACTCTCTACTCCTATGGACCACATTAAGCCTAACATCGTCAGCATCATTAGCCAACATTTACTGAGTGCTTACTGTGTGCCAGACCCTATTCATGACTCTCTACATGGATATAATGAATACAGCAGCCTTGAGGGTAGATAATCTCCCCTGATTAAATGAAGAAACTGAAGCACAGAGATACCGGTGAGACCTGGGCTCGGTGTGAAAGAGTCCTAAGTCTGCTTTTTCAACCACAGTACTCTGTTGCCTCCTTGAATGGACAGATTGGATGGGTGAAAGCAGAAAGGCAAAAGCCTTCTTGAGGAAGATGGGTTTTCCTTAGCTTCGGGGTTAAAGAGATGAAACACCAGAAGTCTGTCTTGGCAGTGGCTTGATCTAAACAGTCAAGTAATTTTCTGTATACTTTTCCCCCGGTTAATATCTCAGGACTGGAGAGGAGCTTAAAGGAGTCCCCCTTGCCACTTAGATTTTAAGGTTCTTTGTTTGGATGGCAGTTGGTTTCTTATTGTGATTAACACTGAACACTAGACTGCTATACAAATCTGTCTCTTCTGATACTGTTAGAAAAAGGTGGCTGCGATGGCAGAACTTTTTATTTTTTTTTTTAAGCTGTGAACTCTAAAGAAAAGATATCACAGAAGACCAAGTGTGTTAAGCAGGTTCATTATGTATTAGCCCTTTTCCGTTTGGAGCAAAGGATATTTGGGGAGAATCTTAGCTTTGATTACGACTCTGAGGGAGCTGCTGTTGGGGTAAGGGGGAAGCCCGTTTCGTCCTTGTACATTTTGCTCGTGGGAGAGGCTTGCCTTCGAGATTCTGATTGCCCCTCCTGGCTTTCTTTTTTTCTTTTTTCCTTTTTTAATAAAATATATACTTAGTAAAATGCAAAAGTCTTAGTTGCACCGCTCAGTGGTTTTGACAAATGCATGCCACACATACCCCAGGCCTGGTCGAGACCCAAGGTAGCCCGTCTTCCCAGACGCTTTCCTTACGCACCTTTGTTGACTTCGCCCCACTCAGAGATAAGCCATGTTCTGAGTTTTTACATGACGGATTAGTTTTGCCCAGACCTTTTTAAAGGAGCCTTAGAATTTGGTTTTGTGATTCTGTGAATTAGTCACCCGCCTAGCCTGGGAGTGTTGCCCCCTCACTTAGAGTGGCTCTAAATCCCTCCACATGGCAAAAGAGGAAGTGAAGGGGAAGAGTGGCCAGTCATTCATGCCCTCCCCTTCAGACTCCCACTGGGAACAGCCATTTCTGTCATCCGTGTCTGTATCTGGATGCGTGAATGACTCTACCTGACCTTTTTTTTAGGCCCCAGAAGGATAGACAGCACAAGAGTACATTGCACATTGCGGCTGCTGCTGAGTGTTTATTTCCACACTCACCCATGCTCTTCCAGTTATAATTGCTTTTTTCACTAGGTTAGCTATGAAAAATAATCATTCCCTGCTCATATTTCTCCTGATTATGCCACATCATTTGCTCTTGATAATTGGTGGGCCTTCGGTCCTTAAACCTTACCTGAGGGGTGTTGGAGGCCCCGTGCTCTGTGCTCTTCTTAATGAACTAAGTCACCACAGCCGGGCTCTTTGGTTCCAATAACACTGATAGAATAGTGACTGTTTCTTTTGCGCTGAGAACCTGCTGGACATTGTGCTGTATTCCTTCTCATTCAATCCTGGTAACAATCCCATAAGGTCAGCATAATCCCCAGTTTTACAAGTGCAGAAGTTGTAGCTCAGAAAAGATGAAACTTGCCTGAAACTCACAAGCCTGGGATTTGAATGTAAATCATTGCCTAAAACCACTTTTCCTACTGTGTTAGTCTCAGCTTCCAAAGTATTAAAAAATGACTCGTTTCTTCCCACAAAGGCTCTGTGGGACTCTCTGCATCAGAAGGGGACTGTGTTACTTTTGCCAGGTGGAAAGTTCTGGGCGCAGCAGTGGCACTTGGGCTGGGGGAAGCAGAGCACACGTCTTCACCTCCAAATTGCAGCTCCTTACGATTTCTTTAAGCTGGAAGTTACACTGGCAGCAGAGTTTTACATGGCCCTCTGTTTAATGCTCCCTTAATCCATGGACTAAAACTCCCTCTTGTGGCAAAAGCATACCTCTTCTGAGTACTGATTGAAGAAACTTTTTTCTCAAGAGAGAAAAATCCTCTATTTCAGAGGTGAGTGCTTTTTTTTTGGTTGCTGTGGGTGTTTGTTGCTGCACGAGGGCTTTGCTCTAGTTGCTGAGAGCAGGGGCTGCTCTCTAGTGGTGCGGGGGCTTCTCAGTATGCTGGTGGGGAAGCCCACCTTTCTCTTGTTGCGGAGCACAGGCTCTGAGAGGCTCGGGCTTCAGGAGTCGCAGCACGTAGCTTGGTAGTTGTGACACATGGGCTTGTTTGCTCTGCGGCATGTGCAGTCTTCCTGGATCGGGGATCAAACCCATGTCTCCTACGTTGGCAGGCGGATTCCTATCCACTGTGCCACCAGGGAAGTCTGATGAGCGAACTGTTATGTTGAGGTTTTATCTCATGGTTGTGGCTTGCAGTTCAGTGGGTTTGTAACCAAGACTTCAGTCCTGGAAAACAAAACTGATCTGTTTTGCCATATGGAATCTATGAGAAGAGACAGGACTGTTACCCTTCTGACCTCTCGTCAACTGAAAATCACCCAGGCTCTGTGATTCCACTGTTAGCCTCAGTCTAGTAAAATTCTTCTCTGCTTCCTTTCAATGTGAAATAAGCAGTGAATTTCAGAGTACTTCCTGTTGCTGCGGCATGTCAGGCGAACGTTTTTTTTGTTTGTTTTGTTTTTGTTTTTTTAATAACGATAGCATTTTTATCATCTGGCCAATCTGCATTGTGTTCTAGAGACAGAATATTCATTATCTCCACACGACTATATTTATTTGACCGAAGGTAGATATGGTAGACAGGATAACGCCGCCCCACCCCCAGGATGTTCATGTTCTAAGCCCTGGAACCTGTGAATGTTTTACTTTTGGTGGTGGAAGGGACTTTGCAAATGTGATTACATTAAGGGTCTTTGAATGGGAAACTTAGCCCGGATCATCTCTGCAGGCCCAGAGGCGTGACAAGGATCCTTATTAGAGGAAGGCAAGAGGACTCCCAGCATCAGGGTCTTTTCCAACGAGTCAACTCTTTGCATCAGGTGGCCAAAGTATTGGAGCTTCAGCATCAGTCCTTCCAGTGAATATTCAGGGTTGATTTTCTTTAGGATTGACTTGTGTGTTCTCCTTGCTGTCCAAGGGACTCTCAAGAATCTTCTCCAACACCACAGTTTGAAAACATCAATTCTTCGGCACTCAGCCTTCTTTATGATCCAACTGTCACATGACCACTGGAAAAACCTTGCTTTGACTATACGGACCTTTTTGGCAAAGTGACGTCTCTGCATTTTAATATGCTGTCTAGGCTTCTCATAGCTTTTCTTCCAATAATAGGCGTCTTTTAATTTCATGGCTGCAAAGCAGAGTGACAATCCAAAGAGAGAGACTGGCGGAGGCTGCACTCTTGGCTTTGGAGATGGAACTGTGATCCACAGAGTGTGCAGGCAGTCTCGACACTAGAAAAGACGAAGATGTGTGTTCTCTAGAATTCCCATACGAAAAGCAGTGTTGCCGACTCATTTTAGACTTCTGACCTCCAGAACTCTAAGAGAATAAGTTTTATTTCAGTCAAATTAAGTTTGATGGTAACAAACACCACCACCACCACCATCTTCTTTGGCAGCGTGAAACAACAGAGCTTTATTCCCAGCTCCTGTTCCATGTCCATCTCAAGTTGGAGGGGCTCTGTGCCATGCCCTCCTTACTCCAGCATCTGGGTTAATAGAGCTTCACCGAGTGGAACAAAATAGCTGGTCGCCAGGAGAGGATCAAGGGAACATGGCAAATAACACATTGGCCTTAAAGACTTGCTTCCAAAAGTGAGCGTATTACTTATCCTCAGTCTCTTAACACCATGACAAGTCACCCAGCCGTGTCTAATGCAGAGGGATGGAGAAGGAGAATAAGGCTATCAGTGAGGAATGCTAATTGCTACCAAACTCATCTTCCTTAATAGTGATTTTCTTGGATACCATTTTAGTAGTTTATTATTGGCTAAAGATTCAGGATTATATCAATATATCCCAGCCTGCCTCTGGGACTTGTCAGTGTATACAGGTCAAGTATAATATCGCTGGTTTTTAATCTTCACTAAATACGTGACATACTTGCCAATTAAAGTAGGTGACACGCAATTTAAGGTGGCCTGTAGAGGGCATGCCTCCTTCTAGAATTAGGGCCCTTTGATTGGTGTCACACTGTTACTGTGGACTACAATAATCCCCTTGCTAATGGATGTGTATTTATAAAGGTTAATTTTGTCATTTGAAAGATTAATTTGACTACAGAGTAGTTTATGCAGAGCCTTATGATTTTCCACTGGAGTTCACAATATGACCTTTTCGTTTGCTTCTTTTATTCCTTCTGTAAACATATATTAAAGGGCTTTTATTAACTTTCTTTTTTTCTTCAGGATTTAGTTTCCTTGGGTTCTAATTATTTCTCAAACAGGCCTTCTTCAATAACATGATGAATGTCTATCATGTAGATTACAGACATGCTCCTATGTTTTTAACCAGTTCAAAGAGCATGTTAGATTTTATTTATCAAAGTGAATAATTGTGATAATCATTTAGAGTATTCAGTCCTTTCCAACGCCCTTTTTATGTATCTGTGAGGACCCTAACACCAGTTGGAGGAGGGAGGGAGGGCATGTGAAATTGTTGCCGTTTTACAGAGGACAGGATTGGACGGCAAGCAGTCGACAATGCCGCCTGCTTCTCGGTTTGACCAGATAGGTCATGGTCGCACTAAGAAAGAAAAAGAGTTACCCTCTGACTTGGCTGAGGTGGGGTAGGTTCATACAGCTGAATCTTCCGCCTCCCCTTCTCTTCTCTGAGAACTGTCCATCATACTTCCTTCCCTACGTGTGATCTGAATGGATTTAGCTCAGGTTAGTTTGAGATGTTTGTGGAACCTGGTACATGGTTTATCCTTTCAAATTCAAAAGGGATGGGGAACTATCATATATAATCTATACATTTTCCTGGTGAGAGAAGCCCTTTTTATTTTTCCCCTGGGAAAAATAATATAGTGATGCAAATGCAAAGACAGTATGGTGACTCCTCAGTGGTTCAGCCTAAAGCAACTACGGAACATGCAGCCATTCTTTTATCGTCAAATCTGCCGTTATCCTGGTCCTCTCAGCATTCATGAAGAAAAACCAAAGCCAGCTCGCCAGGCTCCCAGATGCGTTGCACTCCGGACGACAGGCCCTTGCCTCTGTTTCTCGGAAGCCACCCCTTGGCGTGGTCACTCCGGGCTGTGTTATCAAGCCTCACACTGCAGAGCCGAGGCAGCCTTAAACTCAGGCATTCTTCTGAGCCCATCTTGGCAACTGAAGACCTTTCTCGCTCTTGATTTGTTCTGCTCTTGCGTCTGGTTCTCCAGACAGGACAGTGGCCCCTTTTACTGTGTCCCTGTGGACTCCCTTCCATCTTCACTCCCTTTCCCATGTGCCGAAGCATGTTCCTTAGCATTTGAGATTATTCCTGTCTCTCCGAGGACAATCAGCTGTCCTGGTTAGCTCAGGACCAAGGGGTTTCCTCAGAGCTAAGATGGGATCAGTCATTTATTTAAAGTTACTTATTTATTTTCGGCCATGCTGGGTCTCCATTGCTGCTCACAGGCTTCCTGGTTGCAGCGAGTGGGGGCCACTCTCTCTTGTCCCGGTGGCTTCTCTGGTCACAGAGCACGGGCCCTGTGGGGTGCAGGCCTCAGTAGAGCACGGGCCCCGTGGGGTGCAGGCCTTAGTAGAGCACGGGCCCCGTGGGGTGCAGGCCTCAGTAGTGGTGGCACACGGGCCTACTTGCCTTTTGGCACGTGGGATCTTCCCAGACCAGGAGTCGAATCCATGTCCCCCGTGTTGGCAGGTGGATTCTTATCCACTGAACCACCAGGAAGTCCATAAAATGGGGATAGTCTTACACCGACCAGGAAGTTGGTCACCCTAGTGCACGTTTTCATAGGTGGAAATACTGTAACATGATGATCTCTTCCCACCCTGTGTTCAGTGACATTGCACCGGTAGCTCGAAATCAACCATGGAGGAGGATTTATACCATGGAAATCCACAAATGCTTCAAACTAGGGCTTGACTTGTTGATTTTCTAGATTTAAAGTGATACAGAGGAAATATTAATGTAGGTTAAACTTAGAAGTATGCTCTTTGTGTAGCCCTTATGTTGTGAGTAGAACCAAAAGTTGGGTAAAGATTCTGCAGTGTTCAAAAACTATTATCTGATTCAGCAAAGAAGTCACTCACGTATTTGATAGACAAATGAAGTTCCAGAGTATGTCTGAGTGGTGACACTCTGGCCCTTGTCCTTCACGTTAGACATCAGCACTCACATCAGAAGGAACACTCTTTCAGGAGAGCAAGCAGAGGTTGACTGTTGATGTAAGAGTTGGGCAAAAATCCAAGGAAGCGTTTTGTGAGAATAAGATACTATGGGG
>SJYQ01009884.1:0-33440 GCA_006410935.1 Redunca redunca | reverse complement strand
TTAAAAAAAAAAAAAAGATACTATGTGAAATTTACAGTAAAAGGATGGTATATTTTACTATTTGTAAAATGTGTATGTGCTACACATTCTTCATATCAGTAAAGTTTACAATCTTACATACCTGTGTGGGTTTGTGTGTCTGTATATATTTGCATGCATGCATGCATAACGTCTTCCTCTTTGGAAAGTCAGTTCTTAATTGAGCCAGGAAGGGAGCAATTTTGTCCCCAAATTAGCCAGGGATCCTGCTAAACATCCTCTTCCCACCATGCAGAGGACAGGCCCCACAGCAAAGATGTAACCAGCTTAAAATGTCAGTGATGCCAAGTTTAAGAAACTCTGTTCTAGGGCATATATAAGAAATATAAATTAGTTCAGGTATACCTAACTTCTACCCAATAAGAATCCAAAATCTTATTGTCTTGATTAGATTTTTTATATTTGACGTATAACTGATTTATAATATATTGATTTCTGCTGTACAGAAAAGTGGCTCAGTTGCATATATACATTCTTTTTTTAATATTCTTTTCCATTATGGTGCATCATCAGACACTGAACATAGTTCCCTGGGCTGTACAGTGGGACCCTGTTGTTTCTCCGTTCTGTATATAAAAGCTTGTATCTGCTGACCTCATCCCCCGCTCTGTCCCTCCCTCGGTCCCCACCCTCCTGGCCACCAGACTGTTCTGCCTGTCTGTGTTCTGTTCATAGATAGGCCCATCTGTGTCATATTTTAGAATCCACGTATAAGTGGTATCCCATGGGATTTGTTTTCTTTTGACTTCACTTGGTGTAATAATCTAGAGGTCCATCCGTGTTGCTGCAGTGGGCATCATTCTGTCCCCTTTCGTGGCTCTGTTTTATCCCCTGGTGCGTATGTGCCGCATCTTCTGTGCCCGTGCGTCTGTCAGTGGGCGGTCTCCGTGTCTGGGCTATTCCAGATAGTGCCGCTGTGAACAGAGGGCTGGGTGTGTCTTTACTTGTAGACTTTTTAATAATTGCCTTTCTGACTGGTGGGAGGCAGTACTTCACTGTAGTTTTGATTTGCATTTACCTAATAATTAGTGATGCTGAGCATCTTTTCATGTGTGTCTTGTTTAAAGAAGTGTCTATTTAGGTCCTCTGCCCCTTTTTTGACTGGGTTGTTTTGTTGTTGAGTTGTATGAGCTGTTGATATATTTTGGATATTAAGCCCATCAGTCACATTGTTTGCAAATATTTTCTCCCATTCTGGTTTTTTGTTTCATTTTGCTGCTTTTGTCTTTTTGGTTGTTTTTGTCTTGTTTTATTATTCAGTGTATTTCATAATTGCAGAATAACTTACATGCAATGAAATGCTCCCATCTTAAATGTATAGTTGGATCAGTTTTGACAAATGCACTCAACCATGTAGCCCACACCCCTCAATACGTGGAGAGCTTTCATCACCCGCTCAAGTTCCCTTTTGCCCCTTCCCAGTCCTCTGATCTGATTCTCAAAACAGCCATCTATTTTCTGTAACTTTGCATTATCCTAGATCTGCCTGTTCTGGAACCTAATATAAATGAAATTATGCGCTGCATATGTTCTTGTGTCAGCTTCTTTTACATTGCGTGTTGTAAAAATTCATCTGTGTTGTATCAGTTTGATCCCCTTTTATCACTGAGTAATATTTCATTGTATTAACATGCTGTGTTCTTTTAAAATCCATTTTCTTGTTTATCGATACAAGCTGTTTCCAGTTGGGCTAATATGAATAGAGCTGCTATGAACATTTGTCATACAAGACTTTTGTTAATGTGTTTGCATTTCTCTTGGATAAATATCTAGGAATTAAAAGCTTCATATGATAGATGTGTATTATAACTTTTAAGAAATTAACAGCTTTAATCTTTAGTCTACACATTCCATATTTCATAGGTTTTTCTTTTGGTAAGAAATAAAATAATGCATATAAAGAGTCTAGTGTACTGCTTAGCATAGGTAAGGGATTGACTTATTAGCTGTTATTATCTTGGGTTGGCATACAAGGTCGTTCGGGTTTTCGTATAACATTTTATGGAAAAGCTCTTAACGCACTCTTTGGCCAGCCCAGTATTCACTCTGTCTAGCCAGTAATGTCCAGCTCCCTCTTTCTGGAGCGCTAGAGCCATGTATCCACCTGCCTGCTCATGCAGCGTCAGAGCTCCGCTGGCCCGCAGGCAGCTTCCATTTGGCTCGCACCAACCCGGGCTCTTCTCCCCGTCTCTACCCCAAACTCATTCTCCTCTCACACGCCTCTGTAGGGTGGATCCTCTCAGGTGCCCAGTCCTCCAGGCCTGTCGATTCTGGGGCCTTAATAGCTCCCCGTGTGTCCATTTCTCTCCACCGTTGCCCCCTCTGTTCTGCTCTGCCCCCTCTGTTCTGCTCTTCAGGACCTGTCTCCTGGCTCACTACCGCAACCTTGTGATGAGACCAGGCCCCCAGTTCATCGCCCGCCCTGCAGTCAGGGGGGTCTGGCCAGAGTGCAGACCACATCCTGTCAGCATCCAGTGACGACCCTTAAGGCTCTCCAGGATGAAGTCTCAGCCCCTCATATTGCTTTCAAGGCCTTCGTGCCCCCGCTTTGTCTCCTCCCTCTGTCCATAAGCTCGGCTCCCACCCCCTAGATTTCTCCTCCTGCCGGATCTGCTTAGAGGCCTTTGCCCATGCTGCTTATGCCACATAGATACCCTTCTCTCCCCACCTCATCCTACCCCACCCCTCCCCCAGCCAGGCGCCCTCAGGAGTCAGCCCCGATGACTGTACGTTCTGGGAAGCGTTCTCTGCCACCCCGCTCCCCCCCCCTTGAGTCAGGTCGGTGCCCCAGCCCCTGCGCGCTTTGCTCTGGCCCTCGGCTCTTACACACATGCTGGTGTGGCTCTCATCACACGTGTTGCCTGAGACCCACCTCACCCCGACCCTAGACTGAGCCCTGAGGGCAGGGACCGTTTGTCGCGCATCCTGACATCCCCAGGGAGATGGAATGAGCGTGCTGGCAGTGGCGGGGCGTTCACTGAATTTGCTGCTGGACCTGCTGGGAGGTGGGATCAGAGCTGAGCCAAGCAGTGCGCGGAACTGCTGTCTCCTCACCTGTTTGTCTTGTCATCGCAGCCTGATGAAAATTCACTGGATTTTTCCTCTTGTATGCTCCGGCCTGGGATTAAAAATGCGCAGGAGCTGGCTTGCGGGGTGTGCCTCTTGAACGTAGACTCCAGGAGCCGGGTAAGTCACCACCTCCCCCAACTCCACTTCCAAGGCAGAGCTCATCCCTGACAGGACCCGGGGCACGAGCCCGCCTGGCCCACTTCTCTGCATGGTCTGTGACCAGAGGCGGGGAGCCGATCAAGTCCTGAGGTGGGACTAGAGAGGCAGAGACTTCCTTCCAAGGGGTGGTACGGGGAGCTGTTGCAGGCACGGATGCAGGCTTGCCTTTCTGTGGAGCGGGCTCGTTTGCCTTGCGCCTGCAGCCCCCTCTGCAGGCAGGGTGGCACAGGGAGAAGGGTCGACCTGTAAGGACTTGTTTGCAGGCCAGAGGCCCTGTGTTGGGAATTTTGTTGACCTTATGGTTTCAACATTATTTCAGAAAGAAGAGAAGCCTGCAGAAGAGCATCCTAAAAAAGTATGAACCACTTACTTGTTACCTTAGTGTCTCCCATCTTAATTTTGAATGTGGAGGGCAAGTTCAGTGATTCCACTGTCATCCTGAGCTGTTCCAATCATGGATGCTTTGTGGAGTCCTTTCCATTCCCACAGTGTCCGACTCAGTCACTAACGTGTCCACGCGGGTCCCTTCCGTCTTGTGCGCATGCTTTGTGGCTCAGAATCGGCTTCTGGTACGGCGGTTATTTTCCTCTAGGAGGAACAGGGTAACAGGAAGGGCAGCTTCTGGAAAACCAGGTCATCGTGACACAGAGGAGGTTAGAGAGCTTCAGCACTTGGCTGTTAGCAGACAGAAACAGATTTGGGGGGTGGGAAAGTTAAGAGTTTTGTTTATTTGTAGACGTTTAGAAAACACCCCAGAAAGTGGTTGAGGTTAGGCCTGGCTGGCTGTAACTTACCTGTAAGCCTTATTCATTTGGAAAGCATTCTTAGGTGTTGGGTATCTTTTTTACAAGCCCTGAGCCTATTTGGACATTTTAATGATGTCAGTTCGGCTCTCAGCTCCCAGTGGCATTAGGCCCATTTTAATCTTGAGTTTTCTCTGATGATAGGACTTTATGAGCCTCCGAGACCTCAGGGATGGCATGTAACAGTCAAATGCCAGCCTCAGGGAAGGGCTTCCTTCTTCACAAAGAAATCAAAATGATCCCCGGCCCTTGGCTATTTTCGTTCCCCTGTCATGACCCCTGCCAACCCCCCACAGCCTCTGTGTGCCTTTTCTCGGAAAGATTTGGCCTCCTTTTGCTGAAACTGGGTTTAACAGTAAAGATTTTTTTATGCCTTTAATTAGCGGCACAAAACTTCTCTCTTGAATTCCTGTAGCCACCTGCTCAGCTTTTGTGTGTGCGCCAATCTGGGCTCAGCCTCTGTGTCCTGGAGCGGGGTCCATGCCGCTGCCGGTCAGCGCCTGGACTTGGAGGGAGCCTGATCACTCCCACTCCGTGTCTGTTTCTTCCTGGCAGGCATTCAACTCGGAAACTGACAGCTTCAAGCTGGCGTACGGGGGACACCAGTATCACGCCAGCTGTGCCAACTTCTGGATCAACTGTGTCGAACCGAAACCTCCTGGCCTGATCCTGCCTGATTTGCTCTGAAAGCTCCTGACAGCTCCTCTATTACGTACCCAGCTGGGTTTGTTTTTTCCACCACACCCCTTGGGGTGACAGGGACCAATAAACGGAATGTGAGTGCTGTGGAACACCCCCCCGCCCTGCCCCACCCCTTCAGGAGGAAAGCCTCAAGAGGTGGGGGAGGGGCTGTGCAAGTTCCCAGTCCTTCCCACAGACGGACTTTGCCCCCAAGTTCCTGCGGCCAGTCTTTGGGATTTCAGGTCAAACCGCCCTACCCAAACTGCACAAGGCACTGGAAGTTTGCTAACTTATCTCTAGTTCTCTTAAGATGTTTTAAAATATGGACCACAATTGCCTTTAAGGAATAATTTGCTGCTGCAGCACGGAAACTGTGAAGAATTGACATTTGAAGAAAATTAAATTCTTGCTCTAGGACTGGAGTCGGAAGGATTTCGAGCCAGTGTTTGTGTATCTGGAACACTTACTGTTGTGTGAAGTAGAATGCATTTAGCCACATTTAGTGTGTTAGTATCTAAAATGACTAGAAAGGGGGAAATTGTGATTAAATGGATATTCTTTTTATAGAAAAGTTTCTGCTCCTCTCCACTGGACAGCGGCAGGTGGGTGAGGGCGGGTTTACCAACTTCAGTGTCAGAGCAGAACCCGTTTCCACTCTGTTCGTGCACTGGTGAGACTGGCAGCTTTCGAGACTCTCAGAGCACACCTGGGGACTTCGCAGTGGAGAACGTCCATTTCAACCGAGCCCTGAATCTTGGTGTATCCGGATGATCGTCGTTGCCCTTGGGGGTCTTCACTGAAGGCCCCATGTTGCTTCACACACAGGCTGTGGAACGTATTTTTTTTTCAGACAAGGTTTGGAAAGGCAGCTGGATGAAGTCTCCTTGCGGAGGCCTCTGTCCAGATTTCCAAGAACGCCTGCACAGGGACCAATCCGTTTCTCTGTGAGAGACCTGGAGACCGCTCAGGGTTGGACGGTGGAGCTTGTGGCCCAGCAAGAAGAGTCAGGTGTGTGTTTGTGGTAGAGGCACGTGACTTGGAAGCAACAGCAGGAAATTGCTCAGAACCAGCACTGAATTTTAGAAGGAAAAGGCTCATGCTCTCTGTTGTGTGGGGTTTTTTTTTGTTTTGTTTTTTGGCCTCACTGTGTAGCTTGTGGGATTATAGCTTCCCTACCAGGAATTGAACCTGCGTCTTCAGCAGTGAAAGCACAAAGTCTACACCACTGGGTCACCAGGAAACTCCTTCATGCTCTCTGGTATAGGGAATTTTCTTTGCTGCTTAAACCGAATGCATAAAATCAGGGGGAAAAAGTCAAGGAGTTAGGACTGTGTTGTTCCTGGGAAGAACACGTCAATCTGGGACACTCGTTTCTGTTGTGAATTACATGTTTATGAGGCGATTTTGAACCTGTGTGCTTCACTTTGTGTGGCTTAATTTCTCTGACATAGACTTAGTTTTTTCTAGTTTGTAACTGGAAAAGTTGGCTTTGTCTCTACATAATTAATTAGATCATTGTTCCCTCCTCAGGACAAAACTTGGGGCAATTCGATTTTGCTCCATCTTCCATCTTTTACTTCCACCCTCCCCAAGAAAGGTAGAGGACTTTTTCATTCCTGAGCTGTTGGGGCTTCTGCTTTACCTGGCTACATCCAGGATGCAGACAGGGTTGCTGAGGTAAACCGGGTTTTTTTCTCATCTGTTGCAGATGATACCATCTCCAGCTGCTAATAACCAGAACAGCTGTCTCTCTGATTGTTACCTTTGCCCTCCACAGGGCCCGCGGGTGTTAGTGACAACACAAATGGACCGGTTTCTAGTAAACTTTGCCTGGGGCCTCCGGGCTCCACTTCAGCCTGAGCAGTCCTCGGGTTTCGACATGGCACCAAAATTCAAGCAGCCTTCCCATTGGTCTTGTACGTTCCATGATAGACCATGGCCACAAGTCTTCCTTTGCAAGAAACGTCTCCCAGTTTCACAGAATCTCCACAGCATTTTTGGAAACGCTGTGTGGACTGCTATTCTGTGTCACCGTGGTCCATGTTGATGACCATGCTCACCTGTTAACTAGATAGGTTTCCATTTCTAGATCTATTCCAGAACGCCTGAGATAAAACTCGTAAGTATAATTACTGCTGACCTTAGCAAGTACGATTGGTTTAGTCACCTCATGGGCGGTGCCAGAGGGAAAACGCAGCGGGCATCAACGAAAAGCTTCTGCTGCAGCGTTCACTATTTTCAGTATCTTGTTTAGTATTGGAAATGCTCTATTCGATCTGCCAATAAAGACTGGGGAGTGTGGAATTCCGTCACGTTCATTTTCTTTACGCAGGTTTATTAAAATGAGTCAACACTGCATTCAGCTTCACCTCAATGCTTGTTAGCCAGGAGCCCAGTGTCCTTGGAAACAGTAACCAAGGTTACTCACTTCCATAGAATGCATTGTGCAAGCTGCTTCACCCCCCTGCTTGAGTGGCAATTAGTCAGCTCTGTTTTGGTGGTGTATTTTGCCTTTAAATTTCTTATGGCTTACTGTGTCGTTTTTGTCTGGACATGCTTGAGATCGCAGCAGCACAGGGTCTATCAGGATATTATCTAGCTTTGTTTTTTCCTATGGCTACCGGTTAGCAGTTCATAGAGGTTGCTTAAATTATCTGAATATATTTGGTGTGCATCTATGTAATTATTTATTTACAGGTGCCTTCTAAATTGCTTTTTATTCAATGACTAGTGTGTTCCTAAGCTTAGAAAAAATGATAGGGCCTTTATGATATGGATCTCTGCTGAAAATTCCCCTCACACCTTGGAGGCCACACAGCTTCCTTTGTGACTTTTAGCTGATAAACTCTGACATTTAGATGAGAAAGGTGTTAGACTCCCTAAGCGTTAGGAGCGCGCTTAGCTCCACCCTGGCGTGGACATCTGCCAGGATCTCTGCAGAAGTCTCTTCGTTACTACCACCAGGTGTCCTGTGCACAGAGTGAGTCTGAGGTATTTCTCCAGAGACCACCAGCCGAGAATTGGCCTTCACATTGGAGGAGCCCAGCCTCCACAACCACAGATTGTCTTGTCTTCTGATTGATTTCTGATCACAAGCTGCCGAGGCATTTATGGGTTGCTCTTATTTCCCATAGAAACTTAATTTCATTTTAATTTTCCCATGCAGACAATAATGGCACATGTTTTTAAGTGGGCAAATTTTCAAAATTAGAACGCAGAGGGAGACCATTGCCACAAACCAGGTAAAATCTGAATAATATTATATAAATATTCAGCTTACTGGCATTATATATAGGGCTTCTTGCCACACAAACCCAAAATCTAGGAAATTTTTCTATGGATAAGCAGGCTACAACCTACCTGTCAAATGAAGTAAAAGCAAGCTGTTGCTGGGACAAGTGGTTCTCCTAGAAAAGGAAGGGCAACCTGGGAACTCCCAGTGGCTTCCCAGGGGCATGAAATAGAGATACTAGCAGAAACGTGTACCTATTCCCTGTTGTGTTGTCAGATTTACGAGGGGCAGTGACATTTCCAAGTTTCAACAAAGGAAGCCATTGTGTTAGCTTAGCATTTGTGCTGAGGTTTGGTTCAGGGCATTTCTGTGTAAGTCAGTAGGCAGGCAGAAGGGCATACCTTTTGTTAAAAAACAACTTCTGTCATGGAGAACTCCCTGCCTCGGTGCCCTCCGGCTACCAGGAGACGGCCGAGAGCTGCACTTCACCAGCGTGCACCACGCTGCGTGTCTGCTGTCCCAGCATGGCGAGTGAGGCCAACACCGCCCATCTGCAAGGATGTGAAATGCTGACACGACTCAAGGGGATGTCTGTCTGAAGTAGCGTGCACAGTTATCACAGGAGCCATTCCCTTAATGGTTACCCGAGAGCTAGCTTTTGTCCATCAACACACACACACACGCACCCTGAAATTCTCATTAGTAAAAATGCCAATATGTTAAGCAGATGTATTTATTAAAAATAATGCTAATATACTCCTGGGGCACACTGATTCCAAGAGGGTGTTTGCAGCAGATTGCATTATAATTATTTAACAGCTAAATAATAAAGGCTTTTTTTTTTTTAACTTACAGAGTCACTAAATAATAGACGGAAAGGAAAGAGTAGGGCTGATCCAGTGGAGCCTGATGCTGGTATCAGTGTTCCCTAAGCATTTGTTTGGTTGGCAGCCTGGGCAGAGCCTGTATCTGAAGGGTTAATGGGGGTCCAAAGTGATTTTTGCACTGAGCTCCTCCCATGATGCCAAGAGGCATGGGGTTGAGAACAGAGCAGAACCAAACAGTTTATTAAACTGTTGAAATTGTTAAAAATGTTGAAACTTGAAACTGTTTAAAAGCCAGTTCAAGATTTTCATAAACACTATTCCAAAATGTTAGTTTTAAAAATGTTAGTAGCAATGTGAGCATTCCCCGTGTCTTCCTCCCCTCCCCTCCCTCTCTCTCAAAATAAAACATGAACACCCAGTGTAAAAAAGAAAGCACGTCAGGGAGGAGCATTTGTCCACCATTTGGAAAGGAAGGTGAGGAGGGGAGCGGACGGCGGGTAGCAGATGCTGGTCCTGCTCGAGGGGCTGCTGCTGCGGGCTCTGGTGGCTCAGATCCCCCAGTAAGGCATCAGGTGTCGCGACTCCTTCTCGTAAACGTCTGGCACTGTGCCGTACGGTGTCTGTACCATTTTAACTGTCGACTTCCCATAAAGCTGGCGCTCGTAGTCTATCAGCTGCCTCCAGAAGCCGACGTTGGGCCTGATGACGGGCCTCCGGGCTTTCACCCAGTTGTAGGCCTCCAGCAGGCACACATTGTGAAATTTCATCAGGTACGCGATGCAGAGTGTGGCCGAGCGGCTGACCCCCGCAGCACAGTGCACCAGGGTGGCCCCGTGTTTCCGGCTCACGCTGTGGATCTTGTCGGCTACGGTGTCAAAGTACAGTCCAATGGGGGCATGAGGCATGTCAGCCAGAGGCACTTTAACGTATTCAAACTGGGGCCAGTTGAAATTGGGGATCTCGATGGTAGCGTTCACAATGCAGGTGATGCCGCGAGCCTGGAGGAGGTGCCGGTTGGAGGCTACGCTGCCTCTGCCCAGGAAGAGCGAGGAGGTGATCTGCGCAATGCCTCCTAGGTCTCCCTCAGAAATCATCCGGGGGGCCATGAGAGTCCGGGGGAGCGTGCTGTGACCTCTGGAGCTCATGAAGACACCAGCAATCACACTTGCATCGTTGGAAGCAAGACCAGAGGGTGGTGTTTTCCTCCACCAAGGAATCGGACGTTACAGTCGCCTTCCTGCAAGACACAGATATCCGTCAGTACCCTAAATGCTACTGATTCCTTGCAGCCTTCTGCAGTGTCTGTGGAATGGGAAGGTGAGATGATTGGAGATGGTTATTTTCTATAATTGTGTGTTCTTCACAGGATGGAGAGAAATCATTTTCATTGATTAACAGGAAAGATAGTCAAAGATGCCAACATGCAAAATCAATGTAAAATTCAGCACTCTGATGATTTTTTTTTTAAAAGGCACTAAAGAGAAAGTCTTCCTATTTTAGGGAACGTTAAAGACAGAAACAAGTGCGGCTCATCCCTGCATAACAGCCTTGTAGGGTCCTGCTCTTACTGAGGGGTGTTCAGTGGTAATTAGGAAGAGATCAGAACTTCTGATCCCACCTAAGGCCGTGCTCTTTCATGTGTTCCTGCCTACCTCCACGGCTATGATGGCCATATTTTCATAAGCCTAACTCTAGACATAGAGATCTTACAAAGGTATAAAAATGGTACCACTGTAGCTATTATATTCTAATGAATGGGCTTTCTGAACTAAAGAGATACTGAATTGGATCAGTTATAGACAAGCCAGGAACATATGGTCACCTTGCTGCTGCTACTGCTGCTACGTCGCTTCAGTCGTGTCCGATTCTGTGTGACCCCATAGATGGCATCCCATCAGGCTCCACCATCCCTGGGATTCTCCAGGCAAAAACACTGGAATGGATTGCCATTTCCTTCTCCAATGCATGAAAATGTAAAGTGAAAGTGAAGTTGCTCAGTCGTGTCCGACTCTTAGCAACCCCATGGACTGCAGCCCACCAGGCTCCATCCATGGGATTTTCCAGGCAAGAGTACTGGAGTGGGGTACCATTGCCTTCTCCTTATCTCTTTAAAAGAGCGAACTCTATCATATTTATTATTTGTGACATCTGAATACCTGTGCTATGACATTTCCATGGAAACAATCCCAGGTAACTTCAAGGCCATGGTAGCAAAAATTCACTTGTCTAAGTTACTGAGCGTTTTAGCTGACCTGACCCTGGATGTGGCCAAATACACTTTCCTCAGCCCAAGATTTTTCTAACTTCCAAGATGTGTCACCCCCACCCCCCGGCTTAAGATGTGTGCTGGAAATAAAGTTCAACAGAATGCCCATGGCGTCTTCACACCACTTTAGTCTGTACCCTGAGAAGTGTGCGTATCCCCCACCCAGGGCCCCGGAGCGATTCCAGTCAAAAGAGCATCCCCGTTTCACAGAGGCGGCGCTGGGGCTACTCACGTGAGGTGCCTGGTTCCTCTGGAGTCCTGGGTCTGGAAAGTCTTGTGTGAGAGACTGCTGATCAGACTGGATACAAATCAGATCTGCAGAAAGACAAGGAGGTGGGAACGTGGTCAGTCAGGAAGATCAAAAGAAATCCTCCTGGGTTTTTTCACTATGAAACTGGGTTTGACTGGAATAAAGCCAGGAAGTGGAAAGCGTGTTAAATGTATCTCCATGTGTATTTAAAGAATGTGCCGGTGACACCTATCAGCCTGGGACTGCCCTGGTGGTCCAGTGGCTAAGACACCGTGCTCCCAATGCAGGGGGCCTGGGCCCGATCCCCGGTCAGGGAACTTGATCCCACATGCTGCGCCTTAAAGAACTGAGTTCCTGCGCCATGTGCTGCAGCTGAGACCACGTAAACGCAGCCAGGTAAACGTTTTGAAAACTATCAACCCAAGTCTCAGCTTTTAAGATTTTTCACACCATGGGTTGTGTGTCGTTAAGTGCACTTTTGGCCATAGTAAAGATGAATTTTTGAGAGGAGGATTCAGAGACAGCATATTGAAATGTAAGGCTCTGCTCACAGGGCCTGCAAGAAATGCTCAGGAAGCTGAACTCTCTCCCCTGTGCCAGCAGCCAGGCCAGCAGTGTGGGACTGGGTGCAGCAGCCCAGCCAGGTGCAGGGAGCCAGCCAGCTCCACAAGGAGGAGCACCGCAGAGGTGCCCGCGGCCACGAACGTCAGCTCCAGGAGGTGCTGGTGGTGGAGAGCAATCTGAAAGTACTTTCATTCTGTTTTCTCGTCCATGTCGGCCCTCTCATTTACTCATTTATGCAACAATGTGAGCACTAATCAGCCTTATTAAAAATGTGATCCTCCTCCAGTCACATGCAAATTAATGAAGTGAGAATGTACCACACACAAAAATAAACTCAAAATGGCTTAAAGACCTAAATATAAGACATGACACCACCGAACTCCTAGAACATAAGGAAAACAGCCTCTGACATAAATAGTACCAATGTTTTCTTAGGTCTCCCAAGGCAATAGAAATAAAAGTAAAAATAAACAAATAGGACCTAATCAAACTTACAAGCTTTTGCACAGCAAGGGAAACCATAAACAAAATGAGAAGACAACCTACAGACTGGGAGAAAATATTTGCAAATGATGCAACAGACAAGGGCTTAATTTCCAAAATATATAAACAGCTCATACAGCTCTTAACAAACCCAACCAAAAAATGGGCAGAAGACCTTAATACCAGACACCAAAAGGCATACAGATGACCAATGAAAAGATGCTTATGGCTACACGGGTTAGGGTCAGGGTCAGGCCCATGAAAGATGCTTATGGCTAATTACTAGAGAAACACAAAACTACCATGAGTTGCTGCCTCACACCAGTCAGAATGTACGTAATTTAAAAGTTTACAAATAACAAATGCAGAAGGGGGTGGAGAACAGGGTGCCCTGCTGCACTGCTGGGAGAGTGTCAGTCGGCAGCGTCCCAATGGAGAGCAACGTGGAGGCTCCTCGGCACTAAAACGAGTTACCACGTGTGCTTAGTCGCAGTCGTGGCCAGCTCTGCGACCCCACAGACTGGACCCTGCCAGGCTCCTCTGTTCATGGGGTTTTTCAGGCAAGAATACTGGAGGGGATTGCCATTTCCTCCTCCAGGGGATCTTCCCGACCCAGGGATCAAACCCTTCTCTCCTGTGTCTCTTCTTTACCTGCTGAGCCATCAGGGAAGCCCAAGAGTTCCCCTGTGGTATGTGGTTTAGTCGATAAGTCATGCCTGACTCCAGCAATCCCACTCCTGGGCAGATATCCAGACAAAACTAATTTGAAAAGATACACGCACCCCAGTCAGTGTTCACAGCACTGTTAACAACAGCCAAAACGTGGAAACCACCGAAAGTGCAGGATGGATAAAGATGTGATAAACACACAGTGGGCTGTTACTCAACCACAAAAAAGAACAAGGTAATGCCACTGGCAGCCACGTGGATGGGCTGGATATCATTACACTAAGTGAAGTCAGAAGAATAGATGCCATATGGTCTAAAATAGGACACAAATGTACCTACAAAACAGACTCAGATACAGAGAACAGACTTGTCAAAAAGGATGGGGTGTGGGGGAGGGGAAGGACTAGGCGTTTAGTATTAGCAGTTGCAAACTATCAATACTGTATACAGGATGGATAAACAACGTGCTATCACCCTGCTTATTTAACTTATATGCAGAGTACATCATGAAAAACACTGGGCTGGAAGAAACACAAGCTGGAATCAAGATTGCCAGGAGAAGTATCAGTAACCTCAGATATGCAGATGACACCACCCTTATGGCAGAAAGTGAAGAGGAGCTAAAAAGCCTCTTGATGAAAGTGAAAGTGGAGATCGAAAAAGTTGGCTTAAGGCTCAACATTCAGAAAACGAAGATTATGGCATCCGTTCCCATCACTTCATGGGAAATAGATGGGGAAACAGTGGAAACAGCATCAGACTTTATTTTTTTGGGCTCCAAAATCACTGTAGATGGTGATTGCAGCCATGAAATTAAAAGACGCTTACTCCTTGGAAGAAAAGTTATGACCAACCTAGATAGTATATTCAAAAGCAAAGACATTACTTTGCCGACTAAGNTTTCCAGTGGTCATGTATGGATGTGAGAGTTGGACTGTGAAGAAGGCTGAGCGCTGAAGAATTGATGCTTTTGAACTGTGGTGTTGGAGAAGACTCTTGAGGGTCCCTTGGACTGCAAGGAGATCCAACCAGTCCATTCTGAAGGAGATCAGCCCTGGGATTTCTTTGGAGGGAATGATGCTGAAGCTGAAACTCCAGTACTTTGGCCACCTCATGAGAAAAGTTGACTCACTGGAAAAGACCCTGATGCTGGGAGGGATTGGGGGCAGGAGGAGAAGGGGACAACAGAGGATGAGATGGCTGGATGGCATCACGGACTCGATGGACGTGAGTCTGAGTGAACTCCGGGAGCTGGTGATGGACAGGGAAACCTGGCCTTCTGCGATTCATGGGGTCCCAAAGAGTCGGACACGACTGAGCGACTGAACTGAACTGCGTGAGCACAAGGAAACGCACCCTGCGATAAACCATAATGGAAAAGAATATGTGTGTAATGGGAAGAAAGAGTTTGTTCCTCTCCTGTTTGTCCCTCTGCCTTTCCCAGGTAACCATTTACACTTAAATTTCCTTTTTTTTTTTTTTACAGCTCTGTGGAGCTATAATTGACATACAATTTGATGTAAAATGATGAGTTTTGACACACGTACACTCAAGACACCATGACCTCAAAATAATAAACATATCCATCTCCCCCAGAATGTCCCCACGCTCCTTTATAACTCATGCCTCCCTCACCCTCCAGCCCCATTCCCAAGCAACCACTGATCCACTTCCTGTCACTACAGTTTTCGTTTTCTAGATTTATGCAGTGGACTCGCTCGATACAGGGTTTCTCTGTTTGGTCTGGCTTTCACTCAGCATAATTATTTTCACATTCACCCGTGAAATTGTCTATTAATAAGTCATTCCTTTCTTTTACTGCTGAGCAGTATTCCACTGTGCAGATACAGTTTGTTCATCTGCTGACGCTAGGTTTAGACTAGCACAAGTGAAGCTGATGTACACATTAATGTCAGGTGTTCGTGTGGATTCACACCTTCCTTTCTCCTGGTTAACTACCTAGGAATGGAAAGTGAACGTCGCTCAGTCATGTCCGAGGCTTTTTGCGACCCCATGGACTGTATACAGGGGAATTCTCCAGGCCAGAATACTGGAATGGGTAGCCTTTCCCTTCTCCAGAGGATCTTCCCAACCCAGGGATTGAACTCGGGTCTCCTGCGTCGCAGGCTGAGCCACCAGGGAAGCCTATGGAGTGGAAGGGCTGGGTCATATGACATGTGCATATTTAACATTTTAAAATAGTTTTTAAACAACAGTTACAGCTTTCACCCTGTGGGGCAGGCTACCGTAACCCTCCCCAAAGACCTCAGAGGGGGAGCACCATCCTCGCACTTTCCTCTGCTGCGCTCCAGAGCACCCGTGTGTGCGGTGCCCTGGATTCTGTGGCTGCCTCCCAGGGGACACTTCTTGATCACCCACCTGTGGGGGCAAACACAGTTCTGGGCCGGCTACCAGCCCTGGCGCACCACACAGGTATCAAGACACTCTCTGTCTTTCTGTGAGAGGCCTATTTGCTTGTCCGGGAGCTTCTGCTTTGGCACGCTCTGGGGACGGGAACAGAGGTTGGCAGACACCATCTTTTGTTCTCCCTCTGTCTCACTCCAACTCTCTGGTATCTTCTAGAAAGGAATGTGTATACTCATCTAGGACCCCAATTTTTGTGACTGCAGCCCAGGGAACACCTCTAGATCACCTGTTTCTGGTGGACAGTGGGACTTAATGCTAGTGGTCCCACAAGCCTGTGAATTTACACACTTTAAAAGCTGGGGACTGAGACCTTTCCCGATAGAACTCTGACAGTCTGGGGTCCGCCTGCACCTACCCGGAGCCACTAAAAACAGGCCACTCAGACAATCACAGAGATTTGAGAGACAATCAAAAAGTCACTCCTCCGAAACTGGGAGAGGTGCCTGTTTTATCTAATGGACAGAAACCAACAGAGAGTTAAGGAAGATGAAGAAGTAGAGGGCTATGTTCCGAATGAAAGAACAAGATAAAACCTCCGAAAATGTCCTTAACTGAAATGGAGATAAACGATTTACCTGTTAAAGAGTTCAAAATCATGGTCATCATGATGCTCACTTGAGGAAAGAATGAATGAACTTCAACAAAGAGAAACTATAAGAAAGAAGAAGTCGCAGAGCTGAAGGATACAGTAACTTAACTGAAAAACACACTCGAGTTCAACAGCAGACTAGAAGACAGTAAAAAGGATTAATGAACTCAAACACGGGGCAGTGAAACCCAAACCAACAGAGCAGTACAAAAAGAGAAAAAAAGTGAAGACTACTTAAGGGACTTGTGAGATAACATCAAGCAGACAGACATTCACAGGGCTTCCCTGGTGGCTCAGACTGTAAAGAATCTGCCTGCAGTGCCGGAGACCTGGGTTCAATCCCTGGGGTGGGAGGATCCCCTGGAGAAGGGTATGGCAACCCACTCCAGTATTCTTGCCTAGAGAATCCACACGGACAGAGGAGCCTGGTGGGCCACAGTCCATAGGGTAGCAAAGTCAGACATGACTGAGCAAGTAGCACAGCGTGAGAAGAAAGAAAAAGTGCTGAAAACTTCCCTAACTAGGGCTGAAAACACATTCAGATCCAGGAAGTCTGGAAAAGTTCCAAATAAACTTCAAAGAGACCCATACCAAGACACATTATAATTAAACTGTTAAAAGCAAAAACACAAGAAAACTTTCCTAAAAGCAGAAGAAAACAGCTAAGGTACGTACAGGGAACCACCAGAAGACTATCAGCAAGTTTTCAGCAGAAACTTTCCAGGTCAGAAGGGAGTGGCATGATGAATCAAGATGTGAAAGAAAACACTTCCAGACAAGAATACTCAGCAAAGCTGTCATTCAGAATTTAAAGATCAAGTTTTCCAGACTAGCAAAAAGTAAACCGGCCTTACAAGAATTAAGGGAACTTTCTTAAGCTGAAAAATAAAGGCCACTAAGTAGTAGTAGGAAAATATATGAAAATATAAACCTCACTGGCAGAGGTAAATCTAGTACAATTTAGAAAAATAAAACACAAAGGTAGTGTGGATGAGTTACTCATAAGGCCAGTGTGAAGGTTGAAAAATGCACTGCTGCTGCTGCTGAGTCGCTTCAGGCGTGTCCCACTCTGCGACCCCAGAGACGGCAGCCCACCAGGCTCCCCCGTCCCTGGGATGCTCCAGGCAAGAACACTGGAGTGGGTTGCCATTTCCTTCTCCGATGCATGAAAGTGAAAATACACTGGCAAAAATATAATGGTTAAGGGATATACAAGATAAAATGGTGTAAAACGTAACAACAACAACAACAAAATGTGGGGGATAGAGTAAAAATGTAGAGTTTTAGAATGACTGAAACTTTGACTGTTGATAAGTTATGTGTAACCCTCACGGTAATCGTAAAGCAAAAACCTATTCATGAGAGACTCACAAAAGACCTGAGAAATAAAAGAATCTAAACACACTACCACAGAAAACCACCAGGACTCCCCTGGTAGTCCAGGGGCTAAGAATCCGCCTGCCAACGCAGGAGACGTGGACTCAGCCCGCTCCAGGAAGAGTCCACGGGCCACGGGCCAGCTAAGCCCGTGTGCCACAACTCCTGAGCCCGCGCACTGCAAGTACCGAAGCCTGAGCACCCTAGAGCTGGTGCCCCACAGCAAGAAAAGCCGCCACAACGGGAAGCCCGCACGCTGCAACTGAAGAGTAGCCCCTGCTCCACCACCAGAGAAAGCCCTCGGGCAGCAGTGAAGACCCAGTGCGGCCACAAATACATAAACACTACCAGCAAACCACAAAGCAGGACAGCAAGAGGACAGGAAAACTACAAACCAGCCAGGAAGCAGCGAGCCACACAGCAGTAAGGACACACTCATCAATAACTGCTCTAAATTACACGGACTAAACCCTACAGTCAAAAGGCAGAAAGTGGCTGAATGGACTAAAATAAAAAAAGACGTGCTGCCTACCTCTGATGTCAGGATATACAGACTGAAAGTGAAGATGGGAAAAGATATTCCATACAAATGGAAACCAAAAGAAAGCTGGGTAGCTAAACTTAGACAAAATAGACTTTAAAATAGAGACAACAAAGGGCATTACATAATGATAAGGGGGAGGGGGTGTCAACAAAAGGATAAAACATTTGTAAATATTTCTGTACCCAATATAGGAGCATTTAAATCTATAAAGCAATATTAACAGACCTCAAGGGAGAAGCAGACAGTGATGTAATAATACGGGACTTTATACTCCATTTTCATCAGTGGACAGATCATCCAGACAATATCAGTAAGGACACATCAGTTTTAAACAAACACGTTAGACCAGGTAACCGTAACACATATATACAGAACACTTCATCCAAAAGCAACAGAATACATACTCTTGTCAAGTGCACATGCAACAATCTCCAAGACAGATCATATACTTAAGGCCACAAAACAACTCTTAATAAACTTTAGACTGAAATCACATCAAGCATCTTTTCCAATCACACCAGTCTGAAACTAGAAATCATCACAAGAAGAAAACTGGAAAATTCGCAAATAAGTGGAGATTAAACAACATGTTACTGAACAACCAATGGGTCATAGAAGAAAACAAGAGAGAAATAAAAGCATATCTGTGACAAATGGAAGTGGAAATACAGCATACCAAAACTTACGGGAGACAGCAAAAGCAGTCCTAAGAAGTTCATAATGACAAATGCCTGCACGTCAAGAAACAAGATCTCAGAGTCTAACTCGACACTTCAAGGAACCAGAAAAAGAACAAAGTCCCTAGTTAGTAAAAGGAAAGAAGTAACGAAGATCAGAGTGAAAAGAAACAGAGTCTATGAAAGATAAGAAGGACTTCCTTGGTGGCTGAGTGGCTGAGGCTTTGAGCTCCCGCTGCAGGCGGCTTGGGTGTGATCCCTGGTCAGGGAACTCGAGCCCACAGGCTGTAACAAGAGTTCTCAGGCTGCCACGAGGACCAAAGATCGGCTGCGGCAACTAAGCCCCAGAGCAACCAAATCAACATTTTTAAAAAGACAACATAAAAGATCAATGAAACTAAAAGGTCACTCCTTGAATAAACAACATTGGCAAATCTTTAGCTAGACTCACACACACAAAGCTCTCAGAATCAGACGTGAAGGAAAAAATTTCACAACTGATACACAAGAGAGTTACAGAGGATCATTAAGAGACTACTAGTAATTATACACCTAGGCCGAATCATGAAAAAATAAAAAATCTGAACAGACCAATAACCAGGAAGACGACTGAATCCCTAACCAACCCCCACCTCCCGCAACCCCGTGCCGCCAATGGACAAAAGTTTAAGACACAGACCGCTTTTCCGGTGAATCCTACCAAACATTTACAGAATATGTACCAATCCTCAAACTCTTCTAAAACACAGAAGAGGGGCAAACACTTCCACAGTCATCCTACAAGGCCAGCATAACATTAATACCAAAACCAGACAAGGACACCACAAGAAAATTACAGACCAGTATCTCTGCTACACCTAATGGAAAACTCAACAAAATAGCAACAAACTATATTGCTGAATGTACTAAAAGGATCATACACAATGATCTGGTGCAATTTATCCCAGGAATTCAACATCTGCAAATCAATCAGTGTGACACACCACAATAATAAAAGGATGGAACCATAAAACTCTGGGAAGAAAACCTAGGAGGCAAGCCCCTTGACATTGGTCTTAGGAGTGATTTTTTGGATTTGGCAACAAAAGCAAAAATAAACGAGGAGGACAACATCAAAGTAAAAAGCTCTTGCACAGCAAAGGAAACTAAACAAAACAAAAAGGCAGCATATGGAATGGGAGAAAATATTTGCAAATGATTTGACCAATAAGGGGTTAAGATCCACTATATAAAAAGTGCATGCAATTCAATAGAAAAAAAAAATCAAATTTTAAAATGGGCAGAGGGTTGAATAGACATTTTCCCACAGAAGAAATACAGGTGGTCAACAGGTACATGAAAAGGTATTCAACATCACTAATTATAGGGAAATAGAAACCAAAACCTCACTTCACTATCAAAAAGACAAGCAATAACAAGTACAGGCAAGGATGTGGAGAAAAAGGAACCCCTGTGCACTGTTTATACAAATATAAGTTGGTATAACCACTATAGAAAACCATATGGAGGGTCCCTAAAAAGTCAAACATAGGATTACCACATGAGCTGGCAATCCCATTTCTGGGTATTTATCCAACAAAAATAAAAACACTAACTCAAGAACATAGATGCATCCCCATGTTCACTGCCAAAACATGGAAACAACCTAATGTGTCCAAGCATGGATGAATGGATACAGAAAGCGCGGTATAGATACAAACACCATGGGATATTAATGAGCCATAAAAAAGAGGAGATCTTGCCATTTAGAACAACACAGATGGATCCTGAGGGCATTATGCTAGGTGAAGTAAGTCAAATGTTGCATAGCAGCAGTTACACGTGGAATCTTAGGAAAAAAGAGCTGAAAGCTACAGAGAACAGATTGCTGGTTCTCAGAGGTGGGGATTAAATGGATGAGGAGGGTTAAAAGATACACACCTCCAGTTTTACAGTCAGGCACGGGGATGTGACGTACAGCGCGGTGACTGTCGTCAGCGTGCACTGCACATTGGAAAGCTGCTGAGAGAATAATCTTAGAAGTTCTTGCCACAAGAAAACTTTGTTAGCTACGGTGACAGACTTGGCCGTGGTGACCATCCTGCAGTATGTACAGACGTGGAATCGTTACGTGGTATTCCTGAAACTGACAATGTTCTGCAGCTCTATACTGCAGTGGTTCTCACGCTTGGCGAGCATCAGAATCACCTGGAGGGCTTGTTGGAGCAGACTGCTAAGTCCCGCCCCCAGAGGTCCTGATTTAGTGGTTGGGAGAGGGGGCACGGGAGCTGGCGTTTATTTCCCAGGTGACGCTGCTGCTGCTGATCGGGGGACAATGAGCACCCCCGCAGGGGTGATGCCGTGGTGCACCGCCCCGATTCCCCCTCCAGAGTGAGGCACTCAGAGTGGCAGGTGCTGACCCCTCAGTGTCTCAGAAACTGCCCTTGCTCGCTACAAGGGAGCTGCCGTTCCCAGGCTTACCACTCCTTGTGTGGGGCCCACATCGGCCGACCAGTGACACAGGGGTCGTGTGCAGGTGAAATCGCTTCAAGAAGACAAACAAGGAAGCAGCTGTGTGAGGAAACGAGTGCGGACGTGAGGGTTAGATGTACAGGGAAACGGGCAGAACTTTGGGAGAACAGCCCGTCCTGCAGCAGAGCGCAGTCTCATGCCGCTTCCAAGTCTCTCCCTGGCAGAATCCTAACAGTTTAAAAAGCAAAGTCACCACGCGACAATAAACACACCACGGAAGGCTTTTGAACTGCTGGTGATAACTCCTTCCTCAATGTGGAAGATGCTAATCAAATTTCCAGCCAGGTTATCCAGTTACTGTCTAATTAAGAGGGACTCATGTCCTGTGGTCTCCCAAATAATAATACCCTGTTTGGGACGCCACTTGCCCTCCTGAGGCTGGGGTCCCAGGCTCACTGGCCTTTTCAGGGGAAAGGTCTTCATCAAGGGCCACAGGGAAGGGATGGGTGGGCTGAAAGCCTGGCTTACTCAGTTAACTCCTCCTTCGCTGGGCAGTGAGGGTACTTGGTGCTGCAGGGAAAAGCGAGCAGATTGTGGATCCTTGGGGCAGAATCCAAGCGAGACAGACAGGATGCTCCCTCCCTGCTGCTGCTTGTCAGTCTCATGCCAAAAACCTGCTTAAACTGCCAAAGCCGAGTCCAAGGTTCAGAAAAACAACTTCTGCCAGAGAGCACTCAGAGGGCACCAGTATACAGACGCTCCTCTGACCGAGACTCCCAAGCCCTTCTCGCAGACCGGAAAACACAAGGTTCAGAAAGGGCGAGGGATTTCAGCTGGGAGAGCGCAAGGCGCAGGGCTCTTCGCGAGAAGAGGCCCAAGGTGTCCGGGCTCCGCTCAAGCCCACCGCCGGCCTCACGGTGCCCGCAGGGCGCGGCTGCGGCCTCCTCGGCCGCCCTTCCAGGGCCCCCAGCCACCAGTGCCTTCGGTGCACGAGAGGGGCCTTAGCTCTGCCTAAGCAGATCAAAGGCTCCACACAGAAAAGACTGGCCCAGAGAGGCTGAGCTGCTCCGGCTTCTCCTCCTGCCCAGAAGACGGAGACAGCGCCGCAGACGGCCCAGCCTCCAGGACCCAGAAAGCCCTCCTGATGGCAGAGGGAGGACCGCCGCAAGGAGCGGGCCCCGGGAAGGCAGGGCAAGAAGCCCTCGCCTGCTTCACGTCTAAGATTAGCAGAGTCTGGTCAAAATGAATAAAAGAAAACATGGGCATGACATCACAGGTGTGTCAAAGTCAACTCAGTGAATGTCTGCAGGGAAAACAGGATATCTACTGGGAGAGTGAAAGACTGCCCGGGTTTGCGGGGTCAGGGGTTCCAAGGTGCCCTCTGAGTGGCAGCCCCGCTCCCACGGCAGCGCCCGGGCCTCTGGGACAAGGGTGACCAGAGAGCACGCCAAAAATGTCCACGCCGCTGTCCATGGTGTTCAGCTCACTCACTGACGTTCACAGCGGTTCAGCTGCACTTACTTCTGAGAGGGAACAAATGCTTTCTGGGCCAGGAGGATGGGGGTGAGGTGAAGGACAAAAAGGAGGCGGTGTCCTAAACCAACCCGAGAGCTGGTTTTTTTTTAACAAGTTATAAGAAATGTCAGGGATGATGCTGGTCTCTGAATAACGAACATCAAAGATCTAAGTGCTGAACAAAATGCAGCATTGGTGCCTGCCTAGGGGACCTGTAATCTCAGGAAAGCATAAGCTTTAACAACAACTGGAGCACTCCTGGGATGTGGGCGCCAGGATCGAACCCGGAGCAGGGGTAGACTGGCTACCTGCAGTCAGTCTATTCACAGGACCCATCCCACTGCCACAGAAGCTACCTTAAAAAAAAAACAGTCATGACAAGAACACCCTAGAATCAGGACTTAAAGAACTGAAATTCTATCTACAGCTTTTTCTTCTTCTTTTGAATAAGCAGAAAAAATGGCCACAGTAGTGCCAATGATGACCCTTTAAAACGGTCTAAGATATTTTTAGCTTTAGGAATTTCAGAGGTTTGTAATACATACTGGAGGCCTATACTTTTTATTTTTTTAATACACGAAAAGCCTATGTAATCACATTTTCTTCTTTCATTAAATGTCTACTTTCAAAAAAAAAAACCCTTAAAGTCATCAAAATAGAGGCATTAGCCTACATTGCTGTAAGTAAATAAATACTACTTTTCTCATTATATTTCATTATTAAATCAGAAATGTGTTTCATTGGGGGGACTTCCCTGCTGGTCCAGTGGCTAAGACTCTGTGCTTCCAAGGCAGGGGGCCTGTTTTAATCCCTGTTCGGGGATCTAGATCCCACGTGCCACAGCTAAGAGTTCGCATGCCACAAATAAAGATCCCGTGTGCAATAACAAAGACCTGGAGGAGCCAAATAAATATAAATATTCAGAAAATATTAAATAAAAGAAATGTGTTCCACTGGGGGAAAAAAATTAACTCTTACAAATAAAAATCACAGTGTGGCAAAATTTAAGGGGAAAAAGAATATTTTCTGATAAAACATTGAGAATAAAATTCAAACAAATACTGAGCTGCATTCATGTTAAAACGAAATAAAAGATATTCACAAATTGTTCTCACTTATCTGGAGAGCTAAATTTGGAAAGCTAATTTGCTAAAACATCTTAGATTTGGAGGAGGGGTTGTTTTTGCTTTTCCTGCCATATAATTTAACTGATGCAATGGCTGGGGAGAGGAGAGAGATACATAACACACAAAGAACTAAGGAATCTGAGAATCACCATTCTGGTAGTTGGGCCACAGATATTCCCCTAGGGTGTAGCTGGAGAGTGGCTGCCTGCGTCGTCACGGCCTGGCTGACATCTCGATATACTCCTATGGACCACCAACCAGCGCATGAACTGAGCCTAACAAGGGCTCATCATTTTAAGACACTAGCCAGCTGCTGGGTGGAGAACAGACCACAGTCCAAAGGAAGTCAGGAGTCCACTTGATGAGAACAGGGAGGAAAGCGTGCGGACAGTGACGGAGACGCACAGACTTCACAAGTTCAGCTCCACTGATACACTCACAGATTCTCGTGTTGGAAACGGAATAAGAAGAGACTATAAATAGCTACCTATAAAAGGTGAAAGTAGGCAGGTACTTGTACCAGGGGCAGTCTGTTCCCATTCGGAACTGAGGTTTTTAATCTGGTCTTCACCCAGCTAGATGTTTAAGTTATCTGTCACTCATTCACACAACAGCATTTACTGAGTTCATGCCGTGTGTTCAACACTATTCCAAGTGCTGCTGGGGACTATGACAGAATGTCTTTGCCAAAAATGGCCACAATAACACCCTGCATCCCATGTGACCAACCAAAAGAGTACAGTAGAGATGATGCTTTGAGGCTAGATCATGAACAGGTCATACACCTCTCCTTGGTCTCCTAACACGGGCTCCTGGAACCCAGCTGCCACGCTGTGAAGCAGCCCAAAGAAGCCAGAGTCACCGTATGGAGAGGTCACTTATGGCAGTTCCAGCCAGCAGCCTAGCAGATGTTCCAGCTGACAGCCAGGATCAACTACTTAATATGTGAATCAAGACACTTCAGTGGTTCTCGGGACTTTCCTGGAGGTCTAGTGGCCGAGAGTTCAAATCCCAGTGCAGGGGGCCTGGGTTCCATCCCTGGTCAGGAAACTAATCCCACATGCTGCAACTAAGACCCAGCACAGCCAAATAAATAAATAAAAATATTTTTTTAAAAAAAGACACCGCAGTGAACCTAGCTCCCAATCATCAAGTCACCTCCAGACACTGTGGAGTAAAGACTAGTTGTCCTTACTACATGAGGTCCAAATTCTCAGCCTACATGAATCTGTGAGCAAAAGAAAAAAAATGACTTTTACACCACTGAGTTTTGGAATGGTGTGCTATGCACCAAGAGTCACCAGAAGAGGGATATAAGGTAACAAGAGACATCACTCTGTGCTAGGATTTTATCATCTTCAGGAGATGACACAAGATATACATATAAAACAGGTGAGCAACAATAAGAGACAGACTAACATTAAGTGAGTCGAATGAGAGGTGCAAACAGTGGGTGCTGCAGCAATGCAGGGAAGGCACAGGGTCAAGACAAAGTGAAACAGTCAGTGGTGCTGAAAACCTGAGCTGATTCTCGGGCAAGTGTCTCAGAGATTACACTATCACGCTTTTTCTCCAATCCATTTTAAGCAGGCGCCATCCCGTTCCTGCTTTGCAAGAAGTCTCCCTATTTGGAGATTCCAAATGAAGAACACCAGCCCTTCTCTATAGCCCCTCACTGCTCACAAAATGTGGTCCAGGGCCCAGTAGCCATCAACCCGGAGCCTGAATGCAGAATCTCGGGCCCCATCCCACACCTGCGGAATCCGATTCTGCAGCTTAACAAGATCCCAGGTAAGCTGTACACACACTGAAGGGCGAGAAGCGCAGGCCTCATTAATCTGCCTCTGTCGGTCCCGCAGGACTTGCTGAGGCAAACTCGAGCGCCTGTTTTGTTGAAGCCACACGAGCATGCTCAGCCCCTCCGGGATCAGTATCGTTGTGCTGTCATAGTTCCCAGATGAGGAATCAGGTAAATGGACGCCAAGAGGCTTTCCCAGACTCTCCACAGAAAGTGAGTACCCCCACTGGGGCCAGAGTCCCTTCTCCAGGAGGGGCTCATTTGTTGATGAGTCATACAATCTGACCACAACAGACGGACTGATCTGAAGACTGCCAAAATGTACATCTCACCAGGGAAGAAAACAAAAACTACAGAAAGAAAGAAAGAAAGTATGGAACGGAAGGCTGTGCTTCATCTATAATATGGATATTCGTGTAAAATGGCCTAAACTGCTAAGTGGTATGAGATGGTCTTTGGGTGTGAAAAATCTGACCAACTTGAACCAAGAAAACGGGTGCAATATTTCCACAATCACATTTAAGCTTGCTTGGTAATAAGTGGAAACCAATTTATGCCACAGCCTATACAACTAATACTTTAACATGAATCACAGAGTCCTGGTAAACTCTGATTTCCATAGGGAAGACAGCTGTGTCCGACTCTTTGCCCTCCAGGCTCCTCAGTCCATTGGGATTCTCCAGACAAGAATACTGGAGTGGGTTGCCATGCCCTCCTCCAGGGGATCTTCCCAATCCAGGTCTCCGGCGTTGTAGGTGGATTCTTTACTGTCTGAGCCACCAGGAAAGCCCGACCCACGGTATTAAAGAAAAAAGAAAAAGAGAAGAAAAGAAAAGGAAAAAACCACACACCAGCAACTAAACCCAAGGTAAGTATAAGTTTGCCTCAAAATTCCTTGAAAAGCAGAATCGTGATATCTCAGGTCCATTCACAAATAAGATCTCAGTACTCAGATGTTCATTATTAATTTAAAGAAGACAAATATGAATTTAAAAATCAGAATAAACTTCATAGGACTAAGAGCTCACGAGTGGAGAGTTGAGCATCTGATCATCTAACCATTTGACGTCTCACTGGATATATCAACATCTTTAGAACTCAAGCTGTGAGCCTCGACTTTCTCCCCACAGGGATTTCTTTTTCATACCCCTGGCCAAATTCCACATTTTTAGTACTTTTATACGAAATTAACTTCATTTGTAAACTACTGATGAATTAAGCTCCCATTTTTCTTTATAAATCAAAAGTGAAAGTCGCTCAGTCGTGTCCAACTCTTTGTAACCCATGGACTGTATAGGCCAGAATACTGGAGTGGGTAGCCTTTCCCTTCTCTAGGGAATCTTCCCAACCCAGGGAAAGAACCCAGGTCTCCTGCCTTACAGACGGGATTCTTTACCAGCTGAGCCACTAGGGAAGCGGCATCTATGAGCGTTTCTGAGCTGAACAAGATAACCAGGTTAGGTCCCTCGAATTAGCCGGAGGGAGGGAACTCGATAATGCCACACATACCCCTATATCCCTGCCAAAGGACAGCAGGCTTCCCAAATTCTGAGAGCAACTGTGTATCTTAGCCTTCCTGGAGCAAAGGGAGAAATCAAAGTTTTAGTTAAACAGGAATCAAAGAACATAGTATCCTGAAGTTATTCCCTCGGCTTTACTTGTCTCCTAAAGAGATAATGCTGGGCTTCCCTGGTGGCTCCGTGACAAAGAATCCTCCTGCCGGTGCAGGAGACATGGGCTCAGTCCCTGATCCAGGAAGACGCGGCATGCCGTGGAGCAACAGAGCCCAAGCGCCACAACCCCCGAGTCTGTGCACCTGGAGCCTGTGCTCGGCGACAAGAGACGCCGCTGAAACTGGAGAAAGCCCTCACACAGCGACGAAGACCCTGTGCAGCCCAAACTAAGTGAAGAACAGTCTGACACAAAAAGACAATACACACAGTTCTTTCTATATTACACGACTAATTGCTGCCGCTGCCGCTAAGTTGCTTCAGTCGTGTCCGATTCTGTGCGACCCCATAGACGGCAGGCTGCCCCGTCACATGCTAAGTGGGAACCCCCTGGCCTAGGAACCTCATTCTGTGTGCCTGCTCAGTCATGTCTGATTCTTTGCGACCCCGTGAACTGTGGCCTGCCAGGCTCCTCTGTGCATGCGATTATCCCAGCAGCACTGGAGTGGGCTGCCATTTCCTTCTCCAGGGCATCTTCCCAACCCAGGGATCGAAACTGCGTCTCCTGCATTGGCAGGCCGATTCTTTACCACTAGCGGCACCTGGGAAGCCCCCTGAACCTAAACTCCACTCTTGTTCAAATCAGGGGCCGGCAAACTGTGGCAGGCGGGCCATGTCCGGTCAGTCATCTCTTTCTCTACCGCCCATGAGCTAAGAATGGTTAATACATTTCTAAATCGTTAACAGAGAACTCAAAAGAACAGCATTCCATGGCACACAAAAACTGTATGAGATTAAAATTTCAGTGTTCATGAGTCAAGTTTTTACTGGAGCACAGCCACGCTCATTTGTTACATATTAACTATGGCCTTTTTGCGTCACAAGTTACGTTTAAAACAGCAAGTTAAATAGTTGCAACAGATACTGTATGACCCAGGAGCCTAAAATATGTACTATCCGACCCTTCATAGGAAAAAAAACTGCCGACCCCTGAAATTATGGTATACAGCCATCAGAGTAGATGGCAAAGAAATAATTTTCCAAGTGGCCCTAACAACCCTGCATGAGAATCCTGCACGAGACTCACTGGGCTGCTGGCTGGAAGGTTCCAGTGGTCCTCTATCTGCTACGTCACTGTTTACTAGTCAACAGAAGAAACACCCTCTTGTTAAAAGAGTTTTTTCCTGCCACTCCACAACCTCAAAGACCTAAAGAGTCAAAAAGACCTGCCAACGGTCCACTGACGATGGAACTGTTCTGGGACAAGCCACCAGGGGGCCCGGCAGTTGCAGCTGCACACGAATTTCAAAGGGCCCCTCTGTCCACGGAGACCTCCGGACGGTAGCAGAATGCTGACCAAACTGGATGGGAAGGCACTCTCTGTCAACAGAAGGGTAAGAGTGGGAGATGAGGAGGTGAGCAGGCAGGGCCGTGGCCTCGGCCCCAGAGCTCCTCTTCCTCCCTGCGACAGGGGAAAACGCAGTTCCTCTGTAAATTATATCCTTTGGAAAAGGATATCAAAATACACAAATAAGATGTCTCCCCCATCACTAAGACTAAGAGGTTCTGACTCTACTTTTCATCTTCCTCCTATGGGTATCTTTTCTCAAAAAATTCTGATTTATATATAATTTATATATAAGTAGTTTTTTTAAATTATGGTTATTTTATAGAGAATCTGGGGGGGAACCCTTTATTTAGTATAATGAGTGAAAAAGTATGCACGATTTATAAAGACTGAAAATAGACCAACTTAGCCATTTTCTAAGATGTCTTCCAGAAGAAATAAAAGTATTACAAATCTTACGCTCTTGTGTGTGTGTGTCTGTGTGTGTGTGCTTAGTCACTCAGCTGTGTCTGACTCTTTGTGACCCCATGGACTGGGATATTTTCCCAGGAAAATGCTAGAGTGGGTTGCCATTTCCTTCTCCAGGGGATCTTCCCAACCCAGGGATTGAACCAGGTCTCCTGCACTGCAGGCGGATTCTTTACTGCTGAGCCATCGGGGAAGCCCTGTTTTCAATTTTTTTTTCAGATGCTAGTTTATCAGTTAATTTCATGGTGACAGTTGAAGGGTGTTTTCTGAACCTACAGAACTGTAACTCTGCCCCTAGGATGTAAACAGACTGTTAGCAGATAATACCAGGTACACGAGATGCTCAACACACACCTGGACTTAATAATTTAATAATTGTCCTGACATGACCTCCCTATCCTCTCTCCCTCTTTCTTCTCTTTCTCACACATACACTGGTTTTAAATCCAGCTAGCAACACCAAACACAAGCGATTCAAGTTAACCCAGCAACTGGTTACTCAGAGAGCAGGAACTATCAACCCCAGTTGTGAACTACCTCTACCATCCAGTACAAAGGGAGACCTGGAGAAACGGACATTTCAAAGACTGTGAAAGCATTTCTCCTCGTAGCAAAGAAGCTGTGGTTCCTTTGGTATTGCCAGGGAATTCCTGCGCTGGTGCCTCTCGGGATCAGCATGTGTACACAAGCATGTGAGTACCAACCCTCCCTCAGATGGCATTTTCACAACGACTAGCCTGGGTTCCTGCACATGTCACACGCTAAGCCTGCACATTCAGGGCCTGGCACCCAGCAAGTCTTCTCCAGCACGACGCACCTCACCACCGCAAGGTATCTCGTGGCCCCAGCGGTAAGTCTTCCAAAACCTTTACAAGACTACTGCTGCTGCTGCTGCGTCACTTCAGTCGTGTCTGACTCTGTGCGACCCCATAGACGGCAGCCCAGCAGGCATCCCTGGGATTCTCCAGGCAAGAGTACTAGACACTTTAATTTTTAATGCTTCCTTTTGCAATATTTAAATCCCCATATAACTACACATCTATCTAAGAAAAAAAAAGATCTTTGGAAGAATTCTATTGTATATTTCTCAGCCATAGAGTGGAAAACCATCTCTGGCGCTGGCTGTTATGTTAGTTCAAACCATACAATTAAACATAAGTATTTAAAAATACAGTGGTACAGGAAGGGCCAGGGATCAAATCAAACCACCTCTGTGACATTTATTCATTCACTCAGGAAATATCCAAACATACTGTGGTCAAACAGCAAGCTCAGTGGATTATAAATTCAAGGCTGACACCACTGGAGGAATGTAAATTGGTACAACCACTTTGGAAAATTGGCCTCAGCTAGTAAAGCTGAGGATACACGCATCTATGACACAGCAGTACTCATGGCTGCCCTGGACCAGAAAGAACCCAGACGTCCATCAACAGCAGATGACAGATAACTGTGGAATAGTCATGCAATAATTACAGTCACAGGTAACAACATGGATGAATCTTAAAAAACTGTAATGCAGCAAGAATTTGAACCAAAAAATCATATACGTGTGTAAATACATATATGAATGTACATATACACACTTATATATACATATATGTGATACTGGCTGCCACCCCCCAAAAAAGGATTTACAAGAATACCTACTTTGATTCTACTTGCATAAAGATGAAAACCAGGCAAAATGACTATGTTGTTTAGAGATGAATCTTTAGGTGACAGTACTTCCCTAGCAGTACAGTGGATAAGAATCCACCTGCCAATGCTCAGGACACGAGTTCAAACCCCAGTCTGGAAGATCCTACATGCCTGGGGGCAACTAAGCTCGTGAGCCACAACTACTGAAGTCTGCGTACCTAGAATCCAAGTTCGGAAACGAGAGAAACCGCAAGAGGCAGCTTGCACCGCGCAACAAGTGCACAGCCCCCACTCACCGCAACCAAGGAAGGACTGTGCACAGGAACAAAGACCCAGAGCAGCCAAAAATGAAATTAATTAATTAAAATATACATATATTTAGGTGGTAAAAAACTATAGACAAGAAAGGGGATGATTTTCACAAAAATGAAGCTAGTACTGGCTAGGTTACCTCTAGGGTGAGGAGAGAGGCGGTCACTGGGAAAGAGCATGCTCCTGACCTGCAAGATGGTTACAGCTGTGTCTTCTTTAAAATAATTAAGTTATCCATTTATGTTTTATACCCTTTTGTGTGTTACTATTCACAACTTAAGAAAGGTTAAATAAACACAATGCTGGTTTTCAGGAATTCAGAAGCCTTACAAATTCTGGCCCATCTGGGAAGAGAATCCTTCTGCTTGGAATATCACTACCGCCTGTCAGTTTCATGAGGTCAGTGACCTTATTTGCCTTCTACTCCAGTATTCAGCACTTAACTTTTCACATAGCAGAAGTCTCAATAAATGTCTAACACATACCCATGAACTTTTTTTTTTTTTTTTGCCATGCCCAGCAACTTGTGAAATCTTAGGTCCCTGATCAGGGACTAGACCCAGGACTCGGCAGCAAAATTGCAGGGTCCTAACCACTGGACTGCCAGGAACCCATAAACTCTTTGATGTGAATTTTGTTTCGCTCACCTATCTTCTGAAATTACTGATTTGAACGGTTTTCACGGAAAACGTTAACATTTTCCTTTCTCTGTCTTCACCCCAGTGAGGCTGTCATAAATAACTAAAGCTATCATCTTAAACTCTAAGTGTACACCCAGGACTGTTGCTTCAGCAACTCCCTTCGTCTTCCCCTCCCTTTTACGCCTCCTCACAAGCAAAGACAAGACAAATATAAGAGTTTTTGTTTTTAATGGCAAAGTTTTCCTTTGCAACCAAGAGAAGCACCAAGGATCTTAATGATTTAACTGTTTTAAAGTTAAGAAAGGATCATTTGCCTATTGTCTGGAGCAAATACTACCAGTGTTATCAGGGTTAGTAAAACTTAATGACCAGCTGGACTAAAAGCACAAAGTTACCTGTTCTAGACAGAAACCAAGTGTCTATAAACAGGACATTTTAAAGTTAATACTTAAAAATAATAAAATAAAATAATTTAGTAAAAATGTCACTCAGAAAAAAAAAAAATAGAAAAGCTAGAGGTTGTCAGACTATGCAAACCAGAAAAAAGAATCATTCTGTACAAACAGACATTCAAGAAAATGCTTAGCAAAGTCCGAAAGAACACACATAAACCAATAAAAATATACACAGCGATTACTTTGGGGACAGATGCTCGAAAGAAAGTTTAAATCTTATCTGTAAAGTTTTAATTTTTTAAAACAGAATGTTTAATTCTTGTGGTATTGGGAAAAAGCATTTGTAAACCACCTTGCCTTAAAATAAAATCCCAATTGCAAAAGAATCTACCAAACACAGATTCCTCCTTAAGAACCAACCAACATTTTAAAATGCTAAAGTTTTAAAGGATTTCTTGGACACACCTGGCCAGTTTTTTTTTTTTTTAATACTAAGAATATACACGTATACCATTGTATTAAAGAATACTGCAGAAATCATACCTGCATTCAACCACTGTGAGAGAGTTCAGCTGAGAACTCAGCATAGACACGGTGGACACTGACGTTTAAAAGCCTTGGAACGAAGGAAACTGTCTCCCGTTTTATGGGGGGAAAGCCAAAAATATCAAGCACCTACCTCTCCTCCCCCAAGCGTCAGAAGATGAGTCAGAGCTGGAGGCAGGAATAGGGCCCATGTGTCAAGCCGCCCGTGCAGGGCGCCTTCCTATCTCCACCAGGCAACCCTCTGCCCCCACCCAGGTCAGGGTCCCTGCCTCAGCCTGTCTCTGGTGTGAAGGCTCAGAGGTGTCTAGTGAAGAAGAGGCAGCTATTCATTCTAAGGGGTGCCTCCTTCCCCACATTTCTAAAGACAACCCAAGAATGGAGGCCTTTAGGAGTCCACAACAAGGAACAATCACGAAACACCAAACGCAGGTCAAGAAAGTGGAGCTTCCATACACGTTCAGGTAACTCTGGAAAGAATACAGCACCTTTATTCCTCTGGTTGTAAAGAGCAGGAAACACACGGAGAGCAGCTATGATTTGTATGGTATCACTTAACTTTGTGACACCGCTGAGTCTCAAGCATGGAGATGCTGACAGTTCCAGCCTCTGTGGCTTTTAACTGCTCTGTACAATCTCAGGGAGTCAGTTCCAACATTCCATGACACTTCTGACTAAGAATCCCTCATGGACTAGGAATTCCAGGAACTCTGGTCTATATTCCTTTCAGATGAGTAAAGAATCAGGACTTGACTTTTTTGCCTCCATATTCACATCTGTAAAATAGGATGGTACTGCTCTTTACCTACCTCTCTCATAAAACTAAGAACAGCTAGTTAACACATGCTAAATGCCCTGAGGTCTTCCTGGATGAA
>SJYQ01009883.1:186977-220133 GCA_006410935.1 Redunca redunca | reverse complement strand
AAAAAAAAAAAAAAAGAAAGTTGGAAAGAACTCTGGGGAGCTGGGGTTGGTTCTTTGCCAAAACGGGATTCACATAGGAGGTCATGACTCTCTGATTACCATCCCTATATGTACAATTCTGCATCCAGCCCGCTTCACCTGGTGATGCTCTTCACCATCTTAACAACCGTCACGTCAACACATTACCTTAAGCTTTGTGAAAAGACTTCCTCTTGGGAGAATTTACAAAAGGTATAATTGCTTAAAGACAGTCCTTAAAAACTTTAACTCCTTTAGCGCCATTCTTATCTATATGATGTTTATATTTATTGACAGTGTATTTTTGTGCATTAGTGTAGTGTTCTAAAAAGAAGGTAGACTAACACAACATTGTAAAGCAATTATATTCCAATTTCTTTTTTTAATTTGAAAAAAACAAGTTGGAAGAGATGGGCAGTGCTGGCTCATTTTATGTTTAGTACATATGTGGGCTTTGGAGTCTGACAGCCCTGGATTCAAGTCCCACCTTTGCCTTGTTTTGCCAGTATGACCTTGGTGATAACTAGATTTTTCTAAGCCTTGGTTTCTTCATTCATAGAATGATACAAAATGAGGGATAAGGAAACAGGATAGTTGTGAAGATTAAATGAATAAAATAATGGGCAGACCTCAATTTCTTCTCTGAAACCTGTGGGGCCAAATGTGTTTGGGGTTCAGAGTTATTCACATTTAATAGAGTTAGTATGCTAAACAGAAACTTACATGCAGTTTATAGCAGTGTCTGGGATAGTATCTGTAACTAAACACACTGACTGATTTTCTCTGTAGCAAAACATACTATATTAAAGACTATAAACATTATTGTCAGTTCAATCAAGTTTGAAGCCAAATGATTTTGTGTTAATTTATAAGACACCTTCAAAGACTATAAAAAACATTTTATTAGATCAATCCAGATCTTGAGACCAAATGAGTTTAGATTACTTACCAAGAATTTTGGAATTCTGGACTATGTGAAAAAACATAGAATTGTCTACTATGTAGCAAAACCTTTAAAACATTATTAAAGCTTTTACTTAAACAGTGCTGTGTGTCAGACACTGCTTTAAGCCTAATACATATTGTCATCTACTTCAATCAGAATTGTGTGAGTTGGTGTTATTCACATTTTATAGATGAGAAAAAAAGGCAAACAAAAGTTAGTTACTTGCTTGAGGTCACACAACTAATAAGGGATGGGTGGCACTAGGTTTTGACCCCTATATTTTACTAGATGTTAATTCTTGGCTTTTTTTTTTTTTTGGAGGTGAGAGATGATTCAGCTCTTATTTCTAAATTGTGGGGCATAAAAACATTGTTTTATTGAGGTAGATCTTGCTGAGAATTACACTTTTTTTAACTATGAAACTTGGGCTTATTTGTTAATATCTGGTTTCATTTTATCAAGGAGTTGAAATACCTTGTAAAAATATATGCAATCTCAATTATTATAATGAATAATCACGCGAGTGAAAGCAAAGGGAAAGTGAGGAATACTTAGGTGTGAAATTGCAGTATGTAGCATGTAGTCTGAGTTCAGTGTATGTCAATAAATATTTTACTTTTTAAACCTTTAAGCCTTTTGTAGTCCTTACCATCTGGTATTATTGAGAAAAGTATTATTTATTATCCATGTATCTTCTATCCATATTAATGTTGTTTAGTCACTAAAGCATATCTGACTTTTTTGTGACCCCATGGACTGTAACCTGCTTCTCTGTCCATGGGATTTCCCAAGCAAGAATACTGGAGTAGGTTGCCATTTCCTTCTCCAGGGGATCTTCTCCACCCAGGGATCAGACCCGTGTCTCCTGCACTGCAGGCAGATTCTTTACCATGGAGCCACCAGGGAAACCCATCCATACTAATACCTGTCACTACTGAATTGTTTCACAGATTTGTTTCAAAAACAGGCTGAAAGTAGCACTTATTGGTCAGAGCCTCTTTGGACAGGAGGTCTATAGTCATCTCTGCAAAGAAGGCCACCGCGTCGTGGGAGTGTTCACAATTCCAGACAAAGATGGAAAAGCTGACCCACTTGGTGAGTGTATCTTGGAGCAACTGGATCATGGACTCTGCACTTGGCCTTCTTGGGCCAAGTCTATTTCTATGGTGGGTACAGACTCAAACATTCTCCCTTCTCTTGTGGGCCTCAAGACAAAGATGGAGGCCCCTGTTGTACTGAGTTTCTCCACTTAACGATGTGGTGATCATCAGGTCCATCAGAGGAATTTCCAAGCATATGTTTTTCCTGAGTTATGCTGTGACTTTCCAAAGGTTCTATAAGACATGTAGAATAATGTCTGATGCAGAGGTGCCAATACGAATGCAAGGAAGTCCACACCCAATAATAGCAATTGATGTGGGCTTATAAAGAACACATTTATCTCAGAACAAATTATAGCGATGGCTGCTTGACTCTTAACAGTAGGTAAAGAAAATAGCCATCCTCAAAGCAAACCTACAGTGTGATTCTGATTTGCTCACTTTAGTTATGTTGAACAAAAGGGCAAGAAACAGACATTAGGTTAGCCAAAAAGTTGGTTCATTTTTTTGGTAAGATGGCACAGAAAACCCGAATGAGCTTTTTGGTCAACCCAATAGAAACAGTCTACAGGTAGAGAATAAGAACTAGCATCTAGAAACCTTGGCTTGTGACTTGAATCTTTATAAATCACTGGTATGTTGCAATATATTGGTTGGGAAATAATATCTATGATAACTCTAAATTTTTTTTCTTGCAAGAAGCAGCTCTGGTGTTTATTCTAGTTCCTGTTACTGGGAAAATTGGATAAAGGTACAAACTCCCAATTATGAGTAAGGAGTAGGGTTATAATGTTGGAGAAGGCAATGGCAACCCACTTCAGTACTCTTGCCTGGAAAATCCCATGAACAGAGGAGCCTGGTAGGCTGCAGTCCATGGGGTCGCACACAACTGAAGCAACGCAGCAGCAGCAGGGATATAATGTACAACCTGATAAATGTAATGAACACTGCTGTATGTTACATATGAAAGTTGTTAAGAGGGAAAATCCAAAGCATTATCATCATAATAAAAATTTTTTTCTACTTCCTTTATTTTGTGTGTATATGAGATGAAGAATGTTTACTAAGCTTACTGTGATAATCATTTTCATGATGTATGTCAGTCAAATCATTATGCTGTACACCTTAAACTTATACAATGGGGCTTAAAGCAGCTACCCTTGGCCATGAGATGGTCAGAATCTAAATTGTTCTTCATCATGTTTTATTTGTAGATGTTTCATGAAATTACAATGTGCGAACTCATAGTAATACAAAATTATGGCCCAAACTTTTTTGATGAAAATAATCTTCTCTTTCATGCTCAGCATTGGCTGCAGAGAAAAATGGGACCCCTGTGTTCAAGTTCCCTAGATGGAGAGTCAAGGGCAAGACCATAAAGGAGGTGGCAGAGGCCTACAGATCCGTGGGTGCTGAGCTCAACGTGCTTCCCTTCTGCACACAATTCATCCCCATGGACGTAATTGACAGCCCAAAGCATGGTTCCATCGTTTATCACCCGTCTATCCTTCCCAGGCACAGAGGAGCTTCTGCTATCAACTGGTGAGATTTTTCTTTAAATAACCAAGATGGGCCCATTTCTATTGCCTGTAATCTTTCTGATTTAACCTCGGTGATCAAGGAACTAGGTATGCTTGAACAATTGTGAGGTCCTGATTGCATGAACACCCTGAGATCTTGAGGTACTGCATAAGCCAGAACAGCATTCCCAAGAATCTTCTATGACCTGTTGGCTCCACTGGATGTAACTAGGTATTGAGCAAGCAAAGGTCCTGTGTTCAGATGAGTCTGGTTTATGCTGGATTTCTGTTTCTCAGAACTTAAAGAATTTAATATGTGCTTTCATGTGAGCATACTAATCTCCAAGGGGGAATGTGAGTACAAAGTGTTCCTCAATTTATTTGGCCATAGAACTTTTTTTGCATAGAGTATCTCAGGTACATTTCAAGAAATGCTGAATTAGCTGAAATTATCTTTCTCGTGGTCTATCTTCCCCCATTCAAGGTTAAGTTTCTTGAGGGGAGAAAGGACTATGGTCTAACGTTTTTACTGCCATAAGGCCCAGGTTCAAGAACACTGCCTGCTACTGCCCAGTATCATAGGTACACTATCCTGTGGGTCAAGGTGGGCCTTTCTCATCGTCTCTACCATCTCTCCTTTACCTGCATAACCCCCAGCTCTCTCTCAGGGTCAAGTTAGCATATAGGCAGAAAATCTACCCTTGGTTTAAATGTGGTGAAAAACATTTAATTATGCTGGGCTGGTCAAAAATGTCATTCAGACTTTTCTATAGCATACTGTGGAAAAACCCATATGAACTTTTTGCCCAACCCAGTGTTTCAAGACTGAATACATGAACTGATTTCTTTTTGGCTCTTGTAAATAGTACTATAGTGAATATCTTTGTATTTAAACATGTATTTTTTTCTCATTTCACATTGCTTCCATGTGTAGAATCATTGACTCAAAGTATATGAATATTTTCAAAGCTCTTGACAACACAGTGCCAATTAGTTCCTCAAGATTTCTGAAATGAGTAGTTGATTGATTGGTCAGTTGACTGAGTTGGTCTTCTTGGGTAGTAGCTCAGAGAGGTAACAGTGATTTCAGTGAAGAGTATGGCTGACCTATCACTTAATACTCTGTCTATATTAGCCTGCTTTCTGATATGCTTTTATGTATGTATTCCCATCTATCTGGTTTATTGTATATATTATAAGGCCTGTGTGTGTCCGTGCTAAGTTGCTTCAGTCCTGTCTGAATCTTTGTGACTGTATGGACTGTAGGCCTCCAGGCTCCCCTGTCCATGGGATTCTCCAGGTAAGAATACTAGAGTGGGTTGCCATGACTCTCTCCAGGGAATCTTCCAGACCCAGGGACTGAGCCGAGTCACTCATGTCTCCCACACTGGCAGGCAGGTTCTTTACCACTAGCGCCACCTGGGAAGCCATAAGGTCTGTAGGGTCAGTATTTCCTCTTAGGCTAAATTTATAGAGCACATAATACAAGTAGTTGAATTAATCCACCCTCTTTTACTATTCCAGCTAATAGTATTCCAATCTAATTCCAGCTCTAAGTGATGCCTATACCTGACTTATACAACCTAAATTAAACATCAGTTCTCCTTTCAACACTGCACTGACTATCCTCTGTTTTTTATCTTCCATGACCTTATTCTGCCTAATACACGGTCAAGTGCAGTGTGGGAACTGGACCCTGGTGGGCAAAATTACTTGATGTTGCAATAGAAAGCCGACACCTGGGAGTCGGTGAGATGTAGTACTGATGGTCTCTGATGCCTTTTCATTACTATGTGTTAATAAGAAAGATTACAGAGATGGGGATGTATAAAATCACAGAGCCATTAAGTTCTCCTTTTTATGAATGCTGATATCGCCTGGCCCTGCTGTAATTTTCACAGTAGCTTCATTCACTGTCTATTTTCCACTGTAACCACATTGTACTTTCATGTTACTAATTCACCTTATGATACAGTTAACCAATGAGTTACGTTGCAACTCTTCTTTTCACAGGACTCTAATCATGGGAGATAAGAAAGCTGGGTTTTCTGTTTTCTGGGCTGATGATGGTTTAGACACAGGACCCATCCTTCTCCAGAGGTCGTGTGATGTGGAGCCCAACGATACAGTAGATGCGCTTTATAATCGATTTCTTTTTCCAGAAGGAATCAAGGCCATGGTCAGTACATTTATGCCATCAAGGACAATCTAGTAAACCTCTAAAGTTTTGGCAATGTTTCTCTTTTGTTGAGGATTTGCTCCTTTGAATTTTTACTAAAAATAAGTATGAAAAACAAAATTAGATTTTATTATATTTACTAATAGGATGGTATATTGAGGGAGGAAATCTGAACTTCAGAATTTCTTATTCTGTGAAGCTGACTTATCCTTCTGAGGACAGTGATCAACTGGACAAAGTAGTCATCAAACTTCATTTATTTTACCACTTATTTGGATCTCCGTCCTGTTTATAATGACTAATTGTCAAGCAGCAGAATCTGAAGAAATTTTGCTATGTAATTTTGACTTCCTTCAGAAACATTTAAAATCAGTCTATGTAACAGGGCAAAATTTGACGCTGCTTTATTCGTTCAGGTATGCTCTGAATTAAAACCTCCAAACATGCACATCACAAAGAAGTGATATATTAACCTGTAAAAACATTGAAAGATAATTTCAGTATCATTTAATGTCTTCTAGTGTTTGATATGGTAGAAGTACAGCACAGAGGTGGACGATAAGATGATATGAAACAGCAGCCATTGATTTAGGAGAGAGGAGAGCAGTATTTTGTTTGTCAACATTTAATGATTAAGGGGGGTGCTTCCCTACTAGCTCAGATGCTAAAGCATCCGCCTGAAATGCAGGAGACCTGGGTTTGATCCCTGGGTTGGGAAGATCCCCTGGAGAAGGAAATGGCAACCCATGGACAGAGGAGCCTGGCTGGCTACAATGCATGGGGTCACAAAGAGTTGGACACGACTGAGTGACTGACACAATGATTAAGAGAGTAGTTCTTGTTCTACCGTTTGTTTGTTGTGTAGTAGGCAAGTCATTTAGCCTCTTTAGCCTTGGTTTCCTCATCTATAAAATGTGGACACTACTGCCTGACTTACAAGGTTGTTGTTGTGAAAATTAAATGACATTTGTGTAAAGCATCTGGCACACAGTAGGTGCTCAAAATGATTATTATAATCAAAGTAGTATTCTATGTGTTCAGTAGCATTTGTGCAAACCTGGATTATGGCCAGAAATAGGTGGAATGAATGAGCTTAGCTTGAACTTGTCCCAGGTGGCTCCCTCCACATGCTCCTGAAGAGGTTGGAGTACTTAGCTGTGAGTACTTAGAAAACTGAGAACATGAGCTCACATAGGTCTCCCAGTGAAGGACACAGGCTCTCAACTCAAGGTAAAAATAAATGGTGCACAGAAGGGGACACAGGACACATCCCAAAGGCAATCAGACTCGTGGACAGAATTTAATTTTTTTTTTTATTCCAGGTGTCCTAAACTATAAATCCAGGTGAATTCCTTAAACATAACAATGTATTATTTTCTAGAATCATCATGATGAGCAGAAGTAACCCGCAATGACTTATTTTACAATTATCTTCCTAAAATTTCCATTGAAAAAGCAAGAGAAGATTGAAATGTGTTTAAATAAAGGAGTCGTGTTTAAAAGTGCAGGCTGGATATTGGCAGTAGATAGATTTGGAGACAGACCCTTCTCTGACACCTACCAGCTATCTCTGTGATCTTGCTGCTGCTGCTGCTAAGTCACTTCAGTCGTGGTTGACTCTGTGCGACCCCATAGATGGCAGCCCCCCAAACTCCCCCGTCCCTGGGATTCTCCAGGCAAGAACGCTGGAGTGGGTTACCATTTCCTTCTCCAGTGCATGAAAGTGAAAAGTGAAAGTGAAGTTGCTCAGTTGTGTCTGTTTCTTAGCAACCACATGAACTGCAGCCTACCAGGCTCCTCCATCCATGGGATTTTCCAGGCAAGAGTACTGGAGTGGGTCGCCAGTGCCTTCTCCTCTGATCTTGAGCTAGTTGCTTTTTCTCAAGCTAGTTGCTTGAGGCTTTTTGCAACCTCATATGTAAAACAAGACTGATAATATCCACCTTGTAGGGCTTGTGTGATGATAGTCACTCAGTCGTGTCCAGCTCTTTGTGACCCCATGGATTGTAGCTGACCAGGCTCTTCTGTCCATGGAATTCTCCAGGCAAGAATACTGGAGTGGATTACCATTTCCTTCTTCTAGGATCGAACCCAGGTCTCCTGCATTGCAGGCAGATTCTTTACTGTCTGAGCCACTGAGGGATATTTTACATAAAGAAGCTAACCCATGTGTGTGTGTGTGTGTTAAGTCGCTTCAGTTGTGTACGATTCTTTGTGACCCTTTGGACTGCAGCCCGCCAGACTCCTCTGTCCATGGGATTTGCCAGGCAAATATACTGGAGTGGGTTGCCATTTCCTATTCCAGGAGATCTTCCCTACCTGGAGATTGAACCTGAGTCTCTTATGCCTCTTGCATTGGCAAGCAGGCAGATTCTTTACCACTAGTGCCACCTGTGAGAGAGTCAATTCCTAGGCAGGTTGATAAGAAGTCTGGGGGTTCCTAAGGAGAGAGGGGTCTGGAATTCTCAAAGAGGAGGAAAGGACAAACTTTGTTTCCTCTACATTCCTTAGGATTATATAACAGTAATGTGTCCTGCTTAAGGACAGTTTCTGGAAAAAACCTTCTGGCTAATCCTGTTATCTTAAAATGTAAATTATGGGAGTGGGTCTAGGAAGGTCTTTACAACCTCCAGACATTCTTTTGATTCACTGTAATAACTAATTAAAAAGTATATAACTCCATTGCTAACACTAGTGAGGGGGCACTCTTTCTGCCGCCTTCTGATGTCTATGTTAGAAGTTTTCTCTATCTCTTTTATACTTTAATAAAACTTTATTACACAAAAGCTCTGAGTGATCAAGCCTCATCTCTGGCCCCGGATTGAATTCTTCTCCTCTGGAGGCCAAGAATCCCGGCGTCTTTCATGGTTCAGTAACAACCTTTCATCTTGGGGGCTCGTCCGGGATTCTTCAGGACAAGGTAAGGATGCTTGGAGCTCTAGCTCTTTGTTCTCCTAGCAAACACGTTTTCTGCTGTACCTTACTAACTCTGCAATATGCTTGTGTGAATGAGTGACATGCCTTGAGCAAAGCAAGTGAGGAGGAGCCCTGCTCTGCGGTTCTGCAGTGACCTCATATGGCTTATGGCAGAAACCTGTCAGGGGTTTATACCAACCTGCCAATGCCAAGAGGCACCCAGTGTCTCCTTTGGGGACCGACCAGAAATGGGCAAAGCATGTGGACTGAACTCTCCTTTCTCGGTCAAAATTTTCAGTTTCTTTGACCATTTCATAACTCCTTGGGAATTAGAACTACTAACCTATCTGTTGGATCATAGACTTTCAAGGGACTTGTGATCTATGCTGTTACTGTGTACTGTTACTTAGGACCCCAGCTTGGATTGGTAGTCAGGAAGCGCCTAGGCTTGCTAGAAGTCGAAAGTTCAGAAGCTAGATGGAGCTCTAGCCCCAGGAGCATCTCTGAGGTTAAAGGTTACTCAGACTGGAAGTGCAATGGGTTTCTTCCTTTGGTAATGCTACCTCTTAGTGGACCAGAGGAGGCTTTCCAGTGGCTTTTGTCCCAACTCCTTAGATATTCTTTCTGTGGAGTCTGTGGGAATAAAATGGAAGGACTGACCCTAATAACTCGAGGACAAAAATCAATTTTTCCTCACTGGCCAGTCCTTCACCATCTCTTTTGCTATTGCTTATACTGGTGTGGTGATGCTTGGAAGGAACATCTCAGTTTTATGTTCATACTGGTCTTATTGTGGTCAGGAATATACTCAGGGTTGTGCACAGGCACTTAGGTGACGAATGTTTCCCCCAGCAGTCTTAGCTTGGGAGGCATTCCGGAAGGTTACTGATTGCCCTTCAGGTGGCATCAGAGGCAAGCAAGGTTTTAATGGTGAGGAGCTGGACATCATTCTGGGATGCCATTAGGTCTACCCCTGGTCCATCTCTGCCCTGCCTCGGCGGTAGAACCGGGAGGGAAGAGTACAGTGCCTGCATCAGTAAGGGACAGACTAAGTCTGACCAAAGAAGGGAAGCTTTCGTGTAAGGTCTGTCTACACCCCCATGTAGATCAGTGAGGGAAGCCTCCAGTAGAGAGATGGCGCTAGTTGCTTCTTTCTCTCTTACAGATGAGGGCTAACAATTCCAGACCCCTAGCTCCTCCTTAAGAACCCCAGACCCTTCTCTCCTTGGGGACCCCCGGACTTCTTATCAACCTGCCTAGAAATTGACTCTCTCACCTGGGAAGCCCCACCTAACACACTGCCTGGTACAATTATGGATTCAAAGAAATGTTATCAAAGTCTGACTCTCTGGACAGATTTATATATAGTAATTCTGTTAAACAGAAACTTCAGTTAAACAGACCATGTCATTGTTGACCACTGGACTCTAACACCGGTAACATGTTTGGCTTTAGGTGGAAGCTGTCCAACTCATAGCTGATGGTCAAGCTCCTCGCATTCCCCAGTCAGAAGAAGGAGCAACATATGAAGGTATCCAGAAAAAGGAAAATGCTGAGGTATTTATATCAACCCAGTTACGCATCTCAGAATTCGCTGTCCCCCACCTTTGAGCAGTTCTCAGTGTACCATTTCCTCAATGAAAGGAAGATCTCCAAGCCACCTGCCCCATCCCTACCCATGTCTGCCACTGATGGAGAGACATGTCTCTATTGCCTTTGAGACTTGAGAAGTTCAACCTGTGCTTTGCGCATTCCTAGATCTCTTGGAATCAGTCTGCTGAAGCTTTACATAACTGGATCCGAGGTCATGATAAAGTCCCTGGAGCTTGGGCAGAGATAAATGGACAGGTATGTTCTAGGGGCCCAATGTTTTCTTTTGGCATGTGACCTTTGTAAGAGGCATTACTCATGAGTCTAGGCTTCCCCGGTTCTTCCTTTGCTTGTGAGGAGAGTTTGTGTTCTAGGTACACGTGACCAACTAAAGGAGTTTAGGTACACGTGGCCAGCTAAAAGAGCCTAGGTACACATGGTCATGTGGTCCATTTTTCACTCCGCACATATGGAGCATTTGATGTGAGGCAGACACTAGGCACAGCCTCTGCTCTCAGGGAGACTGCAGTTTTATGGAGAAAGCAGGGAAATGAATAAGCACTCACAAGGCAGTAAGACAAATGCTGTAACTGAGGTCCAGACTCAGGTATCTTAGGAAAGCCTTCCTAGAAAAGTTGTTTGGCTTGCCTTCAAGAAGAGGTCAACAAGTAGAGAATGAGACACAGAGTTAAAGACCCAGAGGTAGGAGAGCGTGTTACCTGGACAGGAACTTGCAGTAGAGTTCAGAGAAGCTGGAGCCTCAGATGTGAGGAGTGGGAGTGAGAGGACGGGGAAGAGATGCTGCAGGGGCGGTGGGCAGGGTAGGGGCAGGGGCAGGGGCAGGGACAGGAAAAGCCTTCTGATACCTGGGGAAACTCCACTCAACTCAGCTTCTCAAGCTTCGCCTCCTCTAGGAAGTCTCCTGACCTCATACTCCCAGCCTGGTGGAACTGGTCATCCCTTTCTCCTTTCCAGTAATGCCCTGCCTAGCTCTGACTCAGCACATTGTCTATTGTAAGCATTTCTTTATGTATCTATCCCTCTACCCACCATAGACTGGGAACCCCTCAAGGGCAAGGGCATCATGCTGTTGTCTTGATAGTCTCAGTCCTTCAGCTGGGTCCTCAGTGCATATTAGATATCAATAAAACTATATGGGATCAGTGAAGAACCAAAGGTGGAAGTCCAGGGCCATGGTTAAGGGTATGGAATTGGAGGGTACTATGCTAAGTGAAATAAATCAGACAGAGAAAGACAAATGCCGTATGATATCATTTATATATGGAACCTAAAAAATACAACAAAGTAGTGAATATAACAAGAAAGAAACAGACTCCAAATATAGAGAACAAACTAGTGGTTACCAGTGGGGAGAGGGAAGCGGGGAGGAGCAAGACAGGAGTAGGGAATTGAGAGGTACAAATTATTATGTGTAAATTAAGCTACAAGTATATATTGTACCACATAAAGATTATAGCCAATATTTTATAATAACTATAAATGAAGTATAAAAATTGTGAAATCACTATTGTACACCTGTAACTTATATAATATTGTACATCAACTATACTTCAATAAAACATTTTATCATGGACATCCTTTTACAAATGTACTCTTGATTACATGAGGAATACTGGATATACATCTTGGACTACAGTGGCATCATATAGCATATGAATATATTTTATCACAATTGATAATGCCTTGTTTTTCAAAGCAGTTGTACTCATAGACACACCAAAAGTGTGGGATCTGAAGCCAGAATGTTTCCAGTAAAATTCTGGCATTGCCACTATTTGCTGTATAACCATGGGCAGGTTACTTAACCATTGAGTACCTTGGTTTCCTTGTTGCAGAATGAGACTAATAATAGTGCCTCCTTCATTGGTTTGGAGTTGTTGTAAAGATGCAATGAGTTAATACATGTTAATTCATCTAAGCACTTAGTCCTGACATAGAATAAATATTCAATAAATATTAAATAATAGAGTTGTCAATAAATGGTAGCTAATGACCACAGAATTATAAGAGGTGGCTTAGTGGTAAAGAATCCGCCTACCAATGCAGAAGATGTAAGAGACACAAGTTCAGTCCTTGGGTTGGTAAGATCCCCTGGAGGTGAAAATGGCAACTCACTCCTGTACTCTTGCCTTGGAAATACCATGGACAAAGGAGCCTGGCGGGCTACAGTCCATGAGGTCACAGAGAGTCAGACACGACTGAGGGGCTGAGCACACACGCAAGCATAGAATTATGGTAATGATTATCATAACAATAGCAAATCAGTTAATATCCAGTTCTCTTGGTTACAGTCTGGATCCAGTCTTGTTTCCATGAGCTGACCCACAACGCTTCCTGTACCTCCCATCACACATTCCACTGCAATGCAATAGTCTGTTTACTACTCTGCACCTGCCTCCCTGAGCCCACATCAATACCTCCACTTCCCACAAAAACTCTACTTTCAGGCTGCAAAGTCTGTGAGAGCTTTCATGTCATTCACCTTTTTGTCAATGCAAATAAATGATACACGTATACTTGCATCCCCTGGATGTGGGGCGTTTTTCAGCTCTTCAGTCATACCCTCACAGACTGTCTCTTGCCTTGTGTCATTCCGATAGGTGCTTGATATAGTCTCTTACGCTGGCAGTGGGAGGTCCCTCATTTGGGCATAAATGAGAGTGTCAGCTGCTTTTTTTTGCAGGGCATGCTGCTTTCATACACCCTTATAAACAGCCTTCATTTCCTCCTTTCACAACTTGGGTTTGGTCTCTTTACTAGGTGGTCACTTTCTATGGCTCCTCATTGCTGAATAGCTCCGTCCCTCCTGGAGAACCACTGGAAATTAAAGGTGCTGAGAAGCCTGGTCTTATTACCAAAAATGGACTTGTTCTTTTCGGTAACGATGGAAAAGCAGTGAGTGTTCAATAGGGTTACCTATAAAATCACTTTGGTGGTTTCCTTCAATTACCCAAGCTCTTGAGGGCGTCTGGCAGGGCAGACTCCCAGGACAGCCTGGCTGTGTAGTGGGTTATAGGAGGTTTAAGGTGTCTGTGGCCCATTTCTCTCTGGGGATGAGCTGGCTTTATGTGCCTTGACTGAGAACCAGGCATCTCAGGATGGACCCACCGGACCTGCACGGCCTGCTCTGTGATACAGTAGAAAGAGCTTAGCGTTTGGTCAGGAGCCAGGGTGTGAATCCCTGCTCTGTCACTTACGGTTGTGAGCAGGATGCCTCTCCCCTCTGAGGCTCCGTTTCTCCGTCTACAGAACAGAGAGTGTGATCTGGTCTGGGAGGATCAGGTGGTGTGAGCCTCCTCAGATGGTCCTCCCTTTGCCAATAGGGAGATGCACTGTCTGCACTTGGGAGCATGAACTCTGACCCTCGGTGGGCTCTTGGGCAGGTGCCCAGTGAGCAAAACAAAAGGGAATTTGCAGCTCACAGATACCTTCTCCTGGCTCACAGGATACATCAGTTATAAAGACTGTAGGCCTCAGAGTCCAGCTAGTCCTGGGTTGTAACCTCAGCTCTGTTACTTGCTGTGAGGCACTGGGCAAATTACTAAACCTCACTGAGCCTTCATTTGCTTATCAGTAAAATGGGGATAATAAGGACACCTGCATCTATCAGGATTCAGGAGACTGAATAAGATACTCAGCATATACGTACTTAGCCCTGTGCATGCTGCAGACGAAGAGTTCAGAAGGTGGCAGTAGAGGCATTAATAGTGCTATTAGTAGCAGTGGTAGTCATTGTCAGCTTTAGACCCAATACCTATATCCAAGTGTCAATTTTAGGGGTGTTTATCACCCATTTTGAGATATATCTACGCCTGGACTTAACTTTCTCCTCTCTGCTGCCATAACTGAAATACCATTTCAGCCCTTTTACACATAGTAGGTAGTGCTTTCAATCCATATTTTCATATTTGCCAAATAAGCTGGTCCTTATACTCACATAAGACGCTTTCTCACACCAATCTCACTTTTGAATTGTCCTAATTCTCAATTTTTTTGCTTGTTCTGTCGTTATTTTACAGCTGATGGTGAGAAATCTGCAGTTTGAAGATGGAAAAATGATTCCTGCCTCTCAGTACTTTTCATCGGGTGAGATGTCAGTGGTGGAACTCACAGCTGAAGAAGTGAAGGTGGCAGAGACCATCAAGGTGAACATGTGAAGTTTTTAATGTTCCTTGTCTTGGAACAATTCTTGTAACCCTTTTTGTAACTCATACCATTAATCTTCAAAGGAGTTGGGATGGAACTTTTATTTCCTCTTCTTTTGTATTAGCTGCAAAAAGAAATCAATGCCAAAATTTATATGCACATGTATTGCTCATTCATATAAGTAATCCAAGGCAGTTCTAGGTTTGCATGGGGGTAAAGTGGGAATATAAAGGCTAGGGGTAGAGTCAAGCAGGAACCCAGACTCTGATATCTTTAAGGACCCACTGGGTTTATCTCCATCCCAGACAGCCAAGAAGAGCAAAAGAGCGCAGAAAATCATGTGACAAAGGTTTTTCATGGGCCACGGTTGAGAGTGTTGTTTAGTCGCTAAGTCAGGTCTGACTCTTTTGCAACCCCATGGACTGTAGCCCGCCAGGCTCCTCTGTCCATGGGATTTCCCAGGCAAGAATGCTGGAGCGGGCTGCCATTTCCTTCTCCAGGGGATCTCCCCAATCCAGAGATCGAGCCCACATCTCCTGCATTGGCAGGTGGATCTTTCTAACCACTGAGCCACTAGGGAAGCAAGATTGACAGTACAGGTCACTTATATTCATATTCACTGGCTAGAAGTTGGTCAAACGGCCCTCTCTAATTGAAGAGATGCTGAGACATGTAAAGAAGTAGGTTTGGTGAGAATCTAGCTGGTCTCTGCCAGTGTTCTACATGGCAGTTCCCTCATAAGTTTCCCTTGTGTCATGTAGGTCATCTGGGCTGGAATTTTAAGCAATGTCCCTGCTATTGAAGATTCAACAGACTTCTTTAAATCTGGAGCAAGATCAATGGATGTTGCCAGGTAAAACCACCACCTTAGTGACTCACACCCCTGCACCAGGGATTTTCACTTTGACCTTGAAAATCAAACCTAAATCCTTTGTACTAGATGTCATCACTCTATCATACCCATCTATTATATTTCTCTTTCCTTTATCTTTCTTTGCTTGTTTCCATGGTCAAATACATGTATTTGTTCTCTTTTCTTTGTTGCTAACTAGGAGTGTTTTCATATTGACTATACACCTGGAAAACCACCGTACTAATTGTTTATTTCACTTAAAAATATGTCTTCATATTTCTTAGCCTATTGGAGGAGTTCAATTGGAATTGGGAGGCTCTAAGTGTGATTGTTAATTGGAATTTCCCTATATAATTGCATCTAAAAGGATACCTAACATTGATTATGCTTACCCCAAATCTTTTTTCTTAACTCCCCAAGTTACCCAGTATTGTATATCTAGAATGAGGATTATCAGACTTCTTGCAAGAGTAAGGATAGTCACTCTATAGTCAGAATTTCTCTGCAGAAGTTTGCAATAGGTAGAAAGGGCTAGAGGACTAGAAAGCCACCCTCTATGGCATGAAGAGCAGACCAGGATCCTAATAGTGGAGAGTCTTGTAAAGGTGCTTTTCCTTTGAGGGCCACTGTATGACTATTTACTAAATAAACAAGGTAAAAGTCTTCATGTTGACAAATCAAGTGTTCTTGATGAATATTCTGTTCATGTATTCATTCTTGTATTTTTTAAAATAATTTTTATTGAAGTATAGTTAACTTTCAGTGCTGTGTTATGTTCTGCTATATAGCAAAGTGAATCAGTTACACATTGTTGACTAAAAAATATAGTCACAACCTGAAAGTAGAGTTATTTTATTTGGTGGGAATGTTTAGGACTCCGAGTCCAGGAGACAGCATCTCAGTAGCTCTGAGAAAACTGCTCCAAGGAGGCACGAGGGGAAGTCTGGCTATATACAAGTTTGCAACAAAGGGAGCAGGCCATCTGAACATCAAAGATCAAGTATTTGAGCTAAGGAATTTAGCATTCTGTGTTTGGGGAGATGCAAGCCTCTGGGCTCACTGAATTCATTCCTTCATATGCACCTCAGCTACCTGGGCACAATCCTGTTTCCCTGCTTACCTTGCTTCTTGCATTCCCCCAGCTTCTCAGCAATCACCATGAGGGGTGGCAGCATCCGCTGGATCTCAGTTTGGGGAGCCCTTATTCACATTTGGAGGCCAGAAATCGCTGATGGCTATGACATTTTTTGTTTACTGAAATGGCAGGAGATATTTTCATACACATATATTCACACATACACATATATTCACTCTTGTTTAGATTTTATACTCATATAGGTCACTACGGAGCATTGGGTAGAGTTCCTTGTGCTATACAGTAGGTTCTTCTTATTAGTCATCTATCTTATATACTTGGGTGTGTGTACACACGCAGTTGTGTCCAACTCTTTGTGGCCCCATAGATGAAAGCCCACCAGGCTCCCCTGTCCACGGAATTTTCCAAGCGAGAATCCTGGAGTGGGTTGCCGTTTTGTATTCCAGGGGATCTTCCTGACCCAGGGACAAGCCCACGTCTCCTGCATCTCCTGCCCTGGCAGGCAGATTCTTTACTAACTGCACTACCTGGGAAGGTTCTGTTTAGTACGCACCTTAGCCATGTGGGCTTCCCTGGTGGCTCAGAGGGTAAAGAACCTGCCTGCAGGGTAGGAGATGAGGGTTCGATCCCTGGGTTGGGAAGATCCCCTGAAGAAGGGAATGGCTACCCACTCCAGTATTCTTGCCTGGGGAATTCCATGGACGGAGGAGCCTGGCAGGCTGCAGTCCATGGGGTCCCAAAGAGTTGAACACAACTAAAACGTTCACTTAGCCAGGTAATACAAACACATGTTTGTTTTATTTTTACACCAGATCCAGAGAAAATAGTCTATGATGTGACTTTGGTCCTCATATTTATCACAGTTCAGAAATTTTCTTTATTTCTTATTCCTGGAGTACTTTTGAAAGGATAGAAACTGATTTTATGAGCCCTTTATCACCTGCTTGTGTGCTGTGCTTAGTCGCTCAGCGAAGAGTGGTGTCCAACTCTTCTCTTGAAAGTAATGAAAATATCTCTGCTTCAGTTTCTTGTATTAAAAAAAATTGCCACTGTCTTTTGAGAAAGCTTTAACATTCTTTTCTCTCAATCTTATTAATTTCTCTCACTAATATAGACGATCTCATGGACTATAAATAAGTATGTGACATATGTCCTACTTCAAAGCACCCTAAATGTAATCATACAGTCCTCTAAACTCTTTTTAAAAATGTAAGTAACGTGAGCTGGTTCTTCTTTTCAGACTGGTTGAAGAGATAAGACAGAAGTGTGGAGGGCTTCAGTTACAGAATGAGGATGTTTATATGGCCACCAAATTTGAAGACTTCATCCAAAAAGTTGTGAGGAAGCTGAGAGGAGAGGATCAGGAAGCAGAGCTAGTGGTGGATTATGTAAGCCTGCCCATGGTGTTGAAAATCCACGTGGTTAAGACCTTCATGCTATAGAAGAATGCTGTGCCTTTCACCCATTTGCTTTACATTTACAACTTTCTTAAAATGACAGTTTTGAGATAATTCAGATACCATACATTTCACCTTTAAAAAATGTACAATTCGTTGTTTTTTAGTGTATTCACTGAGTTGTGCAGCCATGACCACGATCTGATTATGGAACATTTTTTTTACCTCCCCCAAAGAAACTCCACACCCACTGGCATTCATTCTCTGCTCTCCTCTCCTGGGCCCTGGCACCAGAAAACCACCAATTTACTTTCTGTGTCTATGGATTTGCCTATTTGAGACATTTCATACACTTTCAGTTAGGCGATAAGTGGCCGTTTGCAGCTGGTTTCTTTCACTCAGCATAATATGTTCAAGGTTCATCAACATTCTAGAGTAGATTATCACTTCATTCCTTTTCCTGGCCAAGCAATAGTCCATGGTGTGAATAACTATGTTTTATTTATCCTTTCCTTGGTTGGTGTACGTTTGAGTTGTTTCTGCTCTTTGGCTATTATAAATGACGCTGCTATGAAAATCCACATAGGGTTGGCCAAAAAGTTCATTTGTGTTTTTGGTAAGGTGTAACAGAAAAACCTGAATGGACTTTTTGGCCAACCCAATATAAGTTTTTGTGTGAACACATGTTCTCAGTTCTCTTGGGTAAATATCTAGAAGTGGAATTGGTGAGTCATATGGGAGCTCTTGTGTTTACCTTTTTGAGGAACTGCCAATCTGCTTTGCAAAGTGACTACATCATGTTATACTGCCACTAGCAACGGAGGGAGCTTCTGATTTTTTCATGTCCTCGCCAGCATATGCTATTGTCTGTTTTTTTCTATTTCAGCTCTCCTAGTGGGTGTGAAGTAGTATCTCACTGCGGCTTTGATTTACATGTTCCTAATGACTAGTGATACAAATCTTTTCATGTGCTTATTGGCCATTTGTATATATTCTTTGGAGAAATATCTGTTCAACGCCTTTGTTTTTTGGCTCTACCAGGTGGCTGGTAGGATCTTAGTTTCCCAACCAGGGATGGAACCCGAGCCCCTGGCAGTGAGAATACCTAGTCCTAACCACTGGACCACCAGGGAAGTCCCTCAAACCCTTCACCTGTATTTTTAATTGGGATATTTGTCTTTTTAATTTTTAGTTGTAAATGACCTTAGTATATTTTAAATAGTAGACCCTAATCAGATACATTATTTGTAAATATTTTCTCCCATTCTGTGGGTTTTCTTTTCACTTTTTTGATAGTATCCTTTAACACACACGAGTTTTAAAATGTGAAGTTTGATTAATCTGTTTGTCCTTGGCCACTTGTGCTTCTATAAGTCTTGATTTATGCCTTTTTCTCTCCTCTCTTCCTCCTTACTGCTCTCTTTTTTGTTAAATGGATATTGTCTAGTACGTCCTTTTAATCTCTTATTGTTTCTTTTGCTATATACTTTTAGTTATTTCCTTAGTGGTTGAGGATTCCAAGAGACATTTTTCTTAAAACATTCTCGCCCAGATTAATACCAGTTTAATACCAATAGTGTAGAAAAAATTTCTTAGAGTATAGCTCTGCTCCCTACCCCCTTACCTGTGCCATTACTGTCATACAAATACATCTTTATACAGTATTAGGCCACCAACATAGTCTTATAATTATCGCTTTACGCAGTTTTCTTTCAAATCAGATAGGAACAGAAAGGAGTTTAAAATAAAAATTACATTTATACTGACTTATATTTACCTTTGTCAGTGTTCTTTATTTTTTCAAGTAGATTTAAGTCACTGTCTAGTGTTCTTGCATTTCTGTCAGAAGGACACCTTTTAGTCATTTTTGAAAGACAATGTGCTGGCAATGAAGTATCTTAGTTTTTGTTCATTTGAGAATGATTTAATTTCTCCTTTGTTCTTGAAGGATATTCTTGCTGTATGTGGAATTTTTGGTTGACATTCTCTTTCTTTCAGCACTTTTAATATCCAATCTTATTGCTTTCTGGCCTCTGTAGTTTCCGAGGATAAGTCATCTGTTAATTTTATTGAGGATCACTTGCACGTGATGAGTTGCTTCTTCTCCCTTGCTGCTTTCAAGATTCCCTTTTTGTCTTTGTCTTTTGACCATTTTATTACGATGTGTTTAGGATGGATCTCTTTGAGATTTGTCTACTTGGAGTTTATTGAGCTTCTTGGATGTGCAGATTGATTTTTTAAAATAAAATTTGGGATATTTTCTGCCATTATTTCTTCAAATATTCTTTCTACCCCTTCATCCCTCACCCCTCATTCTGAGACTCTCTTTATGCACATGTTAGTACATTTGATAGTGTCCTGCAGGCTTCTAAGGCTCTATTCATTTTTAAAATTATTTTTCTTTCCTATTTTCAGACTGGATGTCTCTATTGACCCATTGTTTGGTTTTCTGTTTCTTTCTTCTGCCTGCTTGAATCTCCTGTTGAACCCCTCTAATGACTTTTAAAATTTCAGTTATTGCTCATTGCTTTTTATGGTTAAGTAGTATTCCATTGTAGGTTTTATATATATATTTTTGTATAGTTAAATATATATATATATATATATATATATCTCACACCTTCATATGTTAATGGACATTTAGGTTGTTTCCTTGTCTTGGCTATTGTAAATTGTGCTGCTATGAATATTGGAGTGTATGTATCTTTTCTGGATATATGCCTAGGATTAGGATTGCTGGGTGATATGATACTGTTGCAGGAAGGGGCCCCCTTCCAGGACCCGAAACTGGGCTCTTGTCTAACACTCGGAAATGAATTGTCCGAGGAGACACATGTGCTGACAAAGCAAGAGATTTTATTGGGAAAGGGCACCCAGGTGGAGAGCAGTAGGGTAAGGGAACCCAGGAGAACTGCTCTGCCATGTGGCTTGCAGTCTCAGGTTTTATGGTGATGGGATGTTTCCGGGTTGTCTTTAGCCAATCATCTGACTCAGAGTCCTTCCTGGTGGTACACGCCTTGTTCAGCCAAGTGGATGCCGGGGAGAAGGATTCTAGGAGGTGGTTGGACATGTGGTGTCTCCTTTTGACCTTTCCCGAACTCTTCCGGGTGGTGGAGGCTTATTAGTTCTGTGTTCCTTACCGGGACCACCTGTCCTAATACAACTCATGCAAATGGTTACTATGGTGCCTGGCCAGGGTGGGCGGTTTCAATCAGTGTGTGCTTTCCCTAATAATACTACTTTTAGTTTTTTAAGGAACCTCATACCATTTTCTGTAGTGGCTACCCCAATTTACATTCCCACCAACAATGTAGGAGGGCTCCCTTTCCTCCACACCCTCTCCAACATTTATTATTTGTAGACTTTTTAATGATGGCCACTCTGACCAGTGTGGGGTAGTACCTCACTGCAGTTTTTGATTTGCATTTCTCTAATAATTAGTGATGATGAGCAGCAAACTACGCCTTTGCTATTTTTTTGTTTCTTTTCTAAGCATCCTCAATTTCTCTATATAAAATAATTTCTTAAATCATTAAATTTTCTCTTTAATACCTTTCATTGAAGTGGGATTTTTATGCCAATAGTTCTCTTTCACATACATTATTTTAATTATGTCTCTTAATGACTGTATGAGGCAGGTATATTATCATTTTATTGTTGAAACAAACCGAGATTTATAGAGGTTAATGGATGAATATAAATTCACTTGCCAGCAAATAGTACAGACTACAATTTAAGCAGCACATATGTAAGAGGGGGAGACTGAAAAGGGGGACGGACACTGGAAAGAAAACTTAAAATGTCACCAGTATAAAAGGAAAGAGTGTTGATGGGCAATTTGAAAAATTTGCGTTGACAGCAATGGCGGAACTACACAAGTAGTGCCACTAGATGGCGGTGTTTCCATTATCTGGAGGTCTGAGTCCTCGTTCATCTCAATGAGCAAAAGACAGATCTTTACAATGCCTGACTCAGACCACTTTGGTCGTCACAGAAGCTGGCCTCTTGTCTCAATGGCCACTTTAAGCATCCTAAGGCCTAACTATTACATCTGCTTGTCTCTTCTGAATAGTAAGCACTCGAGTCCCACTGACAAGTTCTCTGTCTGCATTAGTGAATAAGCTTCTTTTTTGCATAAATACAGAAATCTGTTGACTTTATTAAAGTAATTCTCTCTCTTAGGTTTCAAAGGAGATCAATGACATGACAGTAAAAATGCCATATCAGTGTTTCATAAATGGACAGTTCACAGATGCTGAAGATGGAAAGACTTATGATACTATCAACCCAACAGATGGATCTGTGAGTTGTGACTTAGTCTGTGCAGTAACCACTGATCATGGATTTTTTTCATTTATACACCATTATAAAACCGTCTTAAGAATTACTTATTCTATTACTCTGTCTCTCTATTATTCTGTTACTCAGTCTGAGCACTTAATATAAATGTATTTCATGAATTCTTTTAAACTATTCAGCTCTGGTTCTGGCTGCTGTTATCTACTGTAACTTACTTTTAAGAATGAATATTTATGATGAATTTAGAGGGGTCGCTATACCTATATACATCAGAGGTACAATTCCACATGGAGCTGTGTATGTGAGAAGAATCTCAGAATGTGAAAGCTCATGGTGAGAAATTCAGCTTTCCTGAGGCAGGAGAAGAAATAGTTACAGTTTCCTACATGTGTCTTCTCATAGTGTATGTGAATGAGAAGTACTGAATTTTAGGCTCACAATTTTCGTGTTAAAATGGTTTCTTTTTCTTTACTGTATTACCAGAAGCTTACTGGAAGTATTGATTTTCCATCATAAAAGCTCTTTGAATTTTATGGTATAATATTAATCTCAAGAAAAAGTTGTATATCTCTCTATAAAAGTAGTCTGTAACCTATGTTTTCTTGCCTTGAAATAGACGATATGCAAAGTATCCTATGCCTCTTTGGTGGATGTTGATAAAGCAGTAGCAGCAGCAAAAGATGCTTTTGAAAACGGTGAATGGGGAAGAATGAATGCACGAGACAGAGGAAGACTGATGTATCGGTATGATTTTTTTAAGAGTACACATCTGAGGACTTCCCTGGTGGTCCAGTGGCTAAGATTCCACGCTCCCAATGCAGAGGGCCCAGGTTTGATCCCTGGTCAGGGAACTAGACCCCATATGCTGCAACTGAAGATCCTGCATGCTGCAACTAAGACCTGGTGCAGCCAAATAAATAAATATATAAAAAGAGAGAGAGAGAACACAAGTCTGTGGGCTTTGGATACTAACATTGCCAAGATTTAAAAAAAAATTTCAAGACTTTCTATTACGCACTTATTAGATAGCATGTCTTTTGTCACTTCCATCATATAAACTCCCATATATGGGAGTTCCTGATTTTTGTATTTTCGCTTGATTCAGTCACCGTCCCTGTATGAGCAGTTTAGTAAAGGACTACTTCTTTGTAAAGATGTAAGCAAGGTCAAGGGAATCCAGCAAAGGATAATGAAGCACTCAGGCTGGGGGCGTAGAGCAGAGAAACTGATCTTACTGCAAGGCCTAAAGGGACAGAGGAAGGAGCTGTTACTAGAATCTGGCAAGATCTATGGCTGCAGGAGGAGACCACACCCGTGGGTTTCAGTGGAAGGACACAGCAGCTGCCGCTGCCAATCCACAGCCCACCAGTCAGCCATCCCCAGGCGACTTTATCCTCCAGTTTGCCAGTCTCCTGGAGCTGCCTCCCACTGGCCTGTCATTAGCCAAGTCCAGTGAGAGAGCCCAGAAGCCGGTGCTGTAATCTATAAAAGTCATCCTCCAGGGGTCACGGAGCAAGGCGGAGACTGGATTACAAGCAGCACATGGAACATCCAGCACCCTGCTGTTTCCAAAGAGAAATTTCAAATCTACTTGATGTGTGAGGAGTAGAAACAAGGAGGAAAAACACAAAGGCCTGGAAAGGGTGTTATAAATTGGTAGCTGAGTATGCCAAGAGTAATTAGATTCAATCCCAGATTCAGTTTTCTGCTTACTAAATGACAAATAGCTGACCTTGCTCATAAGATCTCCTAGAGCAGAATCTGGAAGAAATATTAGGGAGGAAGAGTTCAAGCCTGACCTGGAATGGTCTGAAAGAAACGGGTCAGAACCATGAAAGGAAGGAAGGAAGGGAAACAAATGGAAGAGGGGAACACAAAAGATGAATTCTGACTATTTCATAGTCATTAGACAGTTTCTAGTCATCTTTCCACAGAAACCAGACAAACAGAAGCCTGTTGTGGTGTTTATAGTTCATCCTGTGTATTTCTGTCTTGTCCTTTTCAGCCAGTGCTGGGAATATTTCTACACCAGCCAGAAATCCTCAAGTGTTCATGGGTTCTCCAGGGGTGCGGGTCGCCCTCTAACATCTCCCAGTGTATTCAGGAACCATCCACGTTTCCACTGTGTTCTGTCACTGATCTCCTTGGCTGACTGTGACTCCATCCCTCTTACTTCTTATGCGTCTATAATGCGAATGATACACACTTCCAACACCCTCTGCCTCCTCATAACTCTTAAAACAAATTATTCATGCAATTATTAGTTCAATGCCTGCCTTCCCTAGGAGACCACGTTCTCCATGAGGATGGAGACCTGGTCCGTTTGTGTCCACCTCTGAATTCTCAGCCCTTAGAAGGGCACCTTTTACACAGTAGAGACTCAGTATTTGTTGAATGGATTTCTTTCACTGGCCAACAGACTTGCAGACCTAATGGAAGAGAAACAAGAAGAACTGGCGACCATCGAAGCCCTCGATTCAGGGGCTGTCTACACCTTGGCTCTGAAGACTCACATTGGAATGTCTGTGCAAACATTCAGATATTTTGCTGGCTGGTGTGACAAAATTCAGGTAAGTGCAAAATGTTTGTTTCTGTGGAGATCATTCCTAGAGGAAAACGGACAAATGTTTGTTAGTTTATAAAGACCCTTTGTCAGAGTCACCACTTCCGTAGGTTTTCTCATCTGATCCTCATAACAGTTATCTGAGGTAGGTAGATAGTTGTTACCTCTTATTACAGATGAAGAAACTGAGGCTTGAGGACAATGAATGACTTACCTATTGTCACATAGTAAGTAGAGCTAGGATTTGAACTCAAGATTTTCTGAGCTTAAAATTTAATGTTGTTCTTTGTTTTGTACTATAACATCTCTTAGCATCTAATAGTCTTGTTGGCATATAGAGAGAAGCCTGATATCATGGAGAAATTGAAGACTCAAATACCTGTGGAGGTCAGAGAGCTAACATAGTTGGGCTATGCAGACTGGTTATAAGAAAAATTTCTTAAAAACATAAATTTGATAAAAATGTCAATTTTCTTCTTTTTACAAGAAAATAAATAGCACATGTGTGATGATGAATGGCAACTACACTTGGCTTTGGTATTGAGATATAGAGGGGAAATAGGGCTTTCAGCAAACAGCAAAATGCATGCCACCTCTAGTCTCATGGTAACCACTGAAGCACCAGCCATCACAGCCACATTCCCAGAAGCCAGGAGCAAGTGGGGGAAAGGGAGGAAGGTAAAAGGACTTTAAAAAGCACTCCCATCCTCCCTACACTTTGTGCTTGTATCTCCCATTGGCTGCCTCTATCTACTAAGGATACTGGGAAACTTTTTTCTGGCCACATTGCTGTACCACCATTTTTATAGAATCAGAGAGACGACCTGGTTCCAGGCCTCATCTTTGCCATTTACTAGCAGTTGTTGTTATTTACTTCTCTCAGCCTTACTTTCCTCATCTGTAAAATGGTCATGATAATCCATACCTTGCAAACTACGTTATGAGAATTAGAAATGAGTGTTTATATGCTACAAGAGTTTATATATACAGAATTAAAGTCTGTACTATAGTAGGTCTTGCACATAAGTGTAGTTTTTATTATTGTTCAGCTACCAAGTCATAAGTATTTAGTAAGAGCAGTTTAAGTCCATCCTTTTTCTCAATTATGAAATCCAAATAGTTCTGAAACCTGAAAATTGATTTGATTGACTCAAACTCATTTGGTGCCAAAATCTTACCCAAACCAACAAAAGTCTATACGTTTTATTCATCTCACTTAGAGTGAATACTCATAGTTCACTGAGTAAGTGTGCAGTGGGTTGCCTTTCCCTTCTCCAGAGGATCTTCCCAACCCAGGGATCGAACCTAGGTCTCCTGCATTGCAGGTGGATTCTTTACCAGCTGAATCACCAGACAAGCCCAAGATGACTGGAGTGGGTAGCCTATTCCTTCTCCAGAGGATCTTCCTGACCAAGGAATCAAACCAGGGTCTCCTGCATTGCAGGGGGATTCTCTACCAGCTGAGCTACCAGGAAAGCCCTGGATAAATATCAATATGCTTGATTATGGGAGGCTACCCCAGACATTAATGGGGGGTTATAGATAGTATAACATTATATAAGGTATTGTTTATGCATTATATTATGTTTCTAAAGTCAAATTCTGAATCTCAAAGCATACCTGACCCTAGGGTTTCAGATGAGAGATTATATACTTGTATTAGTAACAGCAATAATATTTTATGTGGCAAAACAGATGGATAGTTTCAGTTAAAGATTACTGCCAAAAATCAGTTGGGATCAAATTTAGCTGCATATAATAGAAAACCCAACCAAGGAGTCTGTTTTTTATCTCACTTTCAAGGAGTCCAAAAGCAAGCAATCGAGACTAGTCTGAGAGGGGAAGATTCCTTCTGTCTCTTTGCCAGGCCATCCTTAGTACCATGTGACTGCTACCTTCACAGCTGCCTCTTGGTGTCATGATAGCCACTGCAGCACCAGCCTTTTCAGCAACATTCTGGAAGGAAGAATGAAGAAGTGAGGGAATGGGTAAAACAGCGCTTGTTTTAGCTGAGTCAGCCTACTTTAAAGAGTGTTCCCCTTCCAGTGCTTTGTACTTACATCTTCCATTAATCATCACCATCTGCTATGGAAACTGGGGAACATAGTACTTTACCTGGCACATTGCCATCCCCATTATTAATCAAGGATTTCTGTTACTAAGAACAGAGGGGAGAATAGATATTGGGCAGGAAATTAACATTCTCTGCCATGCCCAGAAACTGGGAATGGAGATGATCATATTAGAATTATGTGGTTTTTTTTTTTCCTGTGTCTTAGTTCTTTTGAGAAAGGCATAGCAGTTCCTTTTTAGGTGTGGCTATGTTTCTTATAAATTGAACACTGCTTCTTTTTTCAAACTGTTGATTTTGTATTGGGATATAGCTGATTACCAATGTTGTGGTAGTTTCAGGTGAACAGCGAAAGGACTCAGCCATATACATGTATCCATTCTCCCCCAGTTCCCCTCCCATCCATGCTGACACATAACAGTGAATAGAGTCCCATGTGAACACTGCTTTTTGAACATCAGCTAAGAGAAAGTAAGAGAGGCAGATGGAAAATGGATTCATTGAGATTAAATTCACTCATTTAAATTAATAAAGTAGGAACTTCCCTGGCAGTCTAGTGGTTAAAACTCCATGCTTCCAGTTCAGTGGGTGCAAGTTTGATCCCTGGTTAGGGAACTGAGATCCCACATGCTGCATGGCAAAGGAAAAAAAATGAAATTAGTAAAGTAGTGTCAACCTTTTTTTATTCTTTAGGGTTCTACAATTCCCATCAACCAGGCCCGTCCAAATCGCAATCTGACCTTTACCAAGAAGGAGCCTCTTGGGTAAGACAAGGAGAGTGCCTCTGAGTGACATGTATTAAGTTAGTTTGAGGGGACTGAGGCTGTCTCTTTCTCCCCTTGCAGAGTCTGTGCAATTATCATCCCTTGGAATTACCCGCTGATGATGCTGGCATGGAAGAGTGCCGCGTGTCTGGCAGCAGGCAACACCTTAGTGCTCAAGCCAGCGCAGGTAATAAGACATGCAAGGCCAGGTGTGGCATCTACCCCCTCCCACAGACGAACACTGACAAATATTATTTCTTGGAAAAAAATGGGATCATATATTACACCATCTTTTCATATATCTTGGGCATCTTTTCATATTAGTAAATATTCATTTTTAATAGCTACCCAAAATGGGGATTCCAAACTTTAAAATGTCCATGACAATGGAAGCAGGCATAGTGTATGTCAGTGAAATCCCCTGAATTTCTACAAACCAGTTCAATGCTTGCAAAATGCCACATGCCCCGAACTGAGGGACTTATTTAGAGCAGTTATGAAATAGCAAAAGAAGTTTTATACAGGCATTCAAATTTTAATTATCAAAAATATTGTAAAGTTATGGAAGATGTGGGAAAATCATGCAAATAATGTACATAATTGTAGCTGTATGAAATATATATATATATATGTGGAAAACAGGAAGTTAGGTTAAAAATAATTCAAATGATAGAGTTCTCAAAAACATCTTTTTAATGCTACAGTAGCTTTTCAAGAAAAAAAAAAATGTGGTAGCCAGCTTAACATCCGGCTAAGCATTTCCTCCAGACAGTGAACAGCAGTGGACATTCTGAGGTACCCAAGTTGGTGGGGAAAACTTGGTCTCTATTCAAGAAGAGTCTACAGTTTGTTACCTATTATTGTTTCATTTCTTCTTTCAGGATTAAAAAATTTTTTTTTCATTTGGAACAACTACATAGTCATGTGACCACAGCCATCTTGTTTTCCTCATTAATAAAAGATATACATTCAAAATTTTTTAAATTAAAAAAATACAAAGAGATAGATGATGAAAAGTCTCCCTCTTATTCTCCTGGATAACAAATTTACCTCCCTGAGGCAACCAGTGTTTTTGTTATTTATTAGTTTCTGAGGTATTTCAGATATATTCTCTGTGTATACAAGCATATTTTTAAAATTAAATAATTAGGTAATTTTTAAAAAAATATTTTTTAACCAACTGAAAACCACACAGGAGGAGAAGGGGAAATGGGAAATTGCTAATCAAGAGGCATAAAATTTCAATTATGTTAAGATGAGTAAGTTCTAGAGGTCTGCTATACATCATATTATTGGACATGAATTTGCGCAAACTCCAGGAAACAGTGGAGAACAGGGAAACCTGGCATGCTGGGAAGTCCATGGGGTCACAAAGAGTCAGACATGACTTAGCAGTTGAACAACCATAATGTTGTATTGTACACTAAACAAATTGTTAAGAGGGTTGATGTCATGTTAAGTGTTCTTAGCACAATACAATACAATATAAAAATAAAATGAAGTAAAATAGAAGCACTCTATACATACTTACCAAAAAGGGAAAAAACTTTTTTTTAAAAAAGTTTCCAGTGTAAAAAATGTGTTAGTCACTCAGTTGTGTCCGAGTCTTTTCGACCCCATGGACTATAGTCTGCCGGGCTCCTCTATCCATGGAATTCTCCAGGCAAGAATACTGGAGTGGGTTGCCATTTCCTTCCCCAGGGGATTCTCCCAACCCAAGGATAGAACCCTGGTCTCCTTCACTGGAGGCAGATTCTTTACCATGTGAGCCACTAGGGAAGCCCAATATAAAAAATAAACAATATTTTATTTAACCTATACCTAATTAATGGACATTGAGATTTTCCCACCTTTTTGCTGTTATGAACTGTATTACAATTAATAGCCTTTTAAATATAGCATCATGGGACTTCCCTGGCAGTCCAGTGACTAAGACTCCGAGCTTCCAGTGTAAGGCGTGTGAGTTTGATCCCTGGTCAGGGAACTAAGATCCCACATGCAGCACAGCAAAAAAAAATTTTTTAATTGAAAAAAATATACAGCTTCATGCTCATGTGCAACTATTTTTGTAAGATATGTTCCTAATAGCAGAATCACTTAGTTAATAGATCCATGTTTTGTGTGATAGATATTGGCTCATTCTTTCACAAGGACTGAGTAATTCACCAGCATCCTGTATGAATGCTTTTTCTCCCAAGCAGCAGCACTCATTAAACGGCAAAAAAACTAGTAAAATGAAGAGAGGAGGCAGATAACTTAGCCCAGCAGTGCTCAATCCTGGCTGCACATTAGAATCGTCTTTTAAATTCTCTCTAGAATTTAAAATTCTAAATTTTAGAATTCTTTTTTTAAAAATACTAATACCTTGGCCCCACTGGCAGAGATTGTGATTTAATTGGTCTGGGTCAGAGGCCAGAACTTGGTATTACTTAACTTCTTCACATTAATTTCTAAGGTACACCCAGAGTTGAAAACCACTAGATGGTGGTATCCAAAGAGAGTGCTAAGCATTGGAAAACTCCAGTGACTACACAGAATATTCAAAAATCACAAACATGTATCGAGTGCACACTAATTGTCAGGCATATTATCAGTGGCAAAGACATAACATTTCTGTTCCATGGAAATTACTAATTCAGGATAGTTTTTAAAAGTCTTTCTAATCATGATGATTTCATACTAAGGCATAAAAATATACACTTTGGTCTAGGATTTTCTTTAACTATAGTAGATATAAAGTCACTATTTGAAATATCTTCTTGCCAATTTTAAATATTTGAGCATTTGAAAAATTTCTCACCAGGTATAACTATGTTGACATTTTTTAAACATCATAATGTTTATTGCCATGGACCTGTTACTAGAAGGAAGAAAAATGTTAATCCTGCTTTTTTATTGTTGTTGCTTGTATTTGTCCTATTAATATTACTATTTATTATGCAGTTTCTATATAGATTCCCTTTCAGTCATTTGACCATTTTATTAGCTAAAACAACAATATAGACTATGAATATGCAAGCAGGCCTGTAAACTCCAACACATGGCACTATTCTGAAAGCATATTGAGCAAGTGAGGAAGCCACAGTCTGTCCCTTGGCCTTGTGAGCTTCTGTTCTTTCCTAGGATACCACACTTACCTGTGATCAGTGATCATCTGAGCTTCATTCAGACAGAGTGAGAGTACCATTATCCAGCCCCATATTAACTGTTGGCTATGTTTGATTTATTTCCTATCGTCTCTGTTAAAATATATAAATAGAAGCTCTACTATTTTTCTATTCACAACTCAATTTTCGTCCGTTCCATTTTTTGACATCAAGCTAACAGAATACTAATTTAAGACTTAATCAGCATTGGTTTTTCAGTGTAAACATATTACTCTCATTTTGCTTCTGAGATATGCATTGCTGTAATAGATCTTTAAGATGAGATCCATAACTATACCACTTTTTTTGGTAAAAAGAAAGGGAAAATATTATGTGTTCATTTGAGCAAAAAGAAACATGGTAAGGATAAACCAGAGACTAATGAGATTGATTAACTACTTGGGAGGATGACCTAGGAAGGATGGGGGAAGGGGTGTTCAGGAGAACAACATGTCTCTGAATGTACTGTTGTATAATCCTCACTTTTGGAAGCATGTTTCCCATACTCTACAAAATAACAAATGAACAAATAAAGAAAAGAAATATAATCAGCATAGATGCCAACATTGAATACAAAAAAAATCAATTAAGCTAAATTTCAAATTAATAACGGCATCATCCTAAAGGCAATGAGGAAGCACTAACCCAAGAAACTTTTGACTGACATTTGGACTTTATGGCCTCAGACTGGAGGCAAAAACACTGTAAATAAGCATTGAAGTTAGTAGGCTTCTTTTTCATAGGGATGCGGCTTAGTAATTTTCAAAATATTGTCTGTATATTTTAGGACTAAGCAAATAAGCAAAATATATTGTGGATGTTGGGATTATATCATACTCCTTAAACAGTTCAAAAACACACAGAGAGAGGAAGAGGATAAAGCAAACAGTAAAATATTAACATTTGAGGAATCTGGGTGACAGATACATAGGAATTCTTTGTACTGTTTTTTGCAACTTTGCTATAAGTCAGAAATTATGTAAAAGTAAGAGAAAAAATAAACTCTAGTAAAAAAAAAAACAAAAACAAAAACAACACTGTGTGGCCATAAAAGGAAAGCTAGGTATTGATCCACAGGACAGGACAGAGTCTGAAGAAGGCAACTGCTGTCTACTTCTGCTCAGGTCACGCCCTTGACTGCTTTGAAGTTTGCTGAGCTCTCTGTTAAAGCAGGCTTTCCGAAGGGGGTAATCAACATCATTCCAGGCTCAGGTAAGCCAACAAGAACCTACTTTGCTGTAACTAATGAACAGTCAAGGGTAATTGAATTTTCCCACTGGAGTCTTGTCCTGACATAGCTGTCAGATTGGTCAAAAAGTTCATTCGGGCTTTTCCATGACATCCTATGGAAAAACCTGAATAAACATTCTTTCCAATTCAAAATATTAAAACTAAATACAGTTTAGCAACAGTGCAATAGAAACATACTCACCATGTGCTAATATCTTAAAGTGGAAATGCAGTGGCAGGTGAATTGGGTGGGAGGGTGGAAGTTGTACAACATATAAAACTACCCTGTGGTGTCCCATTTCAGTTTTTTAAAATTACTTTCAGTTCAGTTCAGTCTCTCAGTTGTGTCCGACTCTTCACAACCCCATCTCCTGTCCATCACCATCTCCTGGAGTTCACTCAGACTTGCGTCCATCGAGTCAGTGATGCCATCCAGCCATCTCATCCTCTGTCGTCCCCTTCTCCTCCTGCCCCCAATCCCTCCCAGCATCAAAGTATTTTCCAGTGAGTCAACTCTTCTCATGAGGTGGCCAAAGTACTGGAGTTTCAGCTTTAGCATCATTCCTTCCAAAGAAATCCCAAGGCTGATTTCCTTCAGAATGGACTCGTTGGATCTCCTTGCAGTCCAAGGGATTCTCAAGAGTCTTCCCAACACCACAGTTCAGAAGCATCAATTCGTCAGTGCTCAGCTTTCTTCACAGTCCAACTCTCACATCCATACAGGACTACTGGAAAAACCATAGCCTTGACTAGACGGACCTTAGTTGGCAAAGTAATATCTCTGCTCTTCAACATGCTATCTAGGTTGGTCATAACTTTTCTTCCAAGGAGTAAGCGTCTTTTAATTTCATGGCTGCAATCACCATCTGCAGTGATTTTGGGGCCCAAGAAAATAAAGTCTGACACTGTTTCCGCTGTTTCCCCATCTATTTCCCATGAAGTGATGGGATCAGATGCCATGATCTTCGTTTTCTGAATGTTGAGCTTTAAGCCAACATTTTTGCTCTCCTCTTTCACTTTCATCAAGAGGCTTTTTAGTTCCTCTTCACTTTCTGCCATAAGGGTGGTGTCATCTGCATATCTGAGGTTATTGATATTTCTCCCGGAAATCTTGATTCCAGCTTGTGCTTCTTCCAGCCCAGCATTTCTAATGATGTACGCTGCATAAAAGTTAAATAAGCAGGGTGACAATATACAGTCTTGATGTACTCCTTTTCCTATTTGGAACCAGTCTGTTGTTCCATGTCCAGTTCTAACTGTTGCTTCCTGACCTGCATACAGGTTTCTCAAGAGGCAGGTCA
>SJYQ01009883.1:104895-180062 GCA_006410935.1 Redunca redunca | reverse complement strand
GTTAACCCCAAATAGGAAAATGAAAGTCTTCTTGGTTTTACTGACCCAGAAGGAAAGAAAAAAAAAGTTATAATATAATTAAATGAGAGAACTACTAATTGAAAATTACACTATAATTGATGTTATTTTCTTCTGGTTTTTGAATAGGCTTTTTTATGGAACCTACTGTCTTCACAGATGTGGAAGACCACATGTATCTTGCCAAAGAGGAATCCTTTGGGCCTATTATGGTCATTTCTAAATTCCAAAATGGGTATGTTCCTAGGCATAATTTAACTGGGTTGACTAGATATGGTTTTTTTTTTTTTTTCCCCTACCACTGTGCTATATATGAAGCATAAAATTAATGAACATACAACTTCTACCATAATAATAATTGACAAATAATTAGAAGAGAATGCTAACTTACAATGTAAGTTGTAATAAATTTTTGCTCCTTAGCTTAATGGCTGACATTATATGGTATTTGCTAGTTTTAATTTTTGTACAGTTGGCATTTGAAGCATCTCTGGAATAAGGTCAGTAACTGAGACTAACAGAAGTGGTTTTTGCATTTACATTTCTAGAGAAGACAGCATCTATGAAATCTGATTTTCCCAAAGAAAGAGTGGAGTGTTTTCTCCGCAGGGGATCGTGCCCCCAAAAACCTAAAAAGCAACTCTTTGTAGAAAGTCCACAGTCACCTGATAAACAACCATAAATGACGTACTGTTTTGTCAGGGCACCCGAAACTTTCCAAAGTGTTTAGCATATCAAAGAAGTCCATATGGTAACTGAGTTCCTATCATAATATTTAATATAATAGACTCTCTGGTACACTGCACACAGTTCTTTAGAATTCTGGGTTATTCTGGCTTTAGTTTTCCTTTAACCCATGAGAAGGTGGTAAAAAACAATACACTGTTCGGAAGGGCTTCTTGGTCTTTGTAAGAGAACTTTGGGGACGCTAACTTGTAGTGAGTAACATTTTGACATACTGATCCAAAGACGCCCTTTTAGCCCTCTTTTCCTAATTATAAATTCCCCTATATGATAGTCTTTGTGTTAAACATGCAGATTTTAGAAGTCAGGTTTAGAGAATGTAAGCCTACATGAATCACAGATCCTATCCTCAAGGAGGTCACTATCTAATAGGGGAGACAGACAAAGAGGCAGGCAGTTAACCGGAGAGGGTGTAGGTAGGGGAAAGGCAGTGGGTGGAGTCTGCACCCTGCGGGCTTGGGTTACTAGCGTAATTCCTCTACTAAGTTTCTCTATTTGTAAAGTTTATCTATTTGTGAAGTTGGGTTAGTTATTAATAGTATCTATGTTTTGGGGTCAATGTTGGTGATGGACAGGGAAGCCTGCCGTGCTGCAGTCCATAGGGTTGCAAAGAGCCAGACACGACTGAGCGACTGAACTGAAGATTTAAATGTGTTTGCTGTTGGTGCAGTTGCAATCATTGTTATTATTCTAAAAGTGGACAAGGTGTGCTATGAAGCTGTGTGATCTCAGCAGTCCTCAGTGGGCAATGGCATCCAGCCATCTTTCAGCCTTAGTCCAATCTATGAATATCTTCAGTGCGATCAAGTGCCGTGCATCAAGTGTGAGAGTTTTAGCAGAGCCTAGTCCACTCCAAGTGAGATTCCACATTTCTCATGAAAGCTGAAAATTGGATAGAGACAAGAGTACCTTTGAAAATCCCTAGGGGAGGCACCACATTCAAGCCTTCATTGTCTCTTCAAAGAATTCAGCACAACTAATTTTTCTTCCAGCTTTGGAACAGAAACCCCATTTCCTTGCCGGATCCCCAGGTGAAATCTTGGTTTGCATTTACTGGCCATGTTGTAGAAATTTCTTTTTTTTTTTTTTAACATTAGGATGACACTCATAAAAATGAGATACTCACAGTATGGCAGGCACATGGGAACCGGGACAAGCGGAGACATGAGTGGTTCATGTCTGCACTGACTTGGCCATGCACACATACTGGACGAAAGGCAGGAAGTCAGCAGACCCTCCGAAGGAGTGATTTTACTACCCTTTTATTGGATTAGCCTGTTAATTGAGTTCACATTTGATGTTGCAGCATCCTAGTATAAAGAAAAATAAAATGTTACCTCTCTCCTCGGGGAACTTCCTGTCTAGTGGGAAGGTGACTGAGTTGGAGGAACATGGGCTACCTGATTATAGCTGACTCTCACTGAGCATTTCCTTTGTTCCAGACACTATTGGCTCATTTAATCCTTGTGACAAGAGACAGGTGCTATTATTACTATTTCCATTTTTTCACAAGAATACAGAAAAGCTGGGGGAGATGGGGCCATTTGCCCAAAGGTCACCCAGGCAGTGTGGCTGCTGCGCCTTCTCACTGGGCCACTCCACTCTACCGCCTAAGCAGTAGCACTGATGGGATCTGAGAAGGCTTCAGGGTGAGGCATGGAATGAGCCCTTGAACTGTGCATGTAAAATCTGAATAGATGGAGGGACTGAGAGGGTGCTCTGAGAATATATAATATCTATACATGGAACTCAGGGGAGAGAAAGACAAATGGGGCAGTCATGAAGGAAAACCAATGAAGAAGATTGAAAAGATGACTTCAGCTCAGAGTTTGAAGGATGTCACATGATATATGTGAAAAAATACAATACTAGGGTTGTAATATCTCATTGCATGTTTCTTTTTGTCTAAGCCTGGAATATTTCATTTATAAAAATGTAAGCACACTGGCAGTAATGCTTTCCTGTTTCTAGCACAGAGGGGAAAAATATTAGAACATAAAATGAAAGTGTTTTGCTTTTATGTTTAATGAGGTTTTATGTCTTCCTAAAAACATCTTATAGGGACATCGATGGAGTGTTGCAGCGAGCAAATAATACAGAATATGGCTTGGCCTCAGGAGTTTTTACAAGAGACATAAATAAAGCCATGTATGTGAGTGAAAAACTAGAAGCAGGAACTGTTTTTATTAACACCTACAACAAGACGGATGTGGCTGCTCCTTTCGGTGGATTTAAGCAGTCTGGGTTTGGAAAAGACTTAGGTATGAACATGTCTTACCTTTCTACTGCAAATCACAAAAAGCCCACTTCGTGCTTTGTCCAACACTTGTATATTGCTTTAAAGGGCATTTCCTACATGGTAGTTGCATCTGGGGTTTCAAGGGTATTGATTTTTCTTTCAATGTTAAACATTTTCTAAAAACTTTTTATTTTATTTGGAGTACAGCTGATTAACAATATTGTGATAATTTCACATGGACAGCAAAGGGACTCAGCCACACATATACACATATCCATTCTCCCCAAACTCCCCTCCCATCCCAGGCTGCCACACATCAATGGTTAAACATTTTATTGAACATAACATACATATAGAAAAGAACACAAATTGTATGGAAAAGGGCTTCCTTTTAAAAAAGAAGATTCCTATCGAAAAGAAAACACTGACAATTTAGCTAAAATATGTTTGGTTGTTTCTTTTAACCGAACATTCAGCATGAACTTGGTTTAGATGTCATGGGACCAAGTGGAACCAAGAAAGGAAAATGGGTAGAAGGCAATAACCAGCTAGCTCCAAGAATGTATTCTGTCTCTGAACCACTTGGCAGTCTTTCAGAGTCAACACTGAAACTGGCAGAGTTTTCTGGGCCTGTGGGAGCTCAGATGTAGAGTTTGCAGAAAGCTCCCCAAAACGTAATTTACAGTGGGCAGCAACATTATCACATTTCCAGTAATAGCTTATTTTGAAAATGCATACCAGGCCTCTAAGAGCATATGAGCAGCTCTCACAATAGCTGTGGGAGCATTGCTATCCAGTGGCTAAACTGTGTCCAACTCCTTGCGAACCCATGGACTACAGCACGCCAGGCTCCTTTGCCCATGGGATTTCCCAGCAAGGATACTGGAGTGGGTTTCCATTTTCTTCTCCAAAGGATCTTTCTGATCAAGGGATCGAACCCGAATCTCCTGCATTGGCAGGTGGATTCTTTACCACTGAGCCACCAGGGAAGTCCCAACCATGGGAGCCCAGGCACTATTATTATCTTTATTTTACACAGATGAGGAAAACAGCACTCAGAGAGATTGGGTAACTAGCCCAAAGTCAGCCAGCCAGCCATGGACAAAAAGCGAGGTCTTCCAGCTGTGTAGCCCATGTCCTCACCCCTCACAGTCAGTCTGGCATGTTGTTTCAAAAGTTGAAATGTTTGTGATTTACCAAAATTACAGTCTGCTTGGTTAATTTGGGGTATCTTCTCTTTCCTGATGACATTTGACAATTTATTTGCAAAAATAAGAGTGATTCCCATTTTAAATTCCATTGAGTTGAAGGAAAATTCTTTTTCTTTTTTCATGTCTTCAATCTGGCTTTCATCCCTGGATCTAAACTACAGGGGCAGATTTTCTTAGGGAAATTATTATCAGGAAGCAATAGTGTTCCATTTGTCTTTTGATAGAGAATGATAGATTTGTCTGTTTTATTATAACACAGTAGACTTTGTCTTAACAGTTTCTTCCTCTCTGAATTTGAAACTCCCTCAGCTCAATGGTTCCCAGCTGCACACTTGGAGTAGAATCACCTGGGAGCTTTAAAAAAAAAATGCAAAGATGCTGATTTAACTGGTCTGAGGTGTGACTGGGATCAGGAATTTTAAAAGCTCCTTAACGTGATTCTAATTTAACAGCAAGAATCCTGAGTTTAAGCTTAACTCCAGAATCATATACTCATTAGTTTCACTCATGGTATTCATGCCCCTTAACTGCTATAGAAATCGATGATTGTGGAAGCTCAAAACAGGAACAGAACAGAAACAAAATGGCAGACCTATTTTTTGCCTGGATATGCCTTCTGTGGATTTCCCAGGTGGCTCAGTGGGTAAAGAAACCGCCTACAATGCAGGAGACACAAGTGGCCCAGGTTCAATCCCTGGGTCAGGAAGATCCCCTGGAGGAGGGCATGGCAACCCACTCCAGTATTCTTGCCTGGAGAATCCCATGGACAGAGGAGCCTGGAGGGCTTCAGTCCATAGGGTTGCTGGGAGTCAGACACCACTATAGTAACTACATGCATGCATGCATGCCTTCTGTGTCTTTAACATACTATGTAAGTCAGGAAAAATACATTTCTCATTTCTCTAACAAAATGATCTCAAACTTCACTCTATTCTGCATTTATTGTAATTGGATTTAAGGCATTTAACTGCATTTAATATAATTATATTTAACGTAATTGGAAGGACAGTATCCTGATCACTTTTATTCAGCTTAAATGGCAAGGAAGAGAGATGTAGATTTGTCATCAAGCCAGGACATATGGGAGAAGGGTTTTGGGTAGAGGTTGATAAGCCAACAGTGTGGTCCTTAGAAGGCCTGGTAGCTGCTCTAAGCCCTTATCCTCAAAGTGTAGACCATGAGCATCAGCATTTGGAGAATGGTTAGAAGCATATTTGGCTTCCCTGGTGGCTCAGAGGTTAAAGCATCTGCCTCCAATGTGGGAGACCTGGGTTTGATCCCTGGGTCAGGAAGATCACCTGGAGAAGGAAATGGTAACCCACTCCAGTACTCTTACCTGGAGAATCCCATGGACAGAGAAGCCTGGTAGACCACAGTCCACGGGGTCACAAAGAATCGGACATGACTGAGTGACTTCACTCTCACTTTCTTTTAGAAGCATATAGGGATTCCCTGGTGGCTCAGACGGTAATGGATCTGCCTGCAATGCAGGAGCTGCAGGTTTGATTCCTGGGCTGAGAAGATCCCTGGAGGATGGCATGGCAACCCACTCCAGTGTTCTTGCCTGGAGAATCCCCAGGGACAGAGGAGCCTGGTGGGCTGTGGTCCATGGGGCTGTAGAGTCAGACCCGACTGAGCAACTTTCACTTATAACCTTTGGGCCTCTGCTGGACTTAATCCATCAGACTCTACAGAGTCATAAGATCAGGTGATTCACATGAAATTGAATGTCTGAGAAGCACTGTCTCAGCCCCTCTCTCTTGCTCAGTGACTGATACACCTACACCTGGCGCCACCACATCCACCTGTGCACATGGTCCGCCAACTGCTTTCCTCTTTCCTAGGCGAGGAAGCTCTGAACGAGTACCTCAAGACCAAGTCTGTGACGCTGGAATACTAGAGCAGCGCCGTCCTCAGGAACGCCTCGCAGGCCCGCCACTGTCCAGCTCTCCCGCTGAAGAAGCCCGGCTGCACCCGAGGACAGAGGTGTCAGCCGCCAGCCAAGAAACACGCACACGGACCATGAACAGGGTGGGGCCACATGTCTAAGCATCTACACCTGTGCCTGAGTATTTTCTAATACCCCTTTTATACCTTAAAATGATGTTAGGTTTTGACTATGTTGTATACCACATGTATTTCTAAAATATTGATTGAGCTGTTTTCTTTTCCCCCACCAAGACTAATCCTAATCAAGGCTGTTCGTTTTGCAAACATCAATATGATGCAGTTACAGTACAGAAAGTTGGGAACCCTTGTATAATAGGTAAGGTTTTAACCTACAAACCAGGCATGTGGGGGTTATTAACAAGATTTTCTGTAATCTTTGAAATACATTTTTTAATTGGAGGATAATTGCTGTACAATATAGTGTTGGTTTCTGCCACAGAACAAGGCAAATCAGCCATAATTATACGTATATCACCTCCCTGTTGAGCCTCCCTCCCTTTCCCTCATCCCACCCATCTAGGTCATCAGAGGGCACCAAGCTGGGCTTCTGTGCTGTATACCAACTTCTTACCAGCTATCTGTTTCACACAGTGTAGCATATACATGTCAATACCACTTTCTCCATTTGCCCCATTCTTTCTTCCCCTATTATTTTGCTCTCAAGAAACAGTATATCCCCCAAGGAAAGTGAAGAAGTTTTTTTATTTTCTTTCGGAAATAAGATACATCTTTATGCCTTTGATGCTCTATTTTTCAACCCACTGTGATAAGTGACCAGCTCATAAACAGTTCTTGAGTACCTACTAAGTCCGAGGTGCTATATTATGTCCTGAGGAGTACACAAAGTTTAATGACATGATCTTTGACCCCAAATAGTTGAAATTCTTGTCAACAGCTTTTAAAGTGAATTATACGGTATGATATATTATAAAGAAAGTAGCTTTTGGAGGCTGATCTTGGTTCATATCATACTATCTTACTATCTATGTGACTTGGGGAAACTGATGCAATTTCTCCAAGCCTTAGTTTCCTTGTATGTAAAATGGGGACAGTAATGCCTCCCTCAGGAACTTTATGATGAGGTGAGGATTCAATGCAATAATCTTAGTAAAGCACCTCGCACTGGGCTTTGTTAATGGTAAATACTCAATAAAGGGTAGATTGGTTACCTAATATATCAGTATAAAGCTGAGAGGTGGAATCTATAAAATAGGGATAAAGTTCCTGTCTCATTAGGTATCGTAAGGATTCAATAGGATTATATACATAATGCACTCAACAGGTGTCTAGATCATTCTCTGTGCTCAAGAAAGAGGAATTACTACAACTCATGAAGCACTTCATAATTGCCTGCTGTCAGACAAAAACAGGTGGGTAAATAGTCCAGGTATGACTAGCAGATGTTGAGATCCTAACTTGAAGAGTCTCTGGAAGTTTGTCAGAGCAATTAATTTCCATTAATTCTCTTTTTAAAGTAAAATTTCAGTAAACATTCCTATCTCTCTGGCTTTGAAGAAGCCCATAGGAATTACTTACTACTTTGGAACTTAGCAGTTTAACCAAGACGAGTGTAGGGAATTGTTAATTAATAAACAACAATAACAAAAGTCAGGGGCAGAAAACTTTCAAAAGGAAGAATATTAGGCACGATCCTGGCATGATCAATAGAGCAAATTTTGCCTGTAAGCAAGTTGGCACAGGTAAAATTCTAAATTTGGACCCAACACGGTCCAAACTGACAGTTCATATTTGAATAAAATGACAAAGTTCTTACTATAAAGGAACCATGTTTTAAATGCAGTGTTTTTAATGATTTCATGTGATTTAAAATATCACTTTACCAAATATTTTACTGATAGATGAAATGGCAAACAAAAACATGCCCATTTCTTTTAGGCTGACTTTTACCTTCTAATACTAACCTCAATAGCAGTGCTTTTAATCTTTGGGTGGGGGGGTCATAAACCTCTTTTGAAAATCTGATAAAAGCTATGGATCCCCCTGTCCAAAACTCACACCTTCACACCTAATTCTGCAAATATCTTCAAGAAATTCACAGACCTCCTAAAACCCATGCTTGAGCTCCAGATTAAGAATTCATTTTTCCATAGTGAGTTTTGAAGTTCTTAGTGGCTTGAGTTTTTATATCCAATTGCTGACCGGAATCAAAGGCTACATGGAATTTATAAAATGACAAGTGAATCTGAATGAGAATATAATGATACACAGCCTACTAGGTAATTTAATTAACATACTGAGTAATTTATCACCATTTCTTCACATCACTGATTATTTTGCTAAAGGATAAAGCTGTGATTTGTTCCCCTAACTGGGGAGTTGAAGAGGTGTGGACACTTTTAAACATTCTATTTTCCTTCCAATTCCATTTCCCAGTGCTGCCCTTTTGTTCAAACACCCTTCCTGGCCTTTCCTGTGCCCAACTTGGTTTTAAGTATCTCTCCTCTATACTTTGTCTAAATTCACATGCACAGATCTAGGATAAAGCAACATATATGCCTCCTAATGTGACCAACAGAGAAGGCAATGGCACCCCACTCCAGTACTCTTGCCTGGAAAATCCTATGAACGAAGGAGCATGGTAGGCTGCAGCCCATGGGGTTGCTAAGAGTCGGATATGACTGAGCGACTTCCCTTTCACTTTTCACTTTCATGCATTGGAGAAGGAAATAGCAACCCACTCCAGTGTTCTTGCCTGAAGAATCCCAAAGACGGGGGAACCTGGTGGGCTGCCATTTATGGGGTCGCACAGAGTCGGACACGACTGAAGTGACTTAGCAATACTTTGTCTGGAACACAGTTCTTACCACGTGGTGCTGGAATGATTGGTCTTCCTAATTAGATATGAGAACCCCTTCCCCACTCCCAGGATTGGCATCTGTTAATAATAACAGCTATCACTTATGTAGGGGCTGCTGTATGCTAGTCACTATGCTAAGCCAGCTTACTTAAACTTCACATCTGAAAAGATGAATAAATCGAGGTGCATTTTTTTACTGGCTCCACTCCCACCAAGAGGTTATTGCGTTTCCTGACTGGCCTTCCTGATCCCTCCCTGTGTGGTTCAAACCCTGAGGCAGAATGTGTCACTCCTCTGCACAAAACCTCCTAATGGCCCCCATTTCACTTACAATAAAGTCTACCACTTACCATGCCTGCCAAGTCCTATCAACTTTGTTCCTGGCTACCTCTGACCTCATCTCCTATCATCTACCCTCTCATTCTGTTTAGCCACCCTGGCTGCCTTGATGTTCCTCAAACTGGTCAAGCACACTCCTAACTCCTAAGTGCAGGGCCTTTGCACTTACTGCTGCTTCTTCCCAACAGTGTGCTGGTAAATACTTAACAAGTGGCTCTCTGGGGAAAAAAACAAAAACAAAATTCTGACTTGTAGCATTTTCTTATTTCTGTGTATAAATGCTCTCATACTGGCTGCTTTCAAGCTACAAACTTCACTGAACACAGAACTGGGAAGAGATGAGTGTGATTAGAACAGGAGTGAGCTGGAGCCAGTATACCACTGCCTCTTTCTGAAACTTGCCCCACACGCCACCTCCCAACAGGCTGCCTCATCTCCTCCAGGTCTCTGCTCAAACATCATCTCAGTGGAGGTCCATTCACTGTCACTCCTCCTAAAATAGCGCAGAAGATTCCCACATCCACACCTCATTTGTCCTCTCATTTTGTCATTTGCCTTCTCCTGCATTGTTTTTGCGGTACCTATCACCACCTGGTTATTAATCGTCGATCTCTTCCCATTAGAACTTAAGCTTTGTGAACAGGGGCTTTTGTTCAATGCTGTATCTCCAGTGTCTAACACATAGGAGGAGGTCAATAAATATTTGTTTTCAAATGATGGAGGTTAAGTAACCTGCCCAGATCAAACAGCTATTTGGTGGCAGAGCAGGTACTCAAGCAATGAAGCTGAAAGTCTTTTAACCAAGCTAAGATCTCGTTGTCACCCATAACCAAATCAGACCCTGGATAATGAATAGTAGGTATGTGTTAAATATCTGTCAAACTCAAAGCTAAACTGAGTGGAACATGAACTGTGAGAGTTTTTGTGGAAACGTCAAGAGACAGGGCGAGGAAACAAATTGGTTTCCCTATACATACCTGCCTTTTTAAGAAAACAGAAGCTCTCAAAGGAACCTGGTCTAGAAGTAGGTTATCAGACATGAACATGATTGAAAGGATGAATTATTATGACTATTACTATTATGCAAATAATACCTAAGTGGATTTTTAATGATTAAATCATACCTTATTTTGTAAAAATAATAAAATGAGAAGGTAAGATTCAACCTCTCCACAAATAACCAGATGATATCTGAGATTGTTCCAGATTTTTTTCTATGAGTATACTTTTTTTTTTAGAACTAGTATATACTGTACATAACTTTATCTGCTTTTTTTCAATTAAAAATATGTAACCGTCTTTCTATGTCAATAAACATACCTCTATATATGTTCATTGGCTTTAATTCAACTTGTTCTCTTACTGCGGGGCATTTATACTTGCTTTTTGACTGTTTTAAACACTGCAGTCAATCTTTTGTTTTTCCAAAAAATATTTATTTGGCTGCACTGGGTCTTAGTTGATCCCAGTATGCAGGATATTTTGTTCCAGCACACGGACCCTCTAGTTGCAGTATGTGGGCTCAGGAGGGGCAGCACACGGGTTTAGTTGCTCCGAGGCATGTGGAATCTTAGTTCCCTGACCAGGGACTGAACCCCAGTCCCCTGCACTGCAAGGCAGATTCTTAACCACTGGACCACCAGGGAGGTCCCTACAATCAATCTTTGTATAGAAATTTCTGAACAAAACTGTATTTGCTTAATTAGAATAAATTCCTAGAGGTATAATCTCTGATTAAAAGGATATAGCAATCTTACCAACAGTTTCTCCACATTTTTGCCACCACTGTATTTTTCTTATAGCGTAACACCGCACACCAAACACTTGTTCTAAGCACGTGATAGGTATTAAGTCATTCATTTCTTATTAATACTAAAACCTCATAAGGGAGATACTATTATTCCCATTTTACAAATGGAAACCTAAGGTAAGTGGCTGGACTGGGATCGATCCCGCTTCAGAGCCTATGCTTGTGGCTTTGTGACTGGCAAGCCCACAATGGCAGCGTGTGGCTGACCGAATTGAGAATGTGGCTCCACCACGTAAGTCACGCAGGGTCTTAGTTGTAGCACGTGCAGTCTAATTCCTGGGCCAGGGATTGAACGCGGGGGCCCTGCACTGGAGGGAGAGTCAGCCATCGGACCACCAGGGAAGTATCTCTACCACTTAACCTACTGGGAGGCTTTAACATTTTTGCTTAGTGTCTCCCTGCCACTTTTTTCTTTAAATCTGTGAAGTAGGTATAAGAGTATCTCATAAGTGGCCTTTTTTTTTTTTTAATAAAAAAGAAATCCACTGTCACAAAACTAGAATCCAGTGATAGCTCTGTCAAGTTATTTGATGCAGTAATTCAGTGATGTTCCTTGCTTCTCTGTGCTCTCCTTGGCATGCCGACTGTAGCTCCAGGTATGCCCACTAGGTCAGAGTGGCAAGAGCCATATCCAACCACAAGATATCCATGGTTCCAAAGGAGCCATTTTTTCATGTGCCTCCTTCTTAGGAATAAGAAATCCTTCTTTCCATAAAGTCTACTAACAAGACTTGGCTTGTGCCTCTTTGTGAAAGTTGTCACATACCCATCCCCCAAACCAATCACTGCAAAGATTTTCCATGAACAAATGGTGAAGAAAGTGAAAATGTTAGTCACTCAGTCGTATCCAACTCTTTGTGACGCCATGGACAGTAGCCTGCCAGGTTCCTCTGCCCATGGAATTCTCCAGGCAAGAATACTGGCATGGGTTGCCATTCCTTTCTGCAGGGGACCTTTCCGACCCAGGGATCGAACCCGGGTCTCCTGCATTGCAGATTCTTTACTGTCTGAGCCACCAGGGAAGCCCATATGGTGGGGAGTCACCCACAAAGATGCCAACGTTAAACTCTGGGGAAAAGTCTACTGATCAGTTAGACAAAAGATAGTAGTAAACCTATCTTTCTTCAGGACTGGTGACCACTGGTGTTTAAGATGTATTACTTTATTGGCGTCAAGAGGAAAAAAAATTTTTCTTTTCATGAACATTTACTTTACATTCCGAGTGAAAGGCACCATGCCAGGCACTGAGGGAAATACAAATGAAGACTCAATCTCTTCTTGTCTTTTCTGCCACGGCAGTGGACTCAGGCACAGGAATACAAGCTACTTGGCAAGGCAGTTTTTTTTTTTTTTTTATAAATACCACATTTGATGCACAAAGTATTATGAGGATAGAGGAGATTCATTAAGAATATTTTTGCTTCCAAGACCATTAAACCTAATTACCCAGTTTATGACTGTCAAAGAGCCATGAAAAGATGACACACAAGGTTAAAGAGAACATTTCAGCAGCCTTAGCAGGAACAAGACTGTTCAAATGGCAGCCGTCACCTTACACCTAAGAATCAGGCAGAGAATGCACAGGGTGAGACCAACCAAAGCATGACAGTGACTCAGTTTCCAAGAGACTGTAGAGCAAGCTGCTTACGAACAAAACAGCTTTTTCATTAAGGTCTAACATACATAAAGTACACAGATGTTAAATGTGTAATTTGATAAATTTTTCTACGTTTGAGAGTGGTGGTAACTCATAGAACATTCAGAATAGTGGCAGGCACACAAAAAGGTTAAGTACTAATTAAGTACTAGCTGTTGTTTCATCTGCCACTTCAACAGGTAAAAAAATACAACCTTAGTTTTATTTGCATTTCTTTGAGAAGTGGGACTGAACTTTGGGGACTCAATTTTTTCCCTGTGAATTATCTGCTCACATCTCACTACTGAGATTATTAGTCATTTTTTATTTTAACTACTTTGTAAGAGCCCATTTTATACTAATAACACTCATTCTTTGCCTTTTATTGCAAATATTTTCCCCAATTTGTCCCTTGACTTTAGTACATGGTATGAGCCTAGATTCTAACTTTGTTTAAAAACAGCCATCCCTGACACTATGTATTAAAAAATGGATCCAATTTACACTTACTTATTGGAAGGAAAGTTATGACCAACCTAGATAGCATATTCAAAAGCAGAGACATTACTTTGCCAACAAAGGTCCGCCTAGTCAAGGCTGCAGTTTTTCCAGTAGTCACGTATGGATGTGAGAGTTGGACTGTGAAGCAAGCTGAGCACTGAAGAATAGATGCTTTTGAACTGTGGTGTTGGAGAAGACTCTTGAGAGTCCCTTGGACTGCAAGGAGATCCAACCAGTCCATTCTAAAGGAGATCAGCCCTGGGTGTTCATTGGAAGGACTAATGGTAAAGCTGAAACTCCAATACTTTGGTCACCTCATGCCAAGAGTTGACTCATTGGAAAAGACTCTGATGCTGGGAGGGATTGGGGGTAGGAGGAGAAGGGGACGACAGAGGATGAGATGGCTGGATGGCATCACTGACTCGATGGACATGGGTTTGGGTGAACTCCGGGAGTTGGTGATGGACAGGGGGGCCGGGCATGCTGCAATTCATGGGGTCGCAAGGAGTCAGACACGACTGAGCAACTGAACTGAAAAGGACAACCCTATCACATATTAGATTTTTTTTTTCCTCCAATGTCATAAGAATGTCCAGAAAACTGAATTTAGGTGACTTCTTTAACTGTATAGAACACTTAGTTGTATTATATGAGATAGCCATGGAAGGGGAGAAATATTAAACTTCTACATACTAGTATGCAGTTCTACACTGACTAGTCTCTTTCACTGACGAGTCTACTTCTACTTAGGTATGCATCTCTGGTGAACTTACACCTTCATATCCCCATGGATACCATGGCTTAAAATGCCCTGTACATCCCCATATACCTGTTGATTCATTTATCTACATCATTCAGTGCCTACTGTGTACCATGCTCCATGCTAAGGAGTAAAGCGGACAAATGCAATTCTTCCCACAATGTGGCATAAATATTAGCTGGGAGAAGACATTATTTAAATATTTGTTAATTTATTTAAATACATATTTACACCAATAATTCATCAGAGCTGTGTTTGGTGCTACAAGGTACAACACAGTATCTTTTCTAGCTGAGAAATCTGGTTTCCAGATCTGTTCACTCTGCACACTTTTAAGGCACAGCCGGGTTCCAATTTCCAATGGGAAATACCAGAAAGAACCTTGAGAATAATCTTCAGAGTATTCACAAGGATAAGGTGAGGAGTAAGAAAAAAAAAACAGTTAAAAAAAAAACACCCTAAAACATTAGGGAATAAAGTTCCAGCAGCTCAATGCACTTGGACACATTCCTTTAAATTCTCTACTTTACATCCTGAGCAAAGCCAGTTCCATGGCAAATAAGAACCCAAACAAGTTTAATAAGGTCAAGAATAAGGCAGAAAGGAGACTCCAAAGTAGGATCATTTTGTCTTTTGAAAGGGAAAACCAATTACTATCTTTTTATGTACTGTGCCTTATTTTTCTTGGGATGTCCCTGTTCTCTACAATGAACAGATTTCAAAACTGGGCAACTGTGAGGAATAATTTCAATAGTCGAAACAAACAAAAACATTGCTTTATGAGAAAAAAAAAAAAAAAACCAAAAAAGTAAATTCCACATACAACTCAGAGAACTGAACTTAGATGACTTCTTTAACTGTACAGAACACCTAGTTGTATTATATGAGACAGCCATGGCAAGGGAGAAATATAAAAATTCTACATATTAGTACGTAATAAGGGGCTGCAGAGTCATCGACAGTGATTAAACCACAGAACACCAATTTTCCAGCTCAAACTGGAATTTTTTAATGAAAGTAGATATGTCTCAGGGTGGCTAAATGTAATTATTTTCTTTGTAAAAAACATCTTTAAAAGATTTCTCCCTCATTGACCCCATTTTGATGGTAATAAGTAAGTCTGACTTTATAATAACTTAAAAAAATAAAAACCAACCTAGCTTGTTTTATCCAAGTGGACGATTTAAAGTAAAAACAAACAGGTTATATGTATTTTTACCTTAAAATAAGTTTGAGATTTCTGAAGTCTATGCTATGAAGAAGGATGCCAACAGTCACTCATACATAAAATTAAGCTTTCTAAACGCAATCTCTTTAGCAGGAAATCAAATACAGTGTGCTCTTAGAGAATCCCCAAATGCTATCTCTTCCAGCTCTTTAAAAGCCAGCTTCTGTTTCTTCAAGAAACAAAGTATATTCAGTATTGCAAAAAAGCACCATAGGTATCTGAAAGGCAAACAACTAGTGAGTCACACTCTTTTCCACAGAATTAGCAGGCATCTATCACCTGTTTCTCAGATCACTTGTTTCCCTGTTTTCCTTTGTTTTCACTAGCAGGACTGTTCAGAACCTCTATCTTGCCTTTTCCGTCTTCTGAATGAGGAAGCTTAATATTATCTATGGTGACTTCACCTTCGGAAGAGGTGCTGTCATCTTCATCCTCAGACTCTGAACTTCCCTCTGAACTCTCTTGTGAATTCTCTTCCGAGCTGTCCTCTTCTTTAGAATGAGACTGATTCATCTCAAACAAGGCCACATCCTGAAAGAAAAAAAAAAACACACCATGTGGGAGATTTATTTTGAGGCAGTTCCCTAAAAAGTTATAAAAACAACTTTGGGAATGACCAACACTTAGCACAAATACCGAAGCACAGAAGACAGGAAACGTTTTTAATACAATACTATTATTCTTCCAGTTGCCAGAGTCCAGCCTAAGGATTTACTTTTATTGCAAGTCTAAAAAGTTCCTCACAACTGAATTCTATATAGCTGAATCTATTCAACAAAACTCACTCAACAAATATTAACAAATACCAACATTAACCGGGCACCACATTAGAATCTCAACAACAAAACCCTTGCCTTGGTGTAACTTATGATTTTAAGCAGGAGTTGGCAAACCATGGCCCGCAGGGCAAACCCAGCCCCCTGCCTGTTTCATGCAGCTCATGAACTAAGAATGATTCTACATTTTGAGTGGTAGGAAAAAAACAAAACAAAAGAATAGTATTTCATGAAATGCAAAAATTGTATGAAATTCAAATTTTGGATTCCATAAAAAGTTTATAAAACGTGCCTGCTCATTACGTATCATCTACAGCTGTCTTTGGGGCTCCACAGGTGGCACTGGTGGTAAAGAACCTGCCTGCCAACGCAGGTGACACAAGAGATGTGGGTTCAGTCCCTTGGTCAGGAAGATCCCCTGGAGGAGGGCATGGCAACCCACTTTGGTATTCTTGCCTGGAGAATCCCATAGACAGAGGAGCCTGGCAGGCTATAGCCCATAGGGTCACAAAGAGTTGGACACAACTGAAGCAACTTAGCGCACGTGTGCACGCGCGCGCACACACACACACGCGCGCGCGCACGCACACACACACACACACACACACACACAGCTGTCTTCACATGGAAATGGCAAAAATAAACAGTCATAATGGAGACAGCGTGGTCCACAAAGCCTAACGTTATTTACTATCTGGTCCCCTACATATAATGGCTGCTGACCTCTGTTCTAGTTAAGAAACAGGTTTTCTGGTGGTCCAATGGGCCCACGCTCCCAATGCAGGGGGCCCGAATTTGATCCCTGGTTGGGGAACTAAATCCCACGTGCTGCAACTAAAAGCCTAAGAGCTGGTGCAGCCAAATAAATGTATTTTTTAAAAAAGGCAATAAACAATTACTCAGAAAGCCTAGTGTAAGGCAGTGAAAAGTTTAAAAAGAAAAAAAGAAGAAAGAAAACCATTGAGGTGACAAGTGATGAAAGATGGAGGACTTTGGGGATGGGATTTTACAAAGAGGGAAGAGGCCCAGAGCAAGGAGACGGAGGCTGGAGTATAATCAGTGAGGGTCCTTGGTGGGAGAGAAGGTCAATGGAGAGATGGAGGCAGGATCACACTGGCCCATGAAGGACTCTGAATTAGAAATGTGACGGGAAGCCCCCCCGGTTCCCAAACTGGGGGCCACATGCAATGTGTCAAGAACAAGCTCTGGGGGAAAAAAAGTGGAAGCAGAAAGCCTGGCTGGGAACTTCCTGGGATAATCCGGAGAGACTGTTATCACCTAGAGTGAAGGTCGTGGGTGCCGAGCAGGAGTGGCTTGATTCGGGATGTCCTCTAGATGCAGAGCTGCCGTATCTGCTGATGGATCAGGTGTATGATTATTAAAAATGGTGTCAGCTCTGTCCAGACACGAGTGTTATAAAGGGGATTTCAGGGCAGAAATAAGAGGAGCCCAAAGTGAGAGACAATTTTCACTGAATTATATAATCAGTTTTTCTGTTACACACATTGTTTATTTTTGCATTCGCAATGAATCAGATTCTGATTACTTCTTTGGGGCCTTGAATGGGAAATTTTTAAAAAACTCAGGACACTTAGTATATAAATGTTTCTAGATAACACACGTGTTATTGGAGTTGGAAAAGCCTTTCTATGATTCTGAATAACTAAATTCCTAGACTTCACCCAGGGAAGCTTGCTGACTTATGAGGTTATTAGGATTAAATAACTTGGTCATTTAATCATCAAATGACTGAGTTACCTGTACAGTACTGGAAACATGAGCTGACTTTGCAAGAAGGAAAATAACACTTGGAATTAAAATTTAAAAGTTCTCTTTTTCAGGTGATGAAACATATTGTTTATTTTATACTACGAAATGAAAACAAAGCATAGTTACCATTTGAATAACTTGTCCAAGAGTCTCATCAGTATTTTCAATATTGAAATGACCAGGTGGTGCAGCTGCCATTTCTTTTCTTAGCTTTTCGTTTGCCTGAGCCATCTGTGGGAGAAAGGTCCGTACTTGGTCCAATACTAAGGAGCGAAAATATCATTTATCAATATTTATGTTAGTCTTTGGCCAAACTTTTAAAATCCAGAATTTCTATAAAAACACTTCTCAATTTGACAGAAATAATAACAACAGTTCAATAAAAAAGTATTCAAATTCCTTCTATTTTAAAACTTTCCATTCTCTTCTGAATTCTTAAAATGGTGGGCTTCCCTGGTGGCTCAGACAGTAAAGAAGCTGCCTGCAATGCAGGAGACCTGGGTTCGATCCCTGGGTCAGGAAGATCCCCTGGAGAAGGGAATGGTTACCCACACCAGTATTCTTGCCTGGGGAATTCCTCTGTCCATGAAAAACAGTATGACTCTACAATTCACCAATTATTTCTCAATGTTTCCTGGTTTTCATATATGCCCAGAACTGAAAATTCCTAGAAGAATGGCATTCAACAGATAGTAACTGAATAAGTAGGCAGTAGGACTTAATAGTTTAATGCATGAGACTCCAAGGCTTTGGGGTCAGACTGATAAGGCTCTTCAGAGAACCCCGGTTCCACGTCTTACTATCTGAGTTACCTGGAGTGGGTTAATGAAGCCACTGCTGCTGCTGCTAAGTCGCTTCAGTCATGTCCGACTCTGTGCGACCCCATAGATGGCAGCCCACCAGGCTCCCCCGTCCCTTGGGATTCTCCAGGCAAGAACACTAAAGTGGGTTGCCATTTCCTTCTCCAATGCATGAAAGTGAAAAGTGAAAGTGAAGTCGCTCAGTCGTGTCCGACTCTTAGCGACCCCATGGACTACAGCCCACCAGGCTCCTCTGTCCATGGGATTTTCCAGGCAAGAGTGGACTGCAGTGGGGTGCCATTGCCTTCTCTGGGTTAATGAAGCAAGGGATGTTAATGAAGCCCCACATCTGTTTCCCTTTCTTCTGATAATGATGACTTTTTTTAAGCTCTGTCACTCTTAGTCACTCTTGTCCCTCCCCAGTTCATGCCTATGTATTCCACCACCTTGGCCACTGTGATCTGGTCTCGTGACACTGTGATCTGGCAAGCCAATTAGAGATCACCCTGGGACTCTGTTGTGGACTGTTGAGAAAGATGTCCATTCTTTCAGAGTCAATGACTAGGTGAGCTGCTGAATGTAAACCTAGAGCTGCTGATAAACCGGCCCACCTACCACCCGTCATCAGGGAAGAGCTGGTTCTAGATAAAGGCAACACCTAGGAAAGTAGAACTAAGAGATATATAGAGTGGCAGATCCCAGATGACGCTGAGCACCTGGATGCAGATGTACCTGAAATCACTGGGGGTATTTTTTCCCCAAAAAATGAGCCAACATCACTTGGCTAAAGGCAATTGGAGCTGGGTTTCATGCATGTGCAACCACAGGAATCTAATACATTTAATTTAACCAATCAAAACTTCAGTTTACTCATCTGTAAAACAGGGGTAGTAACTATGAGGTACTGTGCCAAGCACAGGGGAGACAAAAAACAGGGATATGTCATTTATTGAGTTAGCTCTCAAGAGAGGCCCAGCATATAACCATGCACATCATGAGCTCTCAGAACTTGTTAAGTCACTGACAGCCATCTAACACTGGACTAAAATGTTCAGAGCATGAGAGAAGCAAAAATGGAGGTGAGGATCGAGAAATGGCCTTGAGTTGTGAAACAGGACTGGCAGAAGGATTCCAGATGGTATACCCAACTTGGAAAAGAATTTGGCAATCTTTTCTCTATTAAAAAATACACTCTGGGGACTTCCCTTGGGGTCCAGTGGTTGAGAAACCATGCTTCCAATGCAGGGGGGTGACAGTTCCACCCCTGGTTGGGGAACTAAGATCCCACATGATGGGTGGCATGGCAAAAATACTAAAAAATAAAAATTCTTAAAATTCCACTCAGAGATACGTACCTTCCAAAAATATACACCTATGTCCACACAAAAGCTTACATTTGAATAGGGAGCCACCATGCAATCATTTCAGCTGTTGTACATTCAGTGCATATTATGGTCAACTTCCCCTCGACTACTCACGATTTTGTAGTTTACAGACATGATAACCTCCATTTACACCACTTTTACTAATTCTTATCTTTTTTTTTAAACATTAAGAGGGAATTACACAGATGCTAAGTATTACATGATGCTATCTGAACAAAGTCTGACTCACCTATATTTAGAGTATGCAGTGCAGCAATAGCACAGAGTAATTAATAAAAAGAACTGGCCCTGTTATGAGTAACATTTACCATTTAAGTAACTGTGTCCAATTTAATCAAATCTGGTGGTGTTTTCCTACATCTGTGTGTGAAATTTGGGAGTCAGTAACCTCTGGAAAAATTTCCCATGGAGTTTAACAATAATTGATTTTGATTTTCAAAAATCCATCCCACAAGTTTTTCTGGGCAAGGTTACTCTAAATGTTAGTCACTCAGTCGTGTCTGACTCTTTGTGACCCCAAGGACTGTAGCCTGCCAGGCTCTTCTGTCCACGAGATTCTCCAGGCAAGAATACTGGAGTGGGTTGCCACTCCTGTCTCCAAGGGATCTTCCCAACCCAGGAATCAAACCCGAGTCTCCTGCCTGGTTTAAGCCCTACCCTCTTAAAGCAGGGGAATAATACAACAAATTTTATCCCTGTGCACTGAATTCATGATGTAATTTCCAAGTAAGACTTGCTAGAATGTACTCTCTGACAACAAAAGCAGACACTGTCCCAGCAAATAAGTGATTAATTAGGCAGAATTTCACATCAGAGAGAGTTCTTGAGAGAGAGAGAAAGAGAAGAGAGAGAAGGGTACTTACAGGGACTCCTCTCTATCCGAACTGTCTGAAGAGTAGAATTCTTTCTGGAATTAGGCTTGGAGTTGATGAGCAACCTGTCCCATATACCTGAAAACACACACACACACTTCCTTTATTACAGCACAAAGAAATAGGAGCCCAAGAGCAGACTTTCCGAGACCACCCTCCACCCTCAAGTCTTGACTGTTCCTTCCTCACTTTCTAACACATTTAAAAAAAAAAAAAAGGAGCACTCCAAGTTTCATTACAACATTTTAGTTCTTTCTGCAGATCTCCCCCCTTTAGAACTGTCTCTTACATCTCTGCCTCAGCAATGCCAGGTAATAAATGCCCACTAAACTGCACCTTTCTGGGCCAGAAATCTACCAGCAACAAATGTAGGTCAGCAATGACAGAATGGAGGAAGCAGTAGAGTACATAAGGGTGAAGTAAAGCCAGAAATGGATTACCAGCTACATTATACTGGGCAAATCGCCTAAACTTTTTGAGTATTAATTTCTTCATTTATAAAACATCTCTGCCTGCTAAGTTCCCTTTCAGTCAAGATGTCTGATGTAGACAAAACAGCCCTTTAAAGAGAACCCCTTTAGCCTTTTCTCAGCTCCTCAAATTAACCCAACTCTCCAGCCCATCAGAGCACAGAGAACAGGACTTACCTTTCAAAGCCCAAGGCTTTATGCACCCTGGTTCCCACACCTGGAAAATCTCTTCACTCTGGTATAAAAATCCTGTTCACCCTCAAAGCAGCAGCCTAACACTCCTAGCGTATTGGATTAGTGAAAAGAGCACGGACTCTGGGGCCACACCGATTGGATTCAAATCCCAGTTTTGCCACTTTCCAACCACATTATCTCCAACAAGTTACTTATCTGTGTGATACACCAGGTCTCAGGTTCCTCATCTATACAACTGCCCTAACAGAACCAACTCCACACAGGGAAGTTGTGAGGATTAAATTTAGCGAATTAATTCCTGGGGCAGAGTAGGCACTAAGAAGCTTCAGCTATTATTGTAACGTCTTTGGATGCTCTGGATTCTCACAGAATCTTTTTTCAAGTTAATGTTTAATGAGGATATGCCCAAGACGTTACACTCATTGTTCGTCTCAGAAAAAAACCAAAACAAAACACCAAACCACTATAGGTACTACTACTTCCATTTTCCAAATGTAAAAACTGAAGCATTGGGGATGTAAACAACTCTCCTACTATGGTACTGAAGACTCTTGAGAGTTCCCTGGACTGCAAGGAGATCAAACCAGTCAATCCTAAAGGAAATCAACACTGAAATATTCATTGGAAGGATTGACGGTGAAGTTGAAGCGCCAATATTTTGGCCACCTGATGTGAAGAGCTCGACTCACTGGAAAAGACTGAGGGCAGGAGGAGAAAAGGGCGACAGAGGATGAGATGGTTGGATGGCATCATCGACTCAACGGACATGAGTTTCAGGAAACTCTGGGAGATAGTGAAGGACAGGGAAGCCTGGAGTGCTGCAGTCCATTGGGTCGCAAAGCGTGGGACACTGAGCCACAAAGTTCCACAGCTGGTTCGGCTCTTCCTTGAGCCAGCCATCTGTTCTAACAGCGTCTCCCACTCGAATGAACTTTATTCTTCTCAAACACCGCCCTAGTGTGAACCCTAGTTTTTTTTTTTTTAGCTCTCTATTATGATGTCTAAAAACCAATGACGGTTTCCTGGACGCGTGTCCCTCTACCAGAGCAGCGCACTAAGCGAGCGCAGTGGCTCTGTGAACATCCGCAGAGAGAGGGTGCTCAATCCATAACACTCACCTGCTCCCCTTACTAGCCAACTGCTGGAACCCAGACCTGATTCTAAGGTTCCTGGGAGGGGGAGGGAGGCGAGGGAAGGTCGTGCTGCGGCGCTCAGCACTGTGCCTAAAACATGAAAACACAAACCACCCTCAGGCTCGAGGCCGGATGCCCATACCTAGGCCGGCCAGTCCCCCAGCCCCGCAGCCGGGGGCATGTCCGGGTCCCTCGGCGGTGCAGGGGCTACGCAGGTAGCCCCTGACCCGCGGCTCCAGCAGCGCCGCCCCCAGCTGCACGTGCGCGCCCCACGCCGCTGCCGCCCACCCGTCCGTCACCTCCGCGGCCGCCGCTCCCCGCCATCAGCAACTCCTTGGAGACCGAGACCCCGGAGCCATCCCGGGAGGACGACGAACAGCTTGGGCCGAACTGGGAATCGCCGCGGACCTCCATGCTGCTCGCTGGTCTTCACAGAGGCCTTTCCAAGCCCGGATGCAGGAAAAAGGCTGGGGTAGGAGGCGGGGCCAGGACTGCGATTGGAGGAAACTCGTAGGAGCGGGGCGAGGGGCAGGGCGAGGGAGGCCCGCGGCGAGGGCGGCACCTAGCGGAGTGAGGAGGCCATTCCTATCCGGAGAAAGGGTAGGTGGAGGCTCTAGAGATCTGTGACTGGATGAAAGAGCTAGCAAGGCTGGATTTAAAAGTGAAGAGCGCACCATGAGGGCTGTCCTCCTCTTCAAACCTCTGTGACATAGAACACACTTTGATGGTCCAGTGGTTAAGACTTGGGCTTCCAGTTCAGGGGGTATAGGTTGGATTCCCAGTCTGGGAGCTAAGATCCCACATGTCTTCCAGCCACAAAAACAAAAATATAAAACAGAAGCAATATTAAAACAATTTCAATAAAGACTTTTAAAATGATCCACATCAAAAAGAAATCTTAAAAAAAAACCCCATATAATCCTTTTTTTATGGGTATAGTTCAGAAGTGTTAACTATTTACATTGTTACGTAAAGGATCTGTAGTTTTTGCAAAACTGAAACTATATTCATTGAGCAACACTCCCCTCCCCCCACCATTGCGTCCTGCCTCCACCATTCTAATTTCTGTTTCTGTGAATTTAGATATTTCATATAAGAGAAATCAGACAAAATTTGTCTTTTCTTGACTGGCAAATTTCACTTAGTATAATGTTCTCAAAGTTTATCCAAGTTGTAGCAAGTAATAGGATTCCCATCTTTTTAAAGACTGAATAGTATTCCATTCCATGCATATACCACACTTGCTTTACACATTTCATCCCTTCGTAGGTGTTTGGGTTGCTTCCTCCTGGGTATCCTGAACAATGAGGCAGTGAACATAGATATGCAAATATATCTTCCAGATACTACTTTCAGTTCTTTTTTGTTTAATATTTATCTATTTGGCTGTGCCAGGTCCTAGTTGTGGCATGCAGGATCTTCCATCTTCATTGCAGCGTTTGGGATCTAGTTCCCTGACTAGGGAGCAAACATGGGCCCCCTGCACTGGTAGCATGGAATTTTAGCCACTGGACCACCAGGGAAGTCCCTGCTTTCAATTTGTTTGGATATATTATACCCAGAAGTGTGATTACTGACTATATGGTAATTCTATTTTTAACTTTTTAAGAACCTTCCATGTGTTTCCATAGTGATTGCACTATCTTATTCCTACCACTAGGGCATAGTGAAACTCTTCGGGACCCCATGGACTGCAGCCTACCAGGCTCCTCTGTCCATGGGATTTTCCAGGCAAGAGTACTGGAGTGGGGGTGCCGTGAAGGCTCCAATCTCTCCACATCCTCGTCAATGTTTATTTGCTTTTTCTTTCTTTCTTTTTTTTAATAGTGGCCATCCATCCTAGTTGGGTTCTGCCCTTGTGGCTCAGATGGTAAAGCATCTGCCTGCAATTCAGGAGACCCAGGTTCAATCCCTGGGCTGGGAAGATCCCCTGGAGAAGGAAATGGCAACCCACTCTAGTATTCTTGCCTGGAAAATCCCATGGACAGAGGAGCTAGTAGGCTACAGTCCATGGGGTCACAAAGAGTCAGACATGACTAAGCTACTTCACTCTTTTTCTTTCTTTCTTTCCAGTTGGTGGGAGGTGATAACTCACTGTAGTTTAGATTTGCATTTCTCTAACAGTGATGTTGAGCATGTTTTCATGTGTTCATTGACCACTTGTGTCTACTTTGCAGAAATGTGTATTCACATCCACTGCCTGTTTTAGTTCAGGTTGCTTTGTTGGTGTTGAATTGTAGGAGTTATTTATATTTTCTTATCAGATATATGATAATATTTTAGAGACATAGACCATTGTGAACATACAAGAACTCAGGAAATATTGCTCCCAAACCTTCCTTGAGGAATTTCCTAGAAAATATGATTCAGAAAATAATTGGAGAAAAGCAACTTAAGTTTTGGTAGTGAGCATTTTACAGTAGAACTGGGGGAAAACAGTGAGAATAAGGTTGAAAGAATAGTCTTTAATTTGTATAGGTTTTGATAGCACAGATATAAGACAAAAAAGGGGGAGAAAGCAGAGACTATATTAGTTAGTTCAGTCACTCAGTCATGTCTGACTTTTTTCAACCCCATGAATCGCAGCGTGCCAGGCCTCCCTGTCCATCACCAACCCCGGAGACTATATAGTAAGAGGAAATCTGACTTTTTAAAAACTTGGAATAAAAGGATAATATTTTAAGTTAGATGTTCGGGATAACGGAGAGAAGAGAAAGAGGAGGTTACTTGTAAGTTACAATGTTGTCCATGGTAAGAAGAGAATATCAAAATAAAAGGAGACTGAATAATATTGAGTACAGTTATTAGAACAAAATAAAAATATTCATAAATATAAAAATTAATAAGATAGAAAAGAATTCAGGCTCTTTCCCCTAAAAGGAAACAAAAAGATACTTTATAATGCTAAATATAAATATAATGTTAAATACTAGAATCTGCAAAGAGGAAACTATCATTAATATCCATGTACCTAATAAAACAGCAAGTATTATAAAACAGAAACTAAAAAGGAATGCAAAGAAAATCAAGTTAAAAACTCTTACTATTTGGAATTTTTAACTCTGTTTCAGAACAGACTATATTTAATTGGACAAAAAAATATGTGGTTACAGAAGACCTAAACAAAATTATAAATAAAGTAGAGGTAAAGAATCCACCTTACCAATGCAGGAGATGCAAGAGATGCAGGTTTGATCCCTGGGTCAGGAAGATACCCTGAAGTAGGAAATGCCAAGCTGCTCCAGTATTCTGGCCTGGAAAATTCCACATACAGATGAGCTTGGTAGGCTATGGTCCATGGGGTTGCAAAGAGTTAGATTCAATTGAGCACACACACACAGATCTAATAAATATAAACACTGAATCCTGATAACAGAGATTAAACCTTCTTCTAAGTCACATGAAAAATTCACAAAATTGCCATATTATAGTCCACAAAATTTCAATACATTCCAAAAATATAAATGATATAAGTGGCCTTCTGTGATCACAAGTCTATATAACTAGCAAATAATGCAGAGAAGGCAATGGCACCCCACTCCAGTACTCTTGCCTGGAAAATCCCATGGATGGAGGAGCCTGGTAGGCTGAAGTCCATGGGGTCACTAAGAGTCAGACACGACTGAGCGACTTCACTTTCACTTTTCACTTTCATACATTGGAGAAGGAAATGGCGACCCACTCCAGTGTTCTTGCCTGGAGAATCCCAGGGATGGGGGAGCCTGGTGGGCTGCCGTCTATGGGGTCGCACAGAGTCAGGCACGACTGAAGTGACTTAGCAGCAGCAGCAGCAGCAAATAATGACATTTAAAAAAATCTCTTCCACCTAAAAATGTAAAAACACACTGCTAATCAATCTTTGCATTAAAAGGAAATAATGAAATGAACCTTTGCCCTTAAAAAGCTATTTTGAAAAAGTCAAGAAAATGACGAACCACTAGCTTAATGTGAGTCAAAATACAGGGATGAAGGAAGGTTTGAAGGTATAAATATATGAAATAAAAAGTAATGAAACAATAACCATAAAATCAGAGGAAATATGTAAAAACGTATAAACGCTACTTTGCACAACTCTATGCAAAGAAAATTGAAAGCCTAAATGAAACCATTTGAAATGGTTAATGTTCCAGAAATATATAATTTACAAAATTTCCCCAGAATTCAATAGCAAGTCTAAATAGAGCAGTTTTTATAGACGTTACAGAGAGGGTTGTCAGAGCTCTCACATAAAAACACCATGCCCAGTTGGTTTTACAAGGGGATTTCTATCAAACTTTCAAAGATCAGATAAACCTAATGCTACTTAAACTATTTCAGAGCATGGGAAATAAAAGTAAAATTCCCCAGGTTCTAAGAAATGAATATAGCATTGATACCCAAACTTCAGAAAGATTGTACAAAAAAGAAAGTCATAGAACTGGCTTAATTGGTTTCCCTAGAAGCCAGCCTAGAGATGAGGTTCAAGTGCAAGTAGCTTTGGAGCCAGAAGAGGGAAGAGAAACAAAGAAGGAAGGGAACCAGTATTGTGTTATGTGCTCAGTTGTGTCCGACTCTGTGTGGCCCCATGGGCTGTCCATGTGCCTCTGTCCACGGAATTACCCAGGCAAGAATGAACTGCAGGGTGAGGGTATCTTCCCAACCCAGGGAATCAAATCTGCTTCTCTGAAGTCTCTTGTATTAGCAGGCGGATTCTTTGACCACTAGCGCCACCTGAGGCTCAGACGGTAAAGCCTGGTCTACAATGTGGGAGACCCGGGTTCCAGCCCTGGGTTGGGAAGATCCCCTGGAGAAGGAAATGGCAATCCACTCCAGTACTATTGCCTAGAAAATCCCATGGACAGAGGAGCCTGGCAGGCTGCAGTCTATGGGGTCGCAAAGAGTCGGACACGACTGAGTGACTTCACTTCAAGCCACCTGAGAATCCACAATAATGTGTGACTATCAAGCAAATTGTGGCTAAGGGCAACTGGAACTTAATTCTGCTGGGAAATTCTCAGTTATCCTGAGTGAGCCTAGGTATTTGTCTACTAGCTCATGTCAGTTATTGGTTGAGGGCTGCTCCTATGCGGTACAAGTTGCCCAGCATTTCCAACCTGTTCTTTGCTCTCTGGTTAAAGTGGGCTCCAGTAGCAAGAGAAAATCTTCAGGCAGAAAGTTACAAATGCTGTTCATTGAAAATTGGGCAGGGGCTTTCCTGGTGGTCCAGTGGTTAAGAAGCTTCACAGATTCGGTCCCTGGTCTGAGGTATATTCCACATACCTCAGGACAATTAAGCCCGGGGGCTACAACTACTGAAGCCCACATGCAGCAACTACTGAGCCCATGGGCTCTAGCCCACGCTCTGCAACAAGGGATGCCACTGCAATGAGAAACTCACACTTGGCAACTGGAGAGTAGCCCCTGCTCATGGCAACAGTGAGAAAGCCCATGCCAGCAATGAAGATCCAGCGCAGCTAAAAATTAAATTAAATTAATTAATTAAAACAATTTTTCGAAAAAAGAAAATTGAGCAGAAGTGTATATAAATAGTAAGTGCCAATGGGCTATGCGTGAGGCACTGACAACCTTTACGATAAGATCAGTCTTAATTATGAATATTGATGCAAGAGATTTGTTGTTGTTCAGTCGCTCAGTCGTGTCCAACTCTTTGCGACCTCATGGAGTAGCACGCCAGGCTTCCGTGTCCTTCACCATCTCCTGGAGCTTGCTCAAACTCGTCCATTTAGTTGGTGATGCCATCCAACTGTTTTATCCTCTGTCATCCTCTGCTCTTGTCCTCAATCCTTCCCAGCATCCAGGGTCTTTTCTAATGAGTCAGCTCTTAGCATCACGTGGCCAAAATATTGGAGCTTTAGCATCAGTCCTTCTTGGACTTCCCTGGTGGCTCAGACGGTAAAGCCTCTGTCTACAATGCGGGAGACCCAGGTTCGAGCCCTGGGTTGGGAAGATCCCCTGGAGAAGGAAATGGCAATCCACTCCAGTACTATTGCCTAGAAAATCCCATGGACAGAGGAGCCTGGCAGGCTGCAGTCTATGGGGTCGCAAAGAGTTGGACACGACTGAGTGACTTCACTTCACATCAGTCCTTCCAATGAATATTCAGGACTGTTTTCCTTTAGGATGGACTGGTTGGATCTCCTTTCAGTCCATGGGACTCTCAAGAGTCGTCTCCCACACCACAGTTCAGAAGCATCAATTCTTCAGTGCTCAGCCTTCTTTATGGTCCAACTGTCACATCCATACATGACTACTGGAAAAACCATAAGCTTTGACTAGACAGAACTTTCTTGGCAAAGTAATGTCTCTGCTTTTTAATACACTGTCTAGGTTTGTCATAGCTTTTCTTCCAAGGAGCAAGCATCTTTTTATTTCATGGCTGCTGTCAACATCTACAGTGATTTTGGAGCCCCCCAAAATTAGTCTTTCACTGTTTCCATATCTATTTGCCATGAAGTGATGGGACTGGATGCCATGATCTTCATTTTTTGAATGTTGAGTTTTAAGCCAGCTTTTCCACTCTCCTCTTTCACTTCATCAAGAGGGTCTTTAGTTCTTCACTTTCTGCCATGAGTGTAGTGTCATCTGCATATCTGAGGTTATTGATATTTTTTCCAGCAATCTTGATTCCAGCTTGTGCCTCATCCAGCTTGGCATTTCACATGATGTTATCTGCATATATGTTAAATAAGCAAGGTGACAATTTACAGCCTTTCCCAGTTTGGAACCAGTCCGTTGTTCCATGTTCAGTTCTAACTGTTGCTTCTTGACCTGCACACAGGTCTCTCAGGAGGCAGATAGGGTGGTCTGGTATTCCCATCTCTTTAAGATGCAACAAATTAAATACTAGTAAGAAAATCCAGGAGTACATTAAAAACTAGATGCCATACAAGAGGTGCTTATTCTAAGAGGAATTAGTATAGTCTTTAGTATAATAATAGTAGTATTGTCATTAACATATTAGTTTAACAGTTACACAGAAAAATCACATAATTGTCTCTACAGATGAGCATTCAATAAGATGAAAATTGATACCCATTATGCATAATAAAATCATATATACTTCTGCCCCCAAAATCAGCATTTTACTTAATGGATAAATGAAAGGCTTTCTTCCTAAAGCATCTAGAGGAAATAGAAGGATGTTCACAGTCTTCACTATTACCTAAGCATTGAATTGGCAATATTAGCCAAAACATTTACCCAAGAGGAAATAGAAACATAAGACTTGGAAAGTATGAGGTAAGACTATTTCTATATACAAATGTTACAACAGTATATCTGAGAACAGGGGTGGGGAAAGAATCAGAAAAACTGCTACAAATGAGAATCTTATAAAATAGTAGGAAATAAATGTAGAGAAACGCCACCCAGTTTGAAAATATAGTGGAAGGGAAAACCCATTCATAAGAGGATTAAGATAAACTAAAACACCTGGGCATAAGCTTAACAATAAATCTTCAAAAAGTAGTTAAAGAAAACCATAAAATATTCTTAAAAGATAAAAATAGATTTGAATAAAAGGAAAGATGTAACAGATATATCCATTGCCTTGGATAGAAAGACTCAATATCAAAACTACTGCCAGTCTCCTAAAGAACACCATGAAATTTCCGTAACCCTAATAAAAATGCCATCAGGTAATCTTTTCCCTTTGAATGATGAAAACGTTCATACAAAATTACAGTAGCAGCAAGAAGACTGAAAAAGAGGAGCTACAACGAGAGGGGGGTGTTTCCTCTATTAGATATTAAAACATAAGTCTGCCTAACAATTAAAAACAGTACTGATGCACAAACCTAACAGAGGACAAAAAATAAACCTCAGAAGTAGATCCCCACGCTTTGGCAATTTTAGTGTAGATAAAGGGAGCATCTCAAATCAGTAAGGAAGAGATGCACTTTTAAATAAGTTGTAGAAGAGGACTTCCCTGGTGCAGTAGTGGTGGTCCAGTGGTTAAGATTCCATGCTTTAAACGCAGGGGTCCTGGGTTTGATCCCTGGTTGGGGAATTAAGATCCCACAGGTAATGTGGTATGGCCAAAAACAAAACAAACATGGTATTGGAACAAAATAAATTTGAGAAAAAAGGAAAAAAGGTAAATTTGGGTCCATTTCACACACTATGCATCCAGACAAATTCCAAATGTATTAGAGAGTCAAACTTAAAAAAATGAAACGTTAAAAGTAATAAAAGAGAGCTAGGAAGACAGAGGGCAATAGAATGTTTTCTTTATAACTGAAATGGATGGGGAAAACTTTCTTTACTCTCATTCAAAATCTAGAATCAATAAGAGAAAAGATTCATGAATTTGACTATATAAAAATTCAAAAATAATTTTTACAGAAGAAAAATCAGCATAAGTGATGTAAGAAGACAAATGACACATCTGAAAACAAGACTCCCAACTTATCTCACTGGAGTTATACCCGTAACATTAAAAGCTTCTAAAAACTGAGAAGAAAAAGACCAATAACTCCACAGAAAAACAGGTTAGAAAAGTGAACCAACAATTCACAGAAACAGAAATACAAAAGGTGCTCAAACACACTCATATTTTAAAAAAGCTGAAATACACTCATATTAAAAAACACACACACATAAAAGAAAATGACATTGGGTAGTTATTTCTCATCTATCAGAATGGCAAGAATGAAAAATTAAAACATACCCATTGGCAAAGTAGTGGGGAAGCAGGCAGTGTCGTACATTAAAGTTGGGAATGAAAAATAACAGAGTTGTTATGGAAAGGAATTGTCATTATCCAGTAAGTTACATATATGCGTTTACCTTTATACTCAGAAATTCCTATCAATATTCTGGGGAAAAACTTCAAGATAACATAGGCACTGTGGCACTATTTGTAATGGTAAAAATTAAAATAACCTAGATGTCTATCAGTGGGGGTCTATTTGAATAAACACAAAATGGAATACCCTTCCGGTGGCTTAGAGGTTAAAGTGTCTGCCTCTAATATGGGAGACCTGGGTTTGATCCCTGGGTCGGGAAGATCCCCTGGAGAAGGAAATGGCAACCCACTCCAGTATTCTTGCCTGGAGAATCCCATGGACGGAGGAGCCTGGTGGGCTACAGTCCATGGGGTCTTAAAGAGTTGGACACGACTGAGCGACTTAACTTAACTTAACTTATGCATGGTAAAAAGATGAGGTAATTTTGCATATCCTGCTATGGAAGATCTTCTGGGTATATTTATAAGCAAATAAAGCAAATTTGCTTAATAAAATGAGGAAAATACCTATATATGTTTATATACACACACACATACATATGCATGTATATTTTCAAAAAGAAGCAATGGAGGATAAGCCAAAAATGAATAAAATAGTTATTCATTTCATATAAAAATGTTACTTCATTTCTTAACATTACCAGAGGGGAAAGGAAGGAACAAGGAAGGGTATTAGACTTTTCTGAATGTATACTGTTTAACCATTTTGATTTTGGAATCCTGTAAATAACTTATATTTTTAAAAAATTAAATACAAAAAGAAAGAATCCTCTTCCCAAAACTAAAAATGGACCAAAGTAATTGAATTTAACTGTATATCAAGTTTGTGGTGCAACAACACAAAAGAGACTTATTTTAGGTAACTCTAAAACTTAATATTTAGACAGTACATCCTTAATAAGATATATCTTAAGGACAAAGACAATAGCCACATACCCCCAACAAATCTTAAAATGCATTCTATCATCTTAATTTTTAGTACTCCTATTGATATGGTTATTTTGAAACTGCTTATATAAATATTCTTGTTGTTACTGTTTAGTTGCTAAGTCGTGTCTGACTCTGCAACCCCATAGACTGCAGCACGCCAGGCTTCTCTGTCCGCAAACTATCTCTTGGAGTTTGCTCAGATTCTTAGGTTTTAAAATACTGTTAGATTCTTAAACATTCTTAGATAAAGCAAATAAAGTTATATAAACATGATTAGCAGCTCAGATTTTTTAAGAGATAAGAGGTAAAGCTCTCCTATAATCTTAAATTTGAATTGGCAATATCTGTATAAATTCATGATTTCCTTTTCTTTTTCTGAAAAACTACTTATTCCCTAGCTTGGCCCACTGGCAGGTCTAGAAACAATAACAACCCACTGTTACAAGTATTCCTGAGCCCAGGTGGTGCCCACTAAACAACTTTCCCCACTATTAAGAAAAGGAATAGAGCTTCTTAGACACATGCCTGATTTCATGTCTGGATCAGGAAATATAAACCTGGGACACTGGGGGAACCAGAAAGCAAGGAGGCTCTCAAATACTATTGGGGTCATGTCAAAAGGAATCTGGAACTAACTCCAGAAATTCCCACTAGCCCAAATGAACTAAATCTGACTCTGCCAACCATTCTGACATCACTAAAACTATGACCAACCCAAGTTTGTGTGGTTCTGACTTTAATGCATTAGGAAGCACACAGTGCCACCTAATACATTTTGTAAAACAATGACATTTCTAAATCAAGCCCCTAGTATAAACTACTATTTTATAGGAAAAATGAAAAACAGGGATTAGCAAAACCACTCAAGAAATCGACCAATCAAATCTAGAATATGGGAAATTCTACAGGATAAATTTGTTTTATTCAAAAGGAAAATCATAGACAAGAAAGATAAACTGTTTTAAACATTAAGATACTTAAAAGGCATATAAGAAGCTTGTTGGTTGACCTGCATATATTATAAGTTACAGTTATGATCATCAGTTCAGTTCAGCCTCTTAGTCATGTCTGACTCTTTGCGACCCCAGGGACTGCAGCACGCCCGGCTTCCCTGTCTATCACCAGCTCCCAGAGTTTACTCAAACTCATGTCCGTTGAGTCAGTGATGCCATCCAACCATCTCATTTTCTGTTCCTGTCCTCAATTTTCCCCAGCATCAGGGTCTTTTCAAATGAGTCAGTTCTTCACATCAGCTGGCCAAAGTATTGGAGTTTCAGCTTCAGCATCAATCCTTCCAATGAATATTCAGGACTGATTTCCTTTAGGATTGTCTGGTTTGATTTCCTTGCAGCCCAAGGAACTCTCAAGAGTCTTCTCCAACACCACAGTTCAAAAGCATTAATTCTTTGGTGCTCATATTTCTTTATAGTCCAACTCTCACATTCATACATGACTACTGGAAAAACCATAGCCTAGACAGACCTTTTTTGGCAACTAATGTTTCTGCTTTTTAATATGCTGTTTAGATTGGTCATAGCTTTTCTTCCAAGGAGCAAGTGTCTTTTAATTTCATGGCTACAGTCACCATCTGCAGAGTTTTTTGAGCCCCCAAAAATAAAGTCTGTCACTGTTTCCATTGTTTCCATATCTATTTGCCATGAAGTGATGGGACCAGATGCCATGATCTTCATTTTTTGAATGTTGAGTTTGAAACCAACTTTTTCACTCTCCTCTTTCACTTTCATCAAGAGGCTCTTTAGTTCTTCTTTGCTTTTTGCCATAAGGGTGGTGTCATCTTCATATCTGAGGTCATTGATACTTTTCCTGGCAATCTTGATTTCAGCTTGGGCTTCATCCAGCCTGGCATTTCACATGATGTACTCTGATGCTGGGAGGGATTAGGGGCAGGAGGAGAAGGGGATGACAGAGGATGAGATGGCTGGATGGCATCACTGACTCGATGGATGTTAGTCTGAGTGAACTCTGGGAGTTGGTGATGGACAGGGAGGCCTGGTGTGCTGCGATTCATGGGGTTGCAAGGAGTCAGACATGACTGAGCGACTGAACTGAACTGAACTGAACTCTGTATATAAGTTAAATAAACAGGGTGACAATATACAGCTTTGATGTCCTACTTTCCTGATTTGGAACCAGTCTGTTGTTTCATGTTCAGTTCTAACTATTGCTTCTTGATCTGCATACAGATTTCTCAGGAGACAGGTCAGGTGGTCTGGTATCCCCATCTCTTTCAGAATTTTCCACAGTTAGTTGTGATCCACACAGTCAAAGGCTTTGGCTTAGTCAATAAAGCAGAAATAGATGTTTTTCTGGAACTTTCTTGCTTTTTCGATGATCCAATGGATTTTGGCAATTTGATCTCTGGTTCTTCTGCCTTGTCTAAATCCAGCCTGAACATCTGGAAGTTCCCAGTTCACATACTGTTGAAGCCTGGCTTGGAGAATTTTGACCATTACTTTGCTAACATGTGAGATGAGTACGATTGTGCGATAGTCTGAACATTTTTTGGCATTGCCTTTCTTAAGGACTGTAATGAAAACTGGCCTGTTCCAGTCCCGTGGCCACTGCTGAGTTTTCCAAATTTGCTGGCATGTTGAGGGCAGCACTTTCACAGCATCATCTTTTAGGATTTGAAATAGCTCAACTGGAATTCCATCACCGCCACTAGCTTTGTTTGTAATGACGCTTCCTAATGCCCACTTTACTTCACATTTCAGGATGTCTGGCTCTAGGTGAATGATCACACCATTGTGATTATCTAGGTCGTGAAGATCTCTTTTGTATAGTTCTTCTGTGTATTCTTGCCACCTCTTCTTAATATCTTCTGCTTCTGTTAGGTCCATACCATTTCTGTCCTTTATCGAGCCCATCTTTGCATGCAATATTCCCATGGTATCTCTAATTTTCTTGAAGAGATCTCTAGTCTTTTCCATTCTATTGTTTTCCTCTATTTCTTTGCATTGATCACTGAGGAAGGCTTTCTTATCTCCACAGTTTTCATAGTTTTTCAGGCACTCTGTCTATCAGATCTAATCCCTTGAATCTATTTGTCACTTCTACTGTATACAGTTATGACCATGGGCAAGCTCTGATCATGGGAGAAGGGAGGCAATTCCTGGTTGCTGATTGGGTGTTACCATAAAACTTTCCCAAGAAATTGGAATTAAGTTTGTTATCCAGGGGCTTGCTTCCCTGGTAGTCCAGTGATTAAGCCTGCACTTCCGATGCAGGAGATGTGCGTTTGATCCCTGGTCAAAGGAACTAAGATTCCATGTGCTGTGTGGTATGGCCAAAAAAAAAAAAAAAAATAGAGTGCTCTCCAGAAATTAAATGTAAAACTAACCAACTTGGGTCAAGGCCTGCTATTGAACTAGCTGAGACAATTAGGACGATCCTAATTGATTTAGGCAAATTGAGGCCCACCCCTCCCGCTGTGCCTGGATGGGTTAATATCAACCAGAAGGCAGAGCTGCTGCGATAGGGAGAGAGTGCAAAGGAAACTAGGGAAGCATTCACATGTCTACTGCAGTAAATAATATTTGGGATTTATTGTTCTGAGGTTTTCTCCTCAGGGGTAAATTTTACTCATTATTTTTATCTTCAGCAGACTAACCAAACTGATTGTTTATATTGCTAACTTTTCAAGTTGCTATTACCTGGCTCTCAGGCCTATAGGAACAATTATATGCTTAATTTAATTATCCAATTTTGCAAATCAAAACTATTTTATCTCTAGAGATATGGATATTTAAATGCTAAAAATTATGGTGTAATTAGATTGCAAATAATTGATTTTTGTTAGCCTCTCAATTCATCTATTTAACACTAAGGATCAAATAAAACATTTGTGTCAAAGAAATGCTTTATTTTCTAGCAACATAAAATGTTCACCTGGTGGAGGAAGTAGGGAGGCATGGAGAACAAGATTTTATTTTTCGTTCTGAAGAGTAGCCACCTTAGCTAAACTGGCTTAAACCTTGATTCTCTGCCTCATGTGCTTAATTTTTATGTTACTTTTTTAAGAGTTGAATTTTGTATATAGTGCAAGGCATCATTTCTTCATCAAAAGGAACAAATGAGATGTGTTAAATTCTGCTAAATATTAATGAACCAGAAGCAATAATACCCATAAGTTAAATCCCAAGAGAGGACTGGAAGGAAATACTTTTTTATTTAAAAAATCCATAAATTGTGTATGGTTTTACTGTTCCTGTTTTCTGATCCTACATACTACCTCTTTCATTTATCTTACGTTAAGAATATTTTGCAAGAATTGACACATTTGAGTCAGTTCTAATGAGATGGATGGACCTAGAGCCTATTATGCAGAGTGAAATAAGTTAGAAAGAGAAAATCTCAGAAGAGATTCCATATATATTTAATGCATATATATGGAATCTAGAAGGATGGTACTGATGAGTCTGTTTGCAGAGCAGCAATGGAAAGACAGATGTAGAGAGCAGACTTATGGGCGAGGGCAGGGGAGAAGATGGAGATAAATGAAGATAGCATGGAAGCATATACACTAACATATAAGTAGACAGTCAATGGGAATTTACTGTATGACTCAGAGAACTCAAAACTGGGGCTCTGTAATAACCTAGATAGGTGGGAATGCCCAGGAGATGGGAAAGATATTCAAGAGAGAGGGGGACATATGTATACCTATGGTTAACTGTTGATATATGACAAATCAAGCCAAGATTGTAAAGCAATCATCAATGAATTAAAAATAAATAAATATTTTAAAAATTTTTTAAAAAGAAATTGACTTAGGAAAGAAAAAAAGAATATTTTGCAAGATTAGACATTCTGATTACAAACTATGACAGGGCTCCCAAATTGCTATGCAGGACAGAGAGATCTCTATGATTTTAAAATGAATACTTTCATTTTCACAAAAGCTGTCTTTGAAGCTGCCCAAACAGACCACCTACACACTGGTTAGAAGCTCCTGTTTTGTTTTGTTTTTGCCAAGAATACAGACAGGATCAACAGAGAGGTGGCTGCAGAGAGCAGAAGCGGATACAACCACCATGATTTTGTATGGCTTTTCCCTCTGCACTGGTGGAATGTTACCAAAATAACTTTTTATGTCCCTCTTCTCCCATCTCTGGCAACCCACTCCAGTATTCTTGCCTGGAGAATTCTATGGTCAGAGGAGCCCGACAGACTAAAGTCCATGGGGTCGCAAAGAGTCGGATATGACTGAGCGAGTAACACACACACTTCCCCCATCTCAATTTTCTGGTTACATTTTTGGGTGATATAACTTCTGATTTGTAGACGAGTTGCAACAACAGTATAAGCCCTATAAACCTTTTACCCAGATTCAAAAATGGACATACTTTGCCCCATTTGTTTGTTTATTGATTTGTTTTTGGCTGTGCTGGATCTCCTGCGCTGCACAGTCCTTTCTCTAGTTGTCGAGAATAGGGGCTGCTCTCCAGCTGCAGTGCCTGGGCTGCTCTGACTCTCTGTAGAAGCCTCTTGCAGTGCACAGAGGCTTCCACACAGGCTTCGGTAGTTGAAGCTCACGGGCTCAGCAGTCGTGGTCCACTGGCTCTAGACCACGGGCTCCATAGCTGTGGCTCAGTAGTTGTGGCACACGGGCTTACCATGGCACATGGGATTTTTCCAGACCAGGGATTGAACCCATGTCTCCTGCATTGTCAGGTAGATTGTTTACCACTGAGCCACCCTTTGTCATATTTCTCTCTCTCTCCCCACACCATACAACACAATCCTTTCTTTGAATAATTTGAGAGCAAATTATAAACTTCCTAGTCTGTACTTTAGTGTATAAATCCTAAGTATAAAATAAGGATATTTTCTTACATAACCAGAGTACAATAAACAAGATAAGACAGTTTACCATTGTTGGGACCTGACCTGAGCCATGACAGGCTCAACAGGCCACACTAGGCCTAAGCCTCAGGTTCTTGTAAGCATGAGTCATAATTCTAGGAAGCCCCCGATGACACCAAGGTCCCCAATGACACCAAGGTCCCCGATGACCCAAGGTTGAGTCAATCAAGGTTAAGTCAATCACCATGATGACCCAAGGTTGAGTCAATCAAGGTTATGTCAATCACCATGATGACCCAAGGTTGAGTCAATCATCACACACTGTTGCTCAGACAAAAGACCCCCTGTATATAAGCAGCTGTAATTCAGAGCTCGGGGCTCTCGTCAAGACTCCACTGTGCTGGATGAGATGGGAGCCCTAGCTCAGGCTAGTAATAAAACCCCTTTATGTTTTTGCATTGCTGTGGACGTCTTATTCTCTCAGTTTTGGGGACTTGGACTCTGGGCATAACAACCATGAATTTATTTCCACTATGGAACCCACTATTTGTATTCAGACTCTGTCTTAATACTATCATTTATGACTTTTTTTTTTGGCCAGGCTAGTATCAAACACAAGGTCATGCACTACATTCAAGCCTTTTTATCAATCTGTGATAAATAGTTTTTCAGTCATCAGTCATCGTTTGTCATTTATGACTGACATTTTTAAAGAAGATAGACGAGATTTCATAGAATATCCCTCAATTTGGGTCTCTTTCCTGTTTCCTTGTGGTTAGACTCAAATGATATATTCTGGCAAATTAATCACAGAGCTGATATTAGGTTCTTTTCAGTCAATCATATATGTACATGATGTAGATTTGTCTCACTGCTGTTACTGCTGCCGCTGCTAAGTCACTTCAGTCGTGTCCAACTCTGTGCGACACCATAGATGGCAGCCCACCAGGCTCCACCGTCCCTGGGATTCTCCAGGCAAGAACACTGGAGTGGGTTGCCATTTCCTTCTCCAATGCATGAAAGTGAAAAGTGAAAGTGAAGTCGCTCAGTCGTGTCCGACTCTTCATGACCCCATGGACTGCAGCCCACCAGGCTCCTCCTGGGGACATTAACTTTGATCACTGGGTTAAGGTGGTATTTGTGAAATTTCTGTTTTGTCAAATTACTAGTTATTTCTTTTCAATTAACAAGTATTTGTGGGGAGAGATGTAAACAGATTGTCTCATTAAAATTTCACTCAATTTTTCATCTACTGATGATTTTCTATGTGAAAGTGAAAGTCTCTCAGTTGTGTCTGATTCTTTGCAACCCCTTCAGGGGATCTTCCCAACCCAGGGATCAACCCAGGTCTCCCGCATTGCAGGCAGATTCTTTACCAGCTGAGCCACAAGGGAAGCCCAAGAAGACTGGAGTGGGTAGCCTGTCCCTTCTCCAGCAGATCTTCCCGACCCAGGAATCTAACTGGGGAATCGACCTAGGAATCTCCTGCATTGTAGGTGGATTTTCTATGTATTACTTGGTATTCTATTGTGAGAAAGTTTTCTGTTCTTCCATTTACTTATTTATGTCTATTTAACTCATGGATTTTTATTCTATTTAAAAGGCTTTAAGCCATTACTATTATAATTTATTTTGATACTAAAATTATCCCAGAGGGAGCTCTTTCTATTTGCAAATCTCTCCTTTTCATGTATCCTCATCTTTTTTTGAGCACTTCATTAATTTCTGGTACAAGTTGTTGCAGGCTCATTTTGTACTTTCCCGTCCCCAGCCCTAGAATTAACCTTTTCTCCAACGAGCACTGGTTCCTTTTAATGTTGAGAGTGGTATTTGAAAAGTAAGGTCTGAATGTGTTAGTTAGCTAGGTGTGCTAATTGTGGCTCCTTGGTAAAGAATTTTCTTATTACCCTTCCCCCCTCCTCCCACAGAGAACCAGTTTAGCAGAGTACCACTGGAAACCTGACTTTCATTATTCTCAATATATTTATTCATCATACATTACATGGTAAAAGGGAATTAAGGCTGCTAGTCAACTGACATTAAAATAGATTATTCTGGATTGTCTGGGTAGGCCCAATGTATTCACAAGGGCCTTTAAAAGTGGTAGAGGGAGGCAGAAAAAAAGAATCAGAGTTGTGAGGATGAGAGGGTCAGAGATGCTGCGTACACTACTGTCTTTGAAGACAGAGAAGGGGGCGCCACAAGCCAAGGAATGTGGTCCACCTCTAGAAGTTGGGAAAGGCTAGAAAAATAGCCACCAGCATCCCAGTGTTAGAGAAAGCCTGTCTCCCAACAACATCCAAAATGTCAGGCTCAAGGAGCAAGAACAATGTCATATGTAATTACATTTTAAAATCTATTAATAATTCTGCTGGGAGTGGAACTAGAACAGAAAATCAAAATGCCAGTAGCAGCACCACTAAATGCAAAGGAAGTTCAATTAAAATGTATTTATTCATTCATCTCAGGGTAAAAAGTATTGAATATATGTTTAAGGCTAAAAATGGTGTGCTAATCTGAGATACAAAGGCCCTGCTGACAGCCTAGTAGAAAGATGGACAGATAGGGGACTTGCCTGGTGGTCTTGTGTTAAAACTCTGCCTTCCAGTGCAGGAGGCACTGCATCGATCCCCGGTTGGAGGATTAAGATCCCACAGGCTGTGAGGTGCAGTCAAAAAAGTTAAAAAAAATTCACCTAGGTGCTAGTAAAAAGATTCCAAGGCTTTTCTCCTGGAAAGTTTGGATTCAGGAGGTCTGTAATTAAAACAAGCACCTGTGGGTGATTCAAAAAACGAAAAAATGGACAGATAATTACACATTACAATGTGGTATTTTTAAGTGCTATGACCACGCCCTTCACTGGCTGTCATGGAAACCAAGAGGGAAGACTCTGAGTTCACCTGGTGGGTACAAACCTGGGAAGGCTTATGGGAGAATGGAGTGTCCTAGTTAATGAGAACAGCAAGCCCTGAAGCTGGGAGGCAGGAACAGGTGAGCACAGCTGAGGAACAACAGGGCCCTGATAAGTGATGAAAAACAGCTGACCTCTGCTTTCTCAGCGATACGGTCTAAAGACAGCAGGAAAGGGACCCCTTGAACCATTAAGGTGAGTTTGTGGAGGAAAACTCTCTATAGGGATCAATCAACAAGGTTCTCTAAAAGAGGCAGAAGCACCACTCTGAAATTCTTTAGATCCTTCCCATTCCCCCTTCCTTTTGCACAAGTAGTTCCCTCTGCCTGGAAGACTCTCTCCTTCCTTTTCTATCTTACCTCTTAAAATGTCTTTTAGTTTAGCCACTGATCCTTTACACTTCAGCCCATGATCACTTCTTGTAAGGCTTCTCTGACTTCTGCCTGTCTTCCCTCTCCGGAAACTTTGGGAGATGCTCTCGCTCTGTACAACTGCAGCCCCTCAGACTCCCTCTCCCACAGCTCCAGACATTGCTGTAGTTGTCTGTTGAGTGGTCTGTCTTCCCTTACAGACAGTGCAGTGGTAAACTCAGGAGTCGCCTCTGCATTTTACAGCTGTGGCATCTGAGGCACAGTCAGGACTCAGTTCCTCATCCATAGAGTGGTAATAACAATAGTATTTACTATACTGAGTTGTCATGAAGATGGGATGAGTTCACCTAGATGGGCGTTTAGAACCATGAGCCCTCACCAGCTGACCTCACACCTGTCTCCTGAATTTCTTCTTGCAGTCTTTCCTCTTTCAGCAAATGGTAGTTCCATTCTTCTATCAATTGACACCAAAACGTTGGAGGCCTCCTGAACACTTCTCTTTTTCACCTGCTTGCGTACATGCTAAGTCGCTTCAGTCATGTCTCGACTCTTTGCAACACCATGGACCAGCCAGGCTCCTCTCTTCATGGGGATTCTCCAGGTGAGAATGCTGGAGTGGGTTGCCATGCCCTCCTCCAGGGGATCCTCCCAACCCAGGGATCAAACTCACGTTTCCCATGTCTCCTGCATTGGCAGGAGAGTTCTTTACCACTAGTGCCACCTGGGAAGCCCCCTTTTCTTGAATACTCCTCATTTAATCCATTAGCAAATCCTATCTCTCAGCTCCACTGTCAGACAAATATATTCAGAGTCCAGGCCCTTCTCACCACTTTCTCTGCAACCACCCTGGCCTGTCCCTGCAGCGTTCTCACCTGGGTTATTGTGAAAGCCTCCTTGCTGGTCCTCCTCCTTTTGCCCTCCCTCCCCTCACTCAGTTCTCCATGGTGACACCATTGTTCCCTAAACCATTTCTCTGCTCAGATACTTTTGATGGCTCCTGTGTCACCCAGAGTGAAAGCCAAAAACGTTACTGTGACCTATGATCCCGTGACCTGCCCCTACCCACTGTCCTGACCACATCTGTGACCACTGTCCCCTTGATCAGGTCACTCCAGTCACACAGGACATAGCTCCTTTTTTTTTTTAATTAAAACTTTAGTTCCAGGAGGTGGTGATAGACAGGGAAGCCTGGAATGCTAGAGTCCATAGGATCACAAAGAGTTGGACATGATTGAGCAACTGAACTGAACTGATTAAAACATTTTTTTTTAATTGGGGATATAGTTGCTTTATAATGATGTGTAGCTTTTGCTGTACAACGAAGTTAATCAACTATATATACAAATATCCCTTCCCTTTTGGACCTTCCTCCCACTCTGCACCCACTTCCCGCTCCTTTAGGTCACCAAAGAGCACTGAGCTCAGTTCCCTGTGCTGTACAGCAGGTCCCCACTAGTTATCCATTTTACACATGATAGTGTAAATATCCCTGGAGAAGGAAGTGGCAGCCCACTCCAGTATTCTTGCTGGGAGAATCCCATGGACAGAGGAGCCTGGCAGGCTACAGCCCATGGAGTTGCACAGAGTCAGACACAACTGAGCGACTAATAGTATAGGTCCACTATAAATACTTGCTGAATGAACAAATGAATGTTCTAGAAATTCCCAAGAAGGGTGTTGATAACAGGGGACGGGGATGAAGAAACTGGAACATAGGCTTGGAAACATGTACTGCATGGTCTGCATGTCTTCTGAGTCATGGTTTTCTGTAATCCTTTTTCTTTATGAGTATTTTATGTGGTTTGCAGGACCACTTTAAAAAATATTTATTTATTCGGCTTTTCCAGGTCTTAGTTGCAGCATTCGGGACCTCTTAGTTGCCCAACGTGGGATCAAGTTCCCAGATCAGAGATTGAAACCTGGGCCCCCTCATTGGGGATGCAGAGACGTAGGCTCTAGACCACCAGGGAAGTCCCTGCAGGACCACTTGCAAACAGTCCACAGGGTAGTTCTTGAACCTCAGTGATCATCAAAGCTACCCGCAGAGACTCTCATTTGATTGGGAATTTAAGTAATTTTGAGTGAGGATTGAACCCTTAGTTTCCTCATATGAAAAATGGGATTATAACTATAATCCCTCATAGAGGGTGAGGATTAAAATAACCTCTGTAAAGTGTCTCACAATTAGTCAACTTAGGTTCCGTTTGCTTCTCTCATTTTCTCTACAGTTTAGAGGTTAAATTCTTACAAACAAATCATATTTCATGTTATCTTAAAGTTTAGCTTTGAGTTTATCTCTAGTCCAGATCTCTGAGTTCCAGATTTATTCTCCAAATATATTCTTAGCATCTTCACTTGGATATCTCATAGAGTCAGCAAACCCATCATAGCCAAAGTAACTCAAAATGATCTCCTTTAGACGTCCTCCTTCAGGTAGCTCCTCTCCGGGAAAAGGATAATTTCAAGAAAATGGGGAGTGATTTTTGGATACTTTTCTCTCCTTCACCTTTCACACACAGTCAAAACTCAAGCCTTTGCAGTTCTAACCCTCATCTATTTGTTTGATTCACTGCCTTCTAGTTCCCATTGCCTACAAACTGGTCTTCACACCTCCTCCGTGGCTTCTTTCTTATTCGTGCTCCCGGCTGCAGCCAGAAATGTCTTCCATAAATACAAATTTGATCATGTCCAAATGGACCATTTCCAACTCTTCAGTGGCTTCCTTTTGTCTTTCAGAATAAATAAAGTCCTAATCGTGACACTCAAGGCTCCTGCTGTCCTCTCCTGCAGTATTAGCCATCTCACTCCAGCCACAGTAGTCCCTTCTCAAGGCCTCCACAGGTGGAACCCCTTCCTACCAAAGGGCCTTCAGACCTGCAGTTTCCAGACTCCACTCCCCACCCCATCCCCTTCCCTTTGTTGCCAGGCCTCCTACTCCTTATTCTTCAAGGCTCAGATTAAATGTCACTTCTTCAAAGGGTTCTTTCTTAGCCTCTAGAACAGACAGGTCCCTTTGTTACACACTTTCATAACCCCCAGGCTTCTCTCTAGCAATCATCACAACTGTGATTACTACATATCCTCAATTCTAAGTCACTTGCTTCATATTTAGAGTTGCCAGCTGTCAGGTAGAAGATGAAGTCGTAATATGATGTTGTTGTCTGGACCTAACTTTTCAGAAGGGGGTATCCCTTCACCAGCTTCCACCTTAAGCTATTTTCAGGGTTGAGATTTAAATTTGGATTCCAACTTGAAGCTTAAAATAACTATGTGAAAGTGAAGTTGCTTAGTCGTGTCCGACTCTTTGCGACCCCATGGACTGTAGCCCCCCAGGCTCCTCCGTCCATGGGATTCTCCAGGCAAGAATACTGGAGTGGGTTGCCATTTCCTTCTCCAAAATAAATATATATATATATATATATATATATACATACACTCCATGTTGTGGCATATAGAATGAGAGGCACTGCATGAGGAGAAAGTTGCTACATGCTGACCAGTGAAATTCAGGGCAATGGAAACCATTAGCTTTCAGGAAAAAAAAACGGTAGCATTTTCTAAACCGGCAGAGGGTGGTGTATCCTATGTATGCTTTGGGCAGAAATCTTGAGACTACAGGACCCAGAGGAGGTATGTATCTTTTTGAAACTTTCACTTCTAGCAAGCTTTCAACAACAATGACAAAAGCTTTCAAGAGCAGTTAATTACCTTGGGGTGATATGCAATTCAAAACCTTGAGGACAAAAACCATTTGAAAATGCAGTGGAAACACTGTTTTTCCACTTCCTTGCAATTATACTTTCATTCCTAACTGATGTTTAGGGGTGAAGAACACTTGCGTCTTCAGTTCAGTTCAGTCGCTCAGTTGTATCCGACTCTTTGCGACCCCATGGATTGCAGCACCCCAGGCTTCCCTGTCCTTAAACTTGCATGGGCCATTATAAACAGCATTACCTCAGATGACCAAGACTGATACAGAAGTACCCTTCATCCTGAAGGTGAAGGTCAAAACTCTCATGGCAGAGACTTCCCTGGTGGTCCAGTGGCTAAGATTCCACACTCCCAGTGCAGGAGGCCCAGGTTTGATCCGTGGTCAGTAAACTAGCTCCTACATACTGCAACTAAGAATTTGCATGCTGCAACTAGGAAAAAAAAAAAAAAGGACTGTGCTTCAAGAAAAAAAGAATGGATAAATATACTCTGATCTCTCTTAGCACCTGAAAATCTGCTATTAAATCATTGGAGTGACTTAAGATTTGGTGGAAGCTTTGACTTGAGGAAGTGTCATGTGCTGGGTAATTTTTAAAAGGGCAGTCTCTCTTTTAGCAGAGCCTGAGGACGGAAACCTTTGTTCTGGTCACTGGAACACCTCCAGGGCTTCACCCATTACCTGCAAAAGATGCTCGAAAGATAGTTGTTAAATAAAGTAAATGAATTCTTGGCTTTACTTTGCAAACTCTAGCTTACTTTTTTATATAGATTTAAAAACAAGCATGAGCAGGTTTGAAAAGTCTGGCATTCCAGCCACCTCCACTGGGGTCCATGCACTTTGCTCTGAACACCACTCTCCCACAGCTGGGACCCATTTGGGGGCCAATCCCCTTCTTTCCTGCCTAGGATCAAACTTGGACCATTCTGCGCAGTTTAAATCCCAGTCTCCTCGAGAGAAGAAAACACGAAGCCAGCCAACCAGAAGGCTCCCGGCTTGAGAATAGAAGTCATGAGTCATAAATTTGAGCGTTAGGACCAAGGAGCAGCCAGAGATGCGGACGTGGGGCGGTGGGGGCGGTAGGGCTATGGGGATGGAGTAGGCTGGCGAACAAGGAAGGCCACAGCCCTTCTCTGCTGAGTAGGCTCCCATGAAAATTCCCCTTTTGCTCTGCTCGGTCGGGTTCCCGGAGCGCGTCGGTCAGGGTGCCGCCAAGGGTCTAGGACTGGGAGGCGCTGGCGCTGCAGGTCGCCACCCCCGCGGCCACATCACCAGGTTCTCGCTTCCCCTCGGGCTCAGGCGCCGCTGCGCGTGCGCGGGGCGGCCGCGCGGGGGCGGGGTGGGCGGCCAGGAGCCAGCGGGCCGCGGGCGCCGGCTCCGGGGCTGTCAGCTCCGGGTCGGGACGGCGCGAGGAGGCGCGCGAGAGGAAGGAGCCGCGGGCGCTGGGCAGTTGCCTCAGCCGCCGCCCGGGGGGACTAGGTGAATTCCCCTTCCGTGCCCCTGGTGCAGGTGCCTCGGTCGCGTCTGAGGAGGCGAGGTTCCTCGCCTTGCACCGCGCTCCGGGGCAGGTGATATGGAGGGAAAGTCTCGGCTTTGGCCGCGGCGCCGGGTTCGGGCGCATCCCAGGTACTGGAGGGAGGTGCGGCGGCGACTGGCTTGAGACTCGCGGCCAGGACGCGGGGAGGCCGGAGCAGGGGGAGCGGCGGGGCCGGCCCGAAGCTCCGTATCCCCTCCGGGCCCGCGGGCAGCGCCGAGCCCAGCCCGCCGCGGCTGCCCCACCTTGGGCGGGAGGGCTGGCCGGCCCTGGGCGCCCGCCGCGGAGCCGGGCAGCCGCGGCGGGTCGTCCCCGGCCCTGACACTGGATCAGACCGCGGGTGGGGGCTGAGTGATGGGTGAAGGCGAGCAGGATGGGGACGCTGCGAGGCGGACTGGGGCACACCCCAGATCCACGGCTTCAGGGCTCACAGTTGCTCCGTGTCGCCGTGTTCTTTCATTTCTCTCTTTATATATGTGAAATATAGCTCAATTTAAAAAACCCCAAACGTTGATTTTTAGAAAGAGATTACGTATATGTATGTAATACACATGTAGGTACTTTACATGTGTAATTTCATTCCGTAAAAGAACAATTTTTCTTAAATTGAGATATACTTCACACACCGTAAAATCCATCCTTTTCAATCACGGTCTTTAGTATTTTCACCAAGTTTTGCAACTATCATCACTGTACAGAACATTTTCATCACCCCAGAATGAAACCCTGTACCATGATCAGTCACTCCTCATTCCCTCTTATCCCACCGCATGGCAACCACTAATCTTTCTGTCTCTAAGGATTTGACTGTTGTGGAAATTTCATATAAATGGAATCGTACTTTATGTTGCTTTTAGTGTCTGGCTGCCTTCACATAGAATAATGTTTTCAAGGTTTATCCACGTGTGGAATTCATCGGTGCTTAACTCTTGTTTATGGCTAGATAATAGTCCCTTGTATGAGTACCACATTATCACAGTTTACTGGTTTTCAGTTAATGGACATTAAGGATGTTTCTAGTTTTTGGTCATTGTAAATAATGCTGCTATGAACATTTGTGTACAAGTTTTTACGTGGGCATATGACTTCCATAGTTTTGGGTCTATATATTTAACTTTTAAGAAACCATCAAACTTCCAGAGTAGCTGCACCATTTTACATTCTCATCAAACAGTGTATGAGGGTTCCAATTCCTCCACGTTCTCACCACTTGTTATTGACTATTTACTAGTTTTTATTATAGACATTCTAGTGGGAATAAAGTAGTGTTAATTTGCATTTTTATGGCTAAATATGTCATGTGTCTTTTCATTTGCTTATTGGCCACTTACATATCTGCTTTGGAGAAATGTCTGTTCATATCTTTTGCCCATATCTTAATTGGGTTATTTATCTTTTTATTGTTGAATTATGTGTTAAAAATTCTAGGTTTTGGGGGTAGCACTGCCTGAAAAACCAAACAACTCCATACCAAGCAACATAATGGTTGTACTTGGGGTAGGTGAATAAATGCTGTTTCAGTCTGTCTGAATACCCTGTCATTTCTTGGCAATCTTACTGACCCTTTACCCTTTCTGGAATTTTGAGAAAAGCTGCAAAAAGTGTGTTCATGACCAAAGGCAAGGGCGACCACACCCAGTTAGCATTTTCATGTATTCTATGCTCAGTTTGAAAAGTTCCTGTTATCACTTTAATTTCAAGTAATTTATTTTGGTGGCTAGCTAAGCAAACTAATAAAAAATAGCAAACACTAATTCCTCAATTAAAATTTCATATATCTCTCAGGCAAAGTGAAAGATCTTATTATCCTCAGTTTGTGTAATCTTTGTTATAGCTCTATTCTTATTTGGGTGGCAAATAAGTATTTTTCATGGCGCTGAAGTCAAGAACCACTTGGAGCTGAATGAACACTACTTTGCCTATTTTTGTGGTTTTTTTCTGAGTGCACACAAATTCAACCTCAGGCTTAGGTCTTTCTTACAAAAACCCCTGAAAAAGACATGATTTTGCCTCCCAGGAATTCATTTTTCTTTTACTCTGAGTGTTCTAAAGTATACTACCAAATTTCAGAAATGTTATGGAAAATAAAATTAATGGATAAGCAACCTATTCAAAGTGTGTGAAGAGCCATCCATCCTGTTCTTCAACTACTGAACTTTAAACAATGGGAATGTTATTTAACCCCATTATGCCTCGTTGACCTCATTAGTAGAATGAGGCAATAATTGCAATATATAACCTGAGTGAGTGTTTTTGTTTTACCTAATGGAATGATTATCAAATATACTTAAAGTATAACCTACCCAGTCTAATGTTGATTGTCATTGACTTGCCCAATCAATGAATAAGTATCCTGTAGCTATAGATGCTTTCCCAAGTTGGCTTTCTCTGTCCTCTTGGGTTTTTAGTGTCACTTAAGGACTGAAAGTTGGGGAAAATGTGGGAACAACTTTGGGGACATGATCTTTGGGAAAGCTGGTCAGAGCAGACCTGACTCCTTTAAGGGAAATTTAGGCACCCCTCATCTTTTCTCTGAAATTACTGTGGTTAGATGTCTATAGCTTAAAAATGTATGTGTGTATAAAATAAAACATATATGTATCTCTGGTGGTGGTGGTTTAGTCACTAAGTCATGTTTGACTCTTGTGACACCATGGACTGTAGCCTGCCAGGCTCCTGTGTCCATGGGATTTCCCAGGCAAGAATACTGGAGTGGGTTGCCCTTCCCTTCTCCAGGAAATCTTCCTGACCCAGGGATTGAACCTTCCCTACAGGCAGATTCTTTACTGTTAAGCCACCAGGGAAGCCCAGATGTATTTCTAGGAGGGTTTAAAAGCTAGGGCTGTCAGTTATTTTATCTTAATGTGAATGGATTTAGTCAGATTGCTTTCCTGCTGATCAGCTGCACTGAGAAAGTGGGAGTTTTGGTGTGAAGGAGGAGAGGAGAGTTTAGTGGTATGGGCTCAAGGAACATTTTGGAGGTTTGAGAAAAATTTACTTATTTCTAGAAGAGTGGGTGATGAAAATGAAGATCTTCAGGCAGCATAAAGGGATTTGGAAGATCAGAAAAGAGAAGCAAGAATGAAAATTTGGAAGGGAAGGTTGTAGTATACAAAGACAGATTTAACTTGCTCAGACAGTTTTGCCCAAGAAAAATTCAAAAGAAGTGGAAGAAACTTTAGCTTTCACGCCATTCCCTCCCCTTTCGTCCCACCTTGGTCCATATGTTGCTGTTCTCCTGGGACCCAGGAATCAGTCTGGGATGACTTGTTACTATTCCTGATTACATCTCTTCTGTCTCCCGACTTTGCAGATTGAGATCAGATTCATGAAGCCAGGTGAGAATTATAATACTATTAAAATACAGTTTAATTTTTCATTTCTGGTAAAGCTGGTTTGGAGAGTTTAGCTTAGACTCATATTTACTGTGTTCCTTCTTGCTTTATCTGCCCAGATGATTGTCTAGCACCTAAAAAACTGCAGGTCTCTTCTGCAGGTACAGAAAGCCCTGTCTTAGAAAGATTTCCTCATAGGATTTGGAAGGGAAAGGAAAACTTTCTCTTCTTGAAGACAGATAGATTCAAGAATCGGTGAGAGCTCAGGGGTGAGGCCTGTCTGGAATATTGACCTTTATTCTTTTTTTTTCTCATTTATTATTTTTTTATTGGCATATAATTACTTTACAATGTTGTATTAGTTTCTGCTGTACAACAAAGTGAATCAGCTATACGAATACATATATCGCCTCCCTCTTGAATATTCCTCCCCCATCCCCATCCCAATCCTCTAGGTTATCACAGATCTGAGCTCCCTGTGGCATACAGCAGCTTCCCACTAACTATCTAATCTCATCTCAGCCATTAGCTAAGTCACTTTGCTCTAAGGAGTGAAGTGAAGTTGCTCAGTCATGTCTGACTCTTTGTGACCCCATGGACTATAGCCTACCACGCTCCTCCATCCGTGGGATTTTCCAGGCAAAAGTACTGGAGTGGGTTGCCATTTCCTTCTCCAGAGGATCTTCCTGACCAGGGATCGAACCTGGGTCTACTGCATTGTAGGCAGACTCTTTACCGTTTGAGCCACTAAGGAAGTCCACTTTGCTCTAGGAGGAACTAACTGATAAAATAGGGAGAAAGCAAAGTGTCCCTTTAATCCTGTTTTCTCCTATTAGAGGAGTGAAAGTTCTGTTGTCCTGGCAGAAAGGGAAATAAGCAGCTGTTCTCTCATCAGTTAAGTGTGTGTGGGGGTAATAGTATTTTGCAGGCTAGCTTAGGAGCCTAATCACCATTTATACAGTTGGAACTGAGCATATATTTTCCTTGGAACTAGCTAAACCTCTTAACAGTTTTTAAGTGGGTGCTCATTTCATCATGTGGTTAAATATTAACATGTAGATTATTCAAGTCCATTTCCTCACTTATTTTACTCCTCAAACATTGATTGAGGGCCTAATCTGTAGCAGGCACTGGGTGTGGCTCTCAGGATTCAGCAATGAACAAGAATGGGTCCTGATGCTCATGGGATTTACATCTTAGATAGGCAGGCCATGTACAATTACAGTAAAGCTTAATGAACATTAGAAAGCATAGAGTATTAGGAACACAGATGACAGAGAACTAAGAGGATCAGGGAAGTGATGTTTATGAGCTCAGGTCACAAAGTAGAATAGGAAGTAGCCAGAAAAAAGGAAAGAATGAGGATGAGCAAGAATGTTTCAGACAGAAAGAATGCATGGAAAGGCCTAGAAGGGAGAGAGAAGAGTGTGCATGTGTGCTAAGTTGCTTCAGTTGTGTCTGGCTCTTTGCGACCCCATGGACTATAAAACCCCAGCAGGCTACTCTGTCCATGGGATTCTCCAGGCAAGAATACTGGAGTGGGTTGTCATGCCCTCCTCCAGGGGATCTTCGGGGCCCAGGGATCGAACCCGTGTCTCCTGCATTTCCTGCATTGGCAGGTGGGTTCTTTACCACTAGTGCTACCTGGGAAGCTCGAGAGAGAGTGTGGTATATGCTAACGTACTATTTTTCAAACTGCAGTACCTAAGCACTGACCAGGAAATTATAAAATCAGTTTAGTGGTTGTGACCTGCATGTTTTTAAAAAGAAATAAAATAAAAAATAAATGTGTCATATACTGATACTTCAGTAAATGACAGTGTATAAAGGTTTGAAAATCCCTACAATAGAGGAAACAGAAGTGCAGTGTGACCACAACCCAAGATCTTGGGTAGGTGGGGATGATGACTCAAGATTTAGTTACCCTTTTCGAGATTTTCTTTTAAAGATTTTGGATTTCTCTTACAGGAAATGAGAAGCCATCCAAAAGTTTTAGTCAGCACCTGCATAGATTAATATTTTCTAAGGATCCCTTTGAATACCTAGGTTTCCTTTATTCAAACATAAACGCCACCTTCCTTGGCCTTGACAGGTATTCCAAATCTGGTTCCAGTCTCTTCTAAAGCATATTTCTGCTTTTGATATTGGAACTTCTCATTTCATAAAGATTTGTGGTTTATAAACATGCCTTTGCACCAAGAGAGAGAGGCCCATGAGAGCAGATCTTTCTTCTGTCTTGTTCACACAGAAGCATAGTGCCCTGTGCCTGGCAGGGACTAAGCAAATCTTCGCTGATGGAGTCTGAATACCTTTAATTTTGGAACTGTCACATAGTAGTAGAAATGACCTTGATATTTCTAGCCATCCTTGCTTTTAGAACTTCTACATATTAGTACGAATGACCTTGATGTCTAACAATCCTTGCTTTTGGAAAAAAGAAAAAGGGTTTATTAGAAATTCTTTTTGCCCAGTTGGAAACCTTAGTGATGGAACCCCATTCACTTATTTAAAAGATAATTTAGTAAAAAGTACTCTTATACTATATTAAAACAGTACTAGGGATAAGAAAAAGAACACACTTTCTGACTTTGGGGTTTCACCTTCCAAGGAGTACAGAGCATTACCCGATTGTTCACAGGCAGAGGCAATCCAGCAACCATTGATATTTTGTTTGAACAGACAGGCCTTCTCTGAGCCCTCACCGAAAGGTAGTTTTATAAAGATGGCTGGGAACAAGAGAATAAATTAGGTCAAGATGTATCAATCATAGGAGCTTAATGGAGAGGCAACACAAAATAGATTTTGCTAGAAGTAAAAATAGAACATCCTTATACCCCACAGAACTTCCAAATAAGAATTTAATGATGTTAGTTTGTTGCCAGAGAATGATTGTACTGTCACAGAACTGTGACTTCACAGAATTAGATTGTGAAACCCAACTGTGAAGAAAGATTCCTTCAGTGTATGGTTTTGATAAGTGGCAAGAGAAGTTATGAAAAATTCATGAAAGGTAGAGCGCTTTCAAGTTCTGTTTCAGATTTCTCTTTAATACATTTTTCAAGATGTGGAAACTTTGCTGATTAGTTTGATAAATTAGATTTTATGTATCTTAATCATGAATGCTGGAATCAAAATCTTGCTACTGTAGAATGGCATTTAAAAAATACTCATTGAATTTTATATTTTTTTATGTTCTAGAGAGTCTTATTTTAAGCCATGTATTATAGAACTTAGATGGAAACCATTAGCTTGTATAAATTTATCCTAAGCAAATCATTCTAAATATGGGAAAGTCTTATGCACAGAGATGTTCATTTTCATTGCGATGTAATTTAGTTTAAAAAGTATCCTGCAATTATAAGTAAGTGATTCATTAAAATGTAGCAATCCACTTGAAGAAATTGAACCATTAAAAAATGCTTTTTTTAGAGCAATGGTGTCGTATTTATTTTTAAAGTCTAGAAAGTAAAAAGTGCTCAATATAAACAACAGTTCAAATAATATAAAAATATGCATGATTTAAAAAGTGAAAATATTACTTCAAGTCCCTCCTTACTATGTTCCCCAACCTAGGCCAACCCAAAGATCAGTGCTCTGAGCCCTTTGGCATCTGTGCTTCCAGACATTTTTCTAACCCAGGTTTTTTCAGATTGTGGTCCAAGGAGGGCCTTTGGAGTCTTCTCAAGTCAGATAAGGTGGGGACTGAGTGGGGCTTCAGAGTACCTGTTTCCTATCAATATAGTGGGGTTTCACGTCGGGTTTAATTTAAAGACAGAATTCTCCTGCATTAAAATAAATGTTTAAAAAACAAATCAGCCTAATTCAGAAAAGGAAATCCTAACCCCCCGGAAAAGAATTCCATGTCTTCGGTTTACCGTTTTTGCTGCTTGGTGATATGGATCTTCTGCTCTGACCTGCCTGTTCATTTCCCCAGGAGTTGTCTGCCTGGTTACCGGCCACCTTGTTAGCATGCACTTTCCCCTCTTTTTTCCCATCTCTCTAACTCTTACTTGTAATTTAAGGTTCAACGCATCATCGTTTCTTTTGCTCCTTTTAACATTTTTAGTGGACGCCACCTACGTAGTACTGAATAGGGCTTCCCTGGTGGCTCAGTGGTAAAGAATCTGCCTGCCGATGCAGGCGACACAGGTTGATTGGGGAAGATCCCCTGGAGGAGGAAATGGCCACCCACTCCAGTATTCTTGCCTGAAAAATCCCATGGACAGGAGAGCGTGGTGGGCTGCAGTCCATGGTGTTGTAGAAGAGTCAGACACGACTTGGCGACTAAACAACAACGAGTGGGGAATATACAGAATTTTGTATCAAGAACTCACAGACTAGTAAAAGGCAACTGAACTTCATATAAGTAAGTGCAATTACTGTAAAGCAAGAGCATTTGAGGGGCAGATATTAAAGATATAAATAGTCTCTTTTACACTATCTTATATAGCACTTTTAAGTGTCTGACTCTTTGCGACCCTGTGGACTGTAGCTAACCAGGTTCCTCTGTCCATGGATTTCTCCAGGCAAGAATACTGGAGTGTGGCACTTATAAAATGGTCAGTTTATGGTATGATTGCATTTCTGGGTCTTCAGTAACTGTTCGTTTATTGAGTAAGACAAGATAATGTACTTGTGAATTAGGGGGTGAGACATGGGAAGAAGCTGTTTCCATTCCTGAGCCATCAATTGTGTTCAAAGAGAGCTTGAATCCAGTCTAATCCGTCCAGTGCTGGGCATGAGTGGACTTGGGAGGGAACACTAGCAGGCCTTGGCTCTGTATTCCTCATCTCCGACCCCTCCCACTGCTGTACGGGGGATGCCTGTCATTTCTTCTTTATCCTTAGCTGGTTCGAAAGTTGTGAATTTGAGCCCTGTGTCCTTATTTATTTTGAAAATATCTATTTATTTTTGGCTATGCTGGGGCTTCGTTGCTGTGCAGGCTTTCTCTAGTTGCAGAGAGCGGAGGATACTCTCTTGTTGCAGAACACAGGCTCTCGGTGCGCAGGGTTCAGTAGTTGCGTCATGCGGGCTCCAGAGCACAGGCTCAGAAGTTGCCGCCCGCGGGCTTAATTGCTTCTCAGTGGAATCTTCTCGGATCAGGGGTTGAACCCATGTCTCCTGCATTGACAGGTAGAGTCTTTAGCACTGAGCCAGCAGGGAAGCCTGCTGCTGCTGCTAAGTCGCTTCAGTCGTGTCCGACTCTGTGTGACCCCATAGACGGCAGCCTACCAGGCTCCCCCATCCCTGGGATTCTCCAGGCAAGAACACTGGAGTGGGTTGCCATTTCCTTCTCCAGTGCATGAAAGTGAAAAGTGAAAGTGAAGTCGCTCTGTCGTGTCCGATTCTTCGAGACCCCATGGACTGCAGCCCACCAGGCGCCTCCGTCCATGGGATTTTCCAGGCTCTTTATTTTACTTTATAACTTGGGCATATTACTTAACCTCTCCGAGACTCACTTTCCTGAGCTGTAGTGTATGAACATGTCTATCTCCCAGGTTTTAAGAAAAGATGACACAAGTACATACCAACGAAGCCTCTTCTCTTTGCTTTCAGTGGTTTTGTTGTCTTAGCAGAAGGTCCCCAACCTTTTTGGCACCAGGGACCATGCCAGGGACCAACCCAGGTTTTGTGGAAGACAGTTTTTCCACGGATCGGGGAGGGGGTGGGGGTGGTTTTGAAATGATTCAAGTGCATTACATTTATTGTGCACTTTATTTCTATTATTACTATATCAGCTCCACTCAGATTATCAGGTATTAGATCCCAGAGGTTGGGGACCCCTGTTCTAAAGAATGAGTGATTGTTCTCCTTTCTTTTGGTTTAAGTTTTTAAATATTTTGTAGGACGTATGGATTAGACTCTAGTTTTTGTTTTTGTTTTTTCCTGGCCATGCCATACGTCTTTCAGGATCTTAGGTCCCAGACCAATGATTGAACCTGCGCCCCTTATACTGAAAGCATGAAGTTCTAACCACTGAACCGCCAGGGAAGTCCCTGACTAGTTCTTTGAAGAAGTGTTTTGTTTTTTTTTTAGTTCAAGAGTGGCTTTTTGATAAGCTATTCATATTCCTGGTATGATACAAATAAACAGTATAGGAAGGTAATAAGGCCAACATTTAGTGGAGAAATAAATCTTTTTCATTATTAGCCAGTGTATTCTCCTGGGACTTTAAGCAGACTGTAGTATCTATGATCAAGAAAGGAAAATTAACAGGTAGTACCAGAGTCCACAGCCTGGCCTACTTGCTTCATTTTATGTGCTGCTTTCCTCTGTCTTTTACGTAACAAACAAAGAATTTTTATGGTAACATTCTAGTACTTTCGGAAAAATAAAAGTCAGAAAATTCTTGTCTGTTATTTCTGGATTGTGGGTTTCAGAATAACCCCAGGCAAACTCATGATGGATTCTTTGTAATATTTCTTGCTCTGGTTTTGCAGACTTAGTTCTCTAATCTAGAATAAACCTTACAGTGATGGTTTAAGGTTGTTTGTTTTATTTGTAAATTGTAAAAATGTTACTTAGATATCCTTTTAGAAGTAGAAAAGTACATTAATGTGATATTTAAATTTAAGAACAGCATCAGAGCTACTTCCTATTCCAGGTTTCATTTTCTTTTTTTTGGTTTAGGAGATTGTGGTTTCCTGAAGACCTGTGTTGTTCGGTATCTATAATATATACCATTTGGTCTCTGTATGTACTAGTCATTATGAAAGTGAAAGTGAAGTTGCTCAGTCAGGTCCAACTCTTTGCGACCCCATGGACTGTAGCCTACCAGGCTCCTCTGTCCGTGGGATTTTCCAGGCAACAGTACTGGAGTGGATTGCCATTTCCTTCTCCAGGGGATCTTCCCAACCCAGGGATCGAACCCAGGTCTCCCGCATTGTAGACAGACGCTTTACTGTCTGAGCCACCACGAAGTCATTATAGATATATAATATTTCATAGCATGCTGTCAGTTTAATTTAATGAAAAGTAGGATGAGGACAGTGTACAAAATGTAAATATTAAACTTCAGTTGACTTTTTAGAGAAAGTTGAAACAAAACAGTTGATCTGAAAATTATAAGGCAGGGGTTTAATATAGCAATGTATAACTGGTATATTCCTAATTATGGGGAGAAAGAGGTAGAAAGTTAGGTTATGAGCCCTTTATAAAAAGTATAGAGTAATAGTGATGAGTAATGATGATGATAACTAGCTAATATTTATTGAAGACTCAATACACTGTTCTAAGCATATTACATGTAGTAAAGTACTTAATCTTCACAGTAACGCGTGGAGGAGATATTTTTCCCTTGAAGAAACTGAGGAATAGAGGCATAAGTCCCATAGCTAGTGAAAGTCAGAACTTAAGCCAAACCAGGGTTTCCCTGGTGGCTCAGTGGTAAAGAATCGTCCTGCAATGCAGGACACGCTGGTTCAGTGCTGGTCTGGGTTGGGAAGATGCCCTGGAGGAAGAAATGGCAACCCACTTCAGTATTCTTGCCTGGGAAATCCGATGGACAGAGGAGCCTAGTGGGCTACAGTCCAGGGGGTCGAAAAAGAGACAGCACTTACCGACTAAACAATAACAACAAAGTTTGACTTTGGAGGCCAACCTCTTAACTACTGTCAGTATCCTTAGTGTGTTGACACTTCTTCACATTTAATTTTTTGCAAGCAAATCATCTCTCTTAATTGAAGTGTGAAGCTTTGCTGAATAAGTCACTTGAAATATCCCCATAAAACCACTTAATGAAAGTCATGTTATCAGTTTATTCATCTAATGAAAGCATGGCAAATATCTCAGGAAGCTTTGTACAGTTTCAAACATGGCATAAAGCATTTGCCAGTGATTCCACGTGAATAATACAACTTTGAACAAGCAGTTAATATTGTCCCTTTCAAAATGTGTTAGACTTAAATCTGTGTATTCAAGTCTGAGATTTTGATTATGCATAGATTTTATCATCTGAGTTTAAACTCATATTGTTCCTTGGAAAAAAGCCTATTCTTTCCTCAATCTCTGGGGGCAGTGCTTAATAGACAGTCTTGCTTCCCTGGTGACTCAGACGGTGAAGAGTGTGCCTGCAATGCGGGAGACCTGGGTTTGATTCCTGGGTCAGGAAGATCCCCGGGAGAAGGACATGGCAACCCACTCCGGTGTTCTTGCCTGGAGAATCCCCATGGACAGAGGAGCCTGGCGGGCTACAGTACATGGGGTTGCAAAGAGTTGGACACGACTGAGCAACTAAGCACACACATGTGTGTATTTGAGCATTAGTGAGGGGGCACCAAAAGACACAAAAACACTTAAATAATGTTTTGTAATTTTTTATATGTGTGTATATATCTCAGATTATTTTCCATTATTACAAGATATTGTTATTACAAGATATTGAATATAGTTTCCTGTGCTAAATAGTAGATCCTTGTGGCTTATCTGTTTTATGTATGGTGGTTTGTATCTGTTAATCTTATACTTCTAATTTATCACTTCCCCTCCCTTCCTTCCCCTTTGGTAACCATGTGCTTGTTTTCTATGATTGTGAGTCTGTTTCTGTTTGGTTTATAGATTCATTTGTATTATTTTTTAAGATTCCACATATAGTGATATCATATGTTTGTTTTTCTCTGACTTACTTCACTCAGTGCAGTCTATAGGTCCACCTGTGTTGCTGCAGAAGGCATTATTTCTTTCTTTTTATTACGTTTATCATTGAATAATATCCATTAATCTGTCAGTGAACATTTAGGTTGCTTCCATGTCTTGGCTATTGTAAATAGTACTGCTATGAACACTGAAGTGAGTTAGAATTTTCATATTTTCTGGATATTATGCCCAGGAGTGAGACTGCTAGATCATATGGTAACTCTATTTTTAGTTCTTTTTTAAGGAACCTCCATATTATTTTCCATAGTGACTGTACCAATTTACATACCCCCAAAGGAAAAAAAAAAACAACACAACAAAATGCTGTAGGAGGGTTTGTTTTTCTGCACACCCTCTTCAACATTTATTATTTTTAGACTTTTTGGTGGTGGCCATTCTGACCAGTGTGAAATCATACTTCATTGTGGTTTTGATTTGCATCTCTCTAATATGTTGTTGCCTGTTGGCCATCTGTTAATGTTTTGTAGTCTTTAAAGAAACAATGAGATGGTCTTTCTAGGAAAAGTCACAGCTTGTTATGACTCTTACTTTGTTTGGAGTTATTATCATTTTGAATTATTGAGGGAAATTCCATTTTGAATTATATGTGATGGATCATGGGAGAGACACACCGTGGACTTGGTGGCACCCTGGCCCTGCCTTGGAGCTTGGTGGGGTAGATGCAGTTATGTATCCATGATCATCTAACAATATAAAATATAAATGAAATCACTTCTATGAATACAGCAGAATGTTAGTTTTCTGGAAGCTGTTTAGGATGTGTTAATGAATGAAGACTATTGCCTTTTAGTCATGTTCCTTTTGGGAAACTGTGGAGGGGGATAAAGTAGGAAAAATAAATTTTAGAGCCCCTGAGAGTTTTAGAAAGAGGAAATTATAAGTAGCTGTTAAAAATAACTTTGTAGAATACTGATAAGAAAGTCTTTTGATATTTTACAAAATGCAAAATCAGGATGCCAGTGTGTATAATATGAGTATATTTTTGGTTTAAACATATATGTATATATAGAAAAAAAGGGATTATCTCTGGATGGTGGGTTTCTAAAATAAACAATTCTTGTTTGTCCTTTGGGCTTCTCCCCTGCCCCCTTTTTTTGGAATTTAACACACATTCTGTGAAAACCAGAATAGTAAAAGAGGACTCTGTGCCAGTGGACATCAGAAACACCATTTCAAATGAGCTGAGAAAGAAAGGTAGTCAAGTGATTGTAACTACCTGAGGATAGTTTTAGTTTGAACTTCAAGTTGGACTTAAAGCCTTTGGGCTCATTTTTTTTTTTTTAAGTCATATTTGAACAAGAAAGTATGCAGCCCTGACCAAAGGGTAGAGACATGGTTTCAGAGAGTAAAGATACTGAAAGAGTTAGGTCATTCTTTGAGGTTGATGCCAAAATAGTTAACTAATGTAACACCGTGTGCCTGTGGTTCCCCTTTTCTGCGAACAGTCTCTTGCCGTGAGTCTGTGTACTTGGGTGGACTTCACAGCGCCAGGTTCCGGGGAGCAGTATTGAGGGGAAGTCCGGTTTGGGAACGCGGAAGATTTGGCTTCATCTCCCTGGGTGATGCCATGGTGAAGGTGTCCCAGTGAGGGAAGGTGAGGCTAGACCCCCACCTGAGGAATTCCTGGCTCCACGTGGGGGCTGTCCTGTTCCATCACCTAGTGGAAGGTAGAGTAATTTAGCGTGGCCTGCTCGTCTGGATGTAGTGTGCCGCTTCACCTCCGGGATGAGGGGAGGAACCAGGGTCCCTAGAGGAATAGAAGTGCTCTGAGTAAATACTGGGAATGGAATCACCGTGAAAATGATGGGGCACTCTTGGTCTTCAAAGAAAGAAAAATGTTAGCCTTACCCATGGCATATCATGTTTCCCTTTGCCTTTTCTTAGAAAGAAGATTTTTGCTTTGACACATGATTATCTTTTCTGTATGTCACAATTCTGGAAGATTTTATATTCAGCTTTCAGTTTAATTATCCAAAGAATAAAGTACATCTTTTAAGTTGTCTGCAGAAGTGTGTTCAGATTTTTCAAACTGAATTCTCTTTAAGAGTATAAGGATATCATTTCAGTTCAGTTCAGTCGCTCAGTCGTGTCCGACTCTTTGCGACCCCATGAATCACTGCACGCCGGGCCTCCCTGTCCATCACCAACTCCCGGAGTTCACTCAGACTCACGTCCATCAAGTCAGTGATGCCATCCAGCCATCTCATCCTCTGTCGTCCCCTTCTCCTCCTGCCCCCAGTCCCTCCCAGCATCAGGGTCTTTTCCAGTAAGTCAGCTCTTCGCATGAGGTGGCCAAAGTATTAAGGTGAATAACTTGATCATGAATGTGAGTTTCAGATGTGGCTGTGAGTTCCCTGTTGCTGAAGTAAAGTAGAAGGGTGGCTCAGGCTTTGTTTTGTTTTGTTTTGGCCATGTGGCTTGTGGGATCCTCGTTCTTCAACCAGGAGACTAGGCATTGGACCTGGGCACCCTGCAGTGGGGGCTGGGAGTCCCAACCACTGGGGCACTGGGGAGGTCTAAAGGGGGGCTCAGTCTTTATTAAAGAAAAAGAAAAATGCCAGTGTTCAGTAGCAAGGCTTTCTGTATTATAATTTTTAAGTAAATTTTATCTGATTTTCTCTAGGGGTGATTGATAAGGTGACGCTCTTAGCAAGGTGTGCCCACTCAGTCATGTCCGACTCTGCGACCCCGTGAACTGTAGCCTACCAAGCTCTTCTGTCCATAGACTGTTCCAAGCAAGAATACTGAAGCGAGTTATCATTTCCTACTGTAGGTGATCTTCCTACCCAGGGACTGAACCTGCATTGCCTGCTTTGGCAGGCAGATTCTTTACCATTGAGCTACCTTTGAAGCCTGTTCTTAGCAACAGTTTGCAGGAAACTAATGAATGTCAATTGCAAGTTAATTGCAAAAGCAACATTTATACATGTAAGAAATGTTTTAAAATGGGAGAAATATACATTTTTGTGGCTTAAAAGCAGTTTCTCTACTTCAAAACAGATTTCTGTGCTTTAACTTCTTTGTTATTTGACCATTAACTGAATTATTTCAAACAGTAGTACTGATATTTCTGATTATTGTCTACTACCTGTATTGTTGTTGTTATGTCCGACTCTTTGAGACACACCTTCAGCCCCCCAACCCCCACCCCGGACTACAGCATGCCAGGCTTCCCTGTCCTTCACTATCTCTCAGAGTTTGCTCAAACTCTGGTCCATTGAGTCAGTGATGCCATCCAACCATCTCATCCTCTGCTGCCCCTTTCTCGTCTTCCCCTCAGTCTTTTCCAGGATCAGGGTCTTTTCCATTGAGTTGGCTCTTCAAGTTAGACCTTCAGCTTCACCATCAGTTCCTCCAGTGAATATTCGGGGTTGACTTCCTTTAGGATTGACTGGTTTGATCTCCTTGCTGTCCAAGGGACTCTCAAGAGTCTTTTCCAGCACCACAGTTTAAAAGCAGCAATTCTTTGTTGCTCAGCCTTGTCTATGGTCCAGCTCTCATGTCGATGCATGACTAATGGAAAGACCATAGCTTTGACTATATGGATATTTGTTGGCAAAGTGATGTTTCTGGTTTTCAAAACACTGTCTAGGTTTGTCATAGCTTTTCTTCCAAGGAGCCAGTGTCTTTTAATTTCATGGCTGCAGTTACCATATTATAAAAATATTTATGTATTGTTATTAATCTAACCAAAATATTTAGTAAAATGATTTGTTTTCCACTTTTCAGTTGGTTTGGTAGGGGCTAAATATAATCTAACTGTTGGCACTTGGTAGAATAGACTGTTTTGTTTATGCAATATACTTTGTTCTTTGGATACACACTCTATTTATTCTGTCAACATTTTCTCAATAAGCAGAAATGGTTCAACTGTGGATTTTGTTTTAGTTGATTCATTGGCTTGTCTTTGATGTATCCTTCTAAATCATTCTTTTGAAAGTGACCTTTTTTAAAGTGGGATTGAGGGTTGTGATTCTGAAAACAAAATCAGTTGTCTGGGTCTGGCTTCCTTTGAAAAATTATTTGAAGTGTATTGAGGATTTATTATACAGAGGCTTTATTATACCCACTGATTGATTCTCTGGACCCAAATTCTTTACAAATGTTTAGCTGTCTTTTTGGCCTGTAGAAATTTTGACTGTTACTTTTTTCTATGTGTGGGTAGCCTTAGAATGACTGATTGTTTTATGGAATCAGCTAGCTTTTGGGTAGCAGGAGCTGAATCATTCCCATGATTTCTCAAGCTTTTGTGTTTGTTAGAGACTATCAGCACTGCCAGATCAATAAAGTTTGACATCATTACCTATTACATAAATGAAACCTGTGTGAATGCTTGAATTCACTTTAAGTAGACAGTTTCCAGTTTAAATTAAAACAACTCAATTTTTTTTTTTTTTTTTAAGGAGCTAACTCTGTGCATTTGAGCCAAAACAAAAAAGGAGTTGGGGAGAGATACTTCATTCTACTTTAGAGGTGAGCCTTTTCATCAGGGAGGACAGTATTTGTGAGGTAGCATGTTTTATATTTCAATTTCCAAGTACTTTAAGTGCCCTGAACATTGATAGAAATTGTGAGATAAGATAATGTGGATTGCTATTGTTTGGACCAGTTTGAGTAAGGCACATGGAGTTTGTGGGATAGTTACTGACTGGATGCACCTTTGTTGTTTAGAATCATTGCCTTGGAGTTGTTCCTTTTCCTTGGTTAACGACAGGAAATGTGCAAAAAAGAGATCCACACATTTGTTTTTTTCCTAGTTGTGTGGTTCCCTCCATAGGTTGTGCCTGACTTTTCGCAGCCCCATAGACTGGAGCATACCAGACTTCAGTGTCCTTCACTGTCTCCCAGAGTTTGCTCAAACTCTGTCCATTGAGTCAGTGATGCCATCCAACCATTTCATCGTCTTCTTCTCTTGCCTTCAGTCTTTCCCAGCATCAGGGTCTTCTCCATTGAGTCAGTTCTTTGTATCAGGTGGACAAAGTATTGAAGCTTCAGCTTCAGCATCAGTCCTTCCAGTGAATATTCAGGGTTGATTTCCTTTAGGACTGACTGGTTTGATCTCCTTGCTGTCTAAGGGAATCTCAAGAATTTTCTTCAACACCACAATTTGAAAGCATCGATTCTTTAGTGCTCAGCCTTCTTTTATTGTCCAACTCTCACATCCATATGTGACTACTGGAAAAACCAACTGGATACTATGAATTATATATACCTCTGCCAAGCAGCAGTAATATTGGTACATTTGGAGTTCTGGAGATTTCTTTTTCATTGCCATATTGATTTTTAACTTTTGAGGGTCAAGTGATATAGCAAGTATCATCAGAAAAAGAAGATGTTCTCTTTTCCCTGTAGGAATTGGCAATGGGAAACCAAATGGATACCTTTTATTTTTATTTCTGAAATTTTCTTTTCTTTTTTTTTTAAATTTTATTATTTATTATTATTATTTTTTACTTTACAATATTGTATTTCATGATAGGGAGATTGCTCACTGTTTTGGACATTTAATTTTGACTGTTTTTTTTACCTCTCTGTACCCTGAACTCTACATTAATTTAGGTAGATTTCTCTGAGCTGGTCAATTTTTATGGTGACCTTCTGAATGAGGCCAAAGTTCCAGAACATTAGGAACAGTTGGTAGAAAGTATAGGGACAACTGAATAAAAGAAATTTGGTTGAACAGAGGAAGCTTAAAGAAGAATAAGAGATAATAATTTAGCTGATTTAGGAAATTGAATAAAAACAATTAGTTTGAAACAATTAGGAACCCAAAATCAGCATGTAGGGAGCCCTGTTGGATGAGAATAGTGAAATCAAAGGGTTTAAGATGAGAAATGATGGGCCTTTCCTGGCAGTCCAGTGGTTAAGACTCCACACCCCTAATGCAGGGGGCCTGGCTTCGATCCCTAGTACAGAAACAAGAGCCTACATGCTGATAGCACTGCCAAAAAAAAAAAAAATTTTTTTTTTAAATGAGATTTGATTTTAGTAGTAGCTGTTGGACTAGCTCAAATGGGGAATAGAGCTCTTCAGTATGATTTAGTAGTCAAGGCTGTGATAGCCATGCTTGGGACTAGGGTGACCTTGTGGGTTCTGATGTGTTCTCCAGGAAGAAGGGTTTGACAGTGAGTTTATGGCAGAACAGCAGAAAGCTGGCGTCAGTGAATGTGAAAAAACCGAAGGGGGGATTGTTTAAGAGCTGTTTGGGATATGTGCTGAGAAAAGTGATTTGATGGTCAATTCTTCAGGAAAATGGAGTTTGGGGATTAGAAATGGAGAAGCTAAGTAATTCAGGTGACCAAACTGGGTATTGAAAAGACTATTGAGACTTTTAAAAATAGTTTTTGCTTAAATGGAAATAATAATAATCATTGAAATCAATGAGGATTTCTGTTTACATAGGTTTTATTCTTTAAATGGAAATAGTGAAAGAAAACGGATCAGCCATGAAGGCAGCCTGCTGTTTGGGTGCTGCAAAAAAGCAAATTATTATAAATAGATATAATCCTTCTTTGTGAACCTGCTATCCAGTGAAACAAGTCACTACTTACTGGGTATCATTGAAAAAAATGTGCCAAAACTTTTTTTAAAAAAAAGAAAATAATTTGTACAACATCAGCTAAGGTCTCATTTTGTCTGGCATGAAATCTGACTTAACTGACCACATAATACATCCTGTTTACTGACTACATCTTCTAACAAACAGATGTAGAATACATATATTCAGAGGAAGTGAAAAGCAGAATGCACACTTGGAGAGTGGCAAAACTAACAATACATACATAATAACCATAATCTGCCTTGACTTCTAGGTCGTTTAGTGTGAATATATGTGTGTGACAGTGCTGTGACAAGTTTTGAGATTTTTGACTAAATACTTTCATTTTTTTGTTTTAATGGGAAGATAAAGTATTAAACTTCCATTTATTGCCTTTCTTAGTAATGAGGCGTGACATAAGTCTGCTAACTCAGCTGCTCTGATGAATTTTTCAAGTGTATTATTTAACCTTTGCAAAGGTACAGATTGCCTCCTCCAGCACAATAGGCAGATTTTCTCCAAGATACTGATTTAGTAAGTCAGCACGTATACAATTCTTCTTCTTAACTTTTAAAAACAAGCAATTTTAACATTATTATTTTTGTAACTGCAGTTGAATTAGTCAGGACTGTCTGATATTAGTTTGTTTTCCTTTAAGTCAGTGGTTCCCTAACACAACTCTCTGATTAATGTTGGCCCATGACAGAGCTTCCACAGGAAGCAAGGAGTGAGTTCTTAATAAACCTAAATGTATTCAATGGAAAGGCTTTTAGTCCAAGACTTTGTCCTTTCTACTTGTTTGGTGTTAAAATGTACACTTATATTTTAAAGGAAAAATCATTGTTAACTTTATAAAATTTGAGGGGAAATGTGGTTAACGAGATCTAAATGTTTGGAAAATACTCTTTTAAAGCTCTTTAACCATAGATGGAATCCTTACATGCTCAGTATATCAGAGAGACTCTATTAAACTAAAATAGATGGGAATATTTGGGTGAGATTCTTTTTAAGATGCCTGCTTTTGAGTTTAGTTTTCATTAAATCTTGCTGTGGTAGTAAACAATCCTGAACCCTCAGTGGCTTTCAGCAGCAAAGCTTTCTTTCTCTCCTCCTACATGTTGCCTGTAGGTTGCTGCAGATGAGCTTCAGTACCTGCAGCTCTGGGTATTATCTTTGTCCCAGGACCCAGTCTGAACCTTGGACATGTCCTTCCCATGTCGGAGGGAAAAGAAGGCAGAGTTGACCTGCTTTTGTTTGTAGATGTTGCTTCCTGAGTCGTCTGCCCAGACTTGACGTCAGTAGAGATGAGGCAGTGTAATCTTCACATACTCCCTGCAGGTAATTTGGCAACAGGCAGAGATGACAGTCCTCTTACAGGAGGGAAGCAATAATGGGGAGTAATAAAATCTGTCACAGAATCATTCAGACTGAAGCACACATGCCAAATAATCAACATGTTCCATCTGAAATCAAAGTTCCAAAGAATAGCAAAGAGAGATAAGAAAGCCTTCCTCAGCAATCAGTGCAAAGAAATAGAGGAAAACAATAGAATGGGAAAGACTAGAGATCTCTTCAAGAAAATCAGAGATACCAAGGGAACATTTCATGCAAAGATGGGCACAATAAAGGACAGAAATGGTATGGACCTAATAGAAACAGAAGATATTAAGAAGAAGTGGCAAGAATACACAGAAGAACTATACGAAAAAGATCTTCATGACCCAGATAACCATGATGGTGTGATCACCCACCTAGAACCAGACATCCTGGAATGCGAAGTCAAGTGGGCCTTAGGAAGCAACACTATGAACAAAGCTAGTGGAGGTGATGGAGTTCCAGTTGAACTATTTCAAATCCTAAAAGATGATGCTGTGAAAGTGCTGTATTCAGTATGCCAGCAAATTTGGAAAACTCAGCAGAGGCCACAGTACTGGAAAAGGTCAGTTTTCTTTCCAGTCCCAAGAAGGGCAATGCCAAAGAATGCTCAAACTACTGCACTACTGCACTGTTGCACCCATCTCACACATTAGCAAAGTAATTGTCAAAATTATCCAAGCCAGGCTTCAACAGTACGTGAACCGTGAACTTCTAGATGTTCAAGCTGGTTTTAGAAAAGGCAGAGGAACCAGAGATCAAATTGCCAACATCTATTGGATCATCGAAAAAGCAAGAGAGTTCCAGAAAAACATCTCCTTCTTTACTGGCTATGCCAAAGCCTTTGACTGTGTGGATCACAACAAACTGTTGGAAAATTCTTAAAGAGATGAGAAATTTGTATGCAGGTCAAGAAGCAACAGTTATAACTGGACATGGAACAACAGACTGGTTCCAAATCGGGAAAGGAGGACTCAAGGCTGTGTATTTTCACCCTGCTGATTTAACTTATATGCAGAGTACATCATGAAAAATGCCAGGCTGGGTGAAGCACAAGCTGGAATCAAGATTGCTGGGAGAAATATCAGTAACCTCAGATTTGCAGATGACACTACCCTTATGGCAGAAAGCGAAGATGAACTAAAGAACCTCTTGATGAAAGTGAAAGAGGAGTGTGGAAAAAGTTGGCTTAAAACTCAACATTCAGAAAACTAAGATCATAGCATCTGGTCCCGTCACTTCATGGGAAATAGATGGGGAAACAGTGGAAACAATGAGAGACTTTATGTGGCTCCAAAATCACTGCAGATGGTGACTGTAGCCATGAAATTAAAAAACGCTTGCTCCTTGGAAGAAAAGCTATGACCATCCTAGACAGCATATTAAAAAGTAGAGACATTACTTGCCAACAAAGGTCTGTCTCGTCAAAGCTATGGTTTTTTTCCAGTAGTCATGTATGGATGTGAGAGTTGGACTATAAAGAAAGCTGAGCACTGAAGAACTGATGCTTTTGAACTATGGTGTTGGAGAAGACTCTTGAGAGTCCCTTGGACGGCAGGGAGATCAAACCAGTGAATCCTAAAGGAAATCAGTCCTGAATATTCATTGGAAGGACTGTTGCTGAAGCTGAAACTCCAGTACTTTGGCCACCTGATGCAAAAAACTGACTCATTGGAAAAGACTCTGATGCTGGGAAAGATTGAAGGCAGGCGAAGGGATCGATAGAGAATGAGATGGTTGGATAGCATCAGCGACTCAATGGACAGGAGTTGAGTAAGCTCCGTGAGTTGGTAATGAACAGGGAAGCCTGGCGTGCTGCAGTCCATGGGGTCACAAAGAGTCAGATACAACTGAGTGACTGAACTGAACTAAAGAACAATAGTAAACATTTAGGTATCTACTACCCAGCTTAAAAAATATAACCACTACCTTTGGAGCTCCCTGTGTGGTTTTTGTACTGCTTTCACTAATGTAACCATTCTCTTGAAATTTGTGCTTGCTTATAATCTCCTCCTTCATAGATTCCATTGTGTGAATATCCCACCATTTATCTTTTATTGTGTTAATTCTAGTTTTTTCTTTTCTTTTTTTGCTAATGTGAAAATGTTGCTAAGGATATTTTTTTATGTGTCTTCTGTGTACAAAGCAAGAGTTGCTTCAGGGTATGGACTTTGGTGTGGAATTGTTGGGATGTGGCACGTATGTGTCTTCAATTTTAGTAGATCAGACCACATTGTTTTACAAAGTGGTTGTGCAGTTTCCCCTCCCACTCGTGGTGGTGTGTGTGTTACCAGTACTCAGGTCTTTGGTCACATCTGAAAGTCTGACAACATCTAATTTTTAGTCCAGCGTGTATAAATCAGATTCTCTTGGATGCTCAGGGAGATGCTTCTTAAACTTCCATGTTTACATACAGCACATGGTATGTATTTTAGTCGTTCAGTCGTGTCCGACTCTTTTAGAACCCATGGACTGTAGCCTGCCAGGCTCCTCTGTCCATGGAATTCTCCAGGCAAGAATACTGGAGTGAGTGGGTTGCCATGCCCTTCTCCAGGGGATCTTCCCAACCCAGGAATTGAACCCAGGTCTTCCAAATTGTATTCAGATTCTTTACCAACTGAACTACCAGGGAAGCAAGGCACATGGAGATGGTATTAATACTAGAAGCACAGGTTGTGGTTCAGTAGGTTGGGTTATGCTTGGGAACTGAGATCCTGCGTTTCTCATAACCATCCAGGCGATGCTGCTGCTGCTGTGTCCTGTGCTGAGTCGCATCTGGCTCTTTGAGATTCCATCACAAAGAGTGATGGGGTCTGGGGGCTACAGATCCGTGGGCTCCTTTGTTCATAGGGTTTTCTGGGCAAGAATCCTGGAGTGGGTTGCCATTTCCTACTCCAGGGGATCTTTCCAACCCAGGGATTGAACCTGTGACCCATAAATATCTCCACTGATGTTCTTTCACTTACAGCACGTAAAACTAGAGAAATTTTGCCCAATTCTATTTACCTATTTTTAAAATTTTTGTAATTTTTACTCATTTATGGATGAAGAGCAATATAGAGCAATCCAACTGATTTTTTATTTAGTGCCATATAAATACATTACCCATTTTAAATCAACTTCAAAGTAATTTGATTATAGTCATTATTCAACGAGTTTCTAAGTGACTTCTTTAAAGGAAGAAAATTCAAGAAATCTTTAAGGGAGATAATAGATCTTTATAGGCCTTGTCAGTATGCAAGCATTAGACTGACTGATCACTCATTAGCTGGGTAAAATGAAGGATAAATAAAAATGAGCACATTTTCCTCAGTGCAAGATTGTGGTATGTGGTCTATGGTATACACTTGTAGCAAGATAATTCTTAGTACTTCCAAATTGCATTATTTTACAAACAGATGTTAGGACAGAAGCACCATTTAGCCTAGCTTAAGCAATGGAGATTTATTGGCCCATAAAATTGGGAAGAACCGGGATGGAATGGGCTTTAAATAAATGAGATTCTAATCGTGTAGTGTTATCAGAACCCTCTCAACATCTCCTAGCTGTGATTCTCTGTTTCTGTGGATGGATGAGCTTTCCTCCAAGTGTAAAAGGTGGTGGTAGTGGTGGAGGGAGTTTTTGGAGGATAAAAATATAGTAACAAACCTCAGAATTTTCTCATTCAAAAGGGAAGTGAGAAAACACTCTTTTTTAAAAGAATTAATTTATTTATTTGGCTGCGCTGGGTCTTAGTTTCGGCATGCAGGAACTTTGGTTGCAGCATGTGGGATCTAGTTCCCTGATGAGGGATTGAACCCAGACCCCTGCATTGAGAGTGCAGAGTTTTAGCCACTGGACCACCAGGGAGTTCCTGAGAAAACACTCTTCCAGAGGCCTCCCCCTCTGAAGTAGCCCTGTAAGTCATTCACTCTTTGCTCTATCAGCTGTTTCCTTCATTACCTTTATCACAAGTTATCTCCTTTACTTATTTGCTCACCTGCTTGTTTTTCCTCTCCACCACAAGGTAAAATCGCTGAAGAAGGAGTAGTGCCTCTTTTGTTGGCATCTGTCAGCCGTTCAGGAAATAGTAAGGCAACAGGTATGAGAAATTCCAGGGCAGGACTCAGGCCTGCCCCAGGCAGTCGTCTTTATGTGGTCTGGAGGTCAGGGAAGTTTGATTACTGGGCACACCAGAGCCTCATAGATGAGGCAAGTGTGATTGCACATGAGAAATGGAGCTACTATAAACTGAAAAACTGGGAAAAGATGCTGAGGAATCAACAACAAAAGCACCTGTATTTTATGCCCTTTAAGCGTGGTTTACTGTTTCACTCAGCTGTCCAGTGTGTAGAGTAAAGTTGTGCAGGTTCTGCAGGGCATGAGGGTGCTTGGCTGAGGGGAGGGAGAAGGGTTGAAATCCAGCACGAGACTCCACACCTGTGGCTTCCTTTTTCCAGGAGGCATTGTTTTAAATTTACCCCTAAGTTCTGCCTGGTCTGTGCCCACTGGGCCCGGTTGAATATCTGTGTCTCCAACTCACTTTCTTCATAGCTCCCCTGGAGAAAGAATACCAGGAGCAAAAGTGTGTGAGCTGGATGCATCTGGATCCCACTGGCCAACTCAGTGTAGACTCTATGCTTAGCCATGCCCTGCAGGTATTCTAAGAGAGAGAACTTTCTGGAAAATTCCTCCCTCTCCCTTTTCTCTTCCCTCCATTTTTCTATTTAGGGTTAGTTGGTCAAGTTTCCTGACCATGCATTTTGAGGTGAATGCTGACTGAATGGTAATATACATACTGTCATCTACATTTCTCTGCATTTCCAGTTTGATTACTTTATAATTTTGCTTCAAGAGGAAGAAGAAATTGCCTATGTCCATCACTGACCCTTTAGTGGAATAGACTGTCTTAAAAGTTTGTTCTGTTTTTTGTTTGATTAAAGATCTCTTTGGGGCAGTGAAGTGCTCACTATTTAAAAGGAGGCAAATTGGTTTAAAGAACAGAAACCCACTCAGTCTGACTCATGTAAGGCTGCTGGCAGTCTCCTAAGTTTCAGACATACAACTGAGCCTCTTCCTACATGGAAGGTCCTCAAGGAGCCATTCTGTCCTCCTCTCCAGATTGCTTGGTTTCTTCTTTGGTTCATCCTGGACATTGTTTCTGTTCATTTGATTTTCTTTAAACACTAATTTGTATCCTGATCCACCTGCCAGTGGCAAAAATGGCAACTAGTACTTCATCTCATTGGATTTTCTGCAAGTCCACAGAATGTCTGTACTGTAATCACTTGGGGAATGTTAAAAAAAAAATAGATTTCTATGCGTCAAACACATTCTGAGCCAGTAGGTCTAGAGTCCTAGAATCTACATGTTGAGACGTTTCCCTCACAGGAATTCCCAGACCCGTCTGTAACCACAAGAGAAAGCAAGTGAGTGAATGATGAAGTAGATGAACCCAGGCCCTAGCATCCACTTTCCCCTGACATAGCCCCTTCTATTTTTTCCCTTTGTCATTTCTTGCCATTGATCTTCCTATCCAAGGAGAGGAGATTGGCATTCTAAGAAGCTGAAAACAAATATTGAAGAATAGAATGGTTTTCATTAAAAGCAGCAGTATAGCAGCAACAGTTCTTAGTCTAGTTTGGTTGGTGAACAGTCCAGTTAGGCAGTGGGGCTATCTGTCCCTTACCAAATTAGGGCTAATTAGTTGATCTTGAATGCTCTTGGAAGTGTAAGATAGGGCTGGGTGTTGTGAGAAACACCTGTAGCTTTAGGCCCACTCTAATAACTTTGAAAACCTCTGTACCTTGGTGGCAGCTGTCCAAAGAGACTCTCTCTACCTGGGCAGGTGATATATGACCTCATAACCAGTGTCTGTCACTCTCAAACTAGCTTACACTTTACTTCAGTTGTTCAACAGCATCCGACTCTTTGTCACCCCATGAAGACTGCAGCATACCAGGCTTCACTGTCCATCACCAAGTCCCGGAGCTTGCTCAGACTCATGTCCATTGAGTCACTGATGCCAACCAACTATCTCATCCTCTGTCATCCCCTTCTCCTCCCACCTTCAGTCTTTCTCAGCATCAGGGTCTTTTCCAGTGAGTCAGTTCTTTGCATCAGGTGGCCAAAGTATTGAAGTTTCAGCTTCAGCATCAGTCCTTCCAATGAATATTCAGGACTGATTTCCTTTAGGATTGAAAGTTTGTACTATGTGTCTCTAGTTTAAGATCTTCAGAGAGAGAATCTCATCACTGACTAGCCAATCAGGAGCCTACTCTGAGGTTGAAGGTCAGAACTAAATTCGAGAAGGGCATTAAAAGCTTTCTTTTGGTTGGCTTGCAAAATAGGATTAAGTCATTTTTTGTAATCCCTTTTCATTTTGGTTATTTCTTAGGTAACATTATTATATCCCTAAATCAACTATAATGATTTTTTTTTGTTAGAATTACAAATATAACATCAACATACTTTTACATGTGAAATAAATACCATGTACACTATTTAGGATATTTATCAAGTAATTTCATGGCAAACATTATCATTGTTTCTTCATATTTTAATAGCAAGATGCATACTGTATTAAGTTGGAGATAAAGTAACAGATATTATTTAATATATTTAAAATATAATGTCACGTACTTTACTTTTGTTGTGCTGATATATGTAAAGGGTGGCAGCAATTTAATTCTGAGACTTCAGTATAAGTAATGGAAGCCATTACTTTAATAAGTTTTTCTTTTGTAGAATTGCAGAGACACTGAAGACATTTGAAGGGGTTCCCTGATAGTTCAGTTGGTAAAGAATCCACCTGCAATGCAGGAGACCCTAATTTGATTCCTGGGTTGGGAAGATTCACTGGAGAAGGGATAGGCTACCCCCTCCAGTATTCTTGGGGCTCAGCTGGTAAAGAATCCTCCTGCAATGTGAGAGACCTGTGTTTGATCCCTGGGTGGGGAAGATCTTCTGGAGAACAGAAAGGCTACTAACTCCAGTATTCTTGCCTGGAGAATTCCATGAACTATACAGTCCATGGAGTCGCAAAGAGTCAGACATGACTGAACAACTTTCACTTTGAAGACATTATATGGGCATTAATTACATAAACTATGCAAAAATAAATACTTTTAACCAAAGTAGGCCGCCAGAAAAAGCTGTATGCTACATTTCTGTGTTCAAAGCAGTTGCATGGCACAAACCAGTTACGTGTTAAGCCCACAGAGTATAATGTCAGTACCTCGGGGTTCATTTAAGAACATGTGTATTTTATACCTGTAACTATGAGGTATCAAGAGAGTTATTCTGACTTTTAAAAATTAATTTTTCCAGATCCAGTCCCTGTGTGGAGCTTCTAAACATCTACTAGTGGAAGTGCTGTTTTCTGCACAATGAAGTCAACATCTTAATTTACACCAGCGTTCGTGTGGTTCTGATTCATCTGCTCTGGTTCACGAAGCTTGAGATCTAAGGCAAACAGGGTCTTTTGCAATGACAATATGACTAATAGTAAAGGAAGATCTATTATTAATAAATCAAGTGGTGGTCGAAGCAGTGGAGGAGGTTTTGTGGACTGGACTTTAAGTTTAAATACAATTCAGTCTGATAAGTTTTTAAACTTACTGCTGAGTATGGTTCCAGTAATATACCAGAAAAACCAGGAAGACAGGCACAAAAAAGGAAACAGCATTTGGCAAGATGGGTTATCAACTGCAGCACAGACTTTCAGTAATAGATCTGAACAGCACATGGAATATCACAATTTCTCAGAGCAGTCTTTTCATGGCAACAGTGGGCACACGCCATCAAGCTGTAGCCAAAAGTATGATGACTATGCCAACTACAATCACTGTGATGGAAGGGAGGCTTCAGAAACTACAGCCATGTTACAAGATGATGATGTATCTAGTGATGGTGATGAAGATGTCATTGTGGAGACAAGCCAGAAGTTACCAAAGGAATCCAGTGGTGTCATGGCACTGCAAATACTTGTGCCATTTTTGTTAGCTGGCTTTGGAACAGTCTCAGCTGGCATGGTTTTGGATATAGTCCAGGTGGGTTCTCATTTTTGTTTAACTTCACTGACTTTGTTGTTTAAAGTGCTTTGTGTAAGGTACTAATCTCAGACATTATATTTAGTTTTAATTTATCCCTTAGTTAAAATGAACTGATGCAGACTCTGGTAGAGAATCTGCTCTTTCTAGGTATCTTTTGTTTGTTTTCCAAAATTCTAAGAGAATTGTCTGATTCTGACCATAAAGTAATTCTTCATAAAATATTAGATATGAAGTAATCCCAAATAGGGTAAGTCAGCTAAATGAATAATTTAATATATTTAAATATGTCCCTGTTTGAAAAATAAAAAATAATATATGTTCATTAAAGTGAACTCAAACAATGCAGAGTATTAAGTAAATGATAAAAATTCCTGTCCTCATCTCCAAATCAAAATTCTCTTCCCGTCCAGAGGTTACCATTCTTAAGAGCTTGCTGTATATACTTGCAGATGGTTTTTCTGTGCTTATATACAAGCATATGTGCAGAGGCTTTTTTTTAAATAAAAATTAAATTCCGTGTGTATTTTTCTCAGTTTATTTTTACTACTTA
>SJYQ01009883.1:90697-104082 GCA_006410935.1 Redunca redunca | reverse complement strand
TTTTTTTTTTCTTTTTAATTTATATTTTATTGAAGGATAATTGCTTTGCAGAATTTTGTTGTCTTCTGACAAACCTCAACATGAATCAGCGATAGGTATACATATATCCCCTTCCTTTTGAACCTCCCTCCCATCTCCCTCTCCATCCTACCCCTCTAGGTTGATACAGAGCACCTGTTTGAGTTTCCTGAGCCATACCGCAAATTCCCATTGGCTATCTCTTTTACATATGGTAATATAAGTTTCCATGTTACTCTTTCCATACATTTCACCCTCTCCTCCCCTCTTCCCACGTCCATAAGTCTTTTCTCTATGTCTATTTCTCCATTGTTATGCTGTAAATAAATTCTTCATTTTTCTAGATTCTGTATATGTGCGTTAGAATACAATATTTATCTTTCTCTTTCTGACACACTTCACTCTGTATAATAGGTTCTAGGTTCATTCACTTCATCAGAACTGACTCAAATGCATTCCTTTTTATGGCTGAGTAATATTCCATTGTGTATATGTACCACAACTTGTTTATCCATTCATCTGTGGATGACATCTAGGTTGCTTCCATGTTCTGGCTATTGTAAATAGTGCTGCAATGAACAATGGGATACATGTGTCTTTTTCAGGTTTGGTCTCCTCAAGGTATATGCCTAGGAGTGGGATTGCTGGGTCATATGGTGGTTTTATTCCTAGTTTTCTAAGGAATCTCCATACCATCTTCCATAGTGGCTGTATCAGTTTACATTCCCACCAACAGTGCAAAAGCATTCCCTTTTCTCCACACCCTCTCCTGCATTTTTTGTTTGTCGACTTTTTGATAATGACCATTCTGACCCATGTGAGGTGATAACTCACTGTGATTTTGATTTGCATTTCTCTAATAATGAGTGATGTTGAGCATCTTTTCATGTGTTTGTTAGCCATCTGTATGTCTTCTTTGGAGAAATGTCTGTTTAGGTCTTTTTCCCATTTTTTGATTGGGTTGTTTGTTTTTCTGGCATTCAGTTGTATAAGCTGCTTGTGTATTTTGGAAATTAATCCTTTATCAGTTGTTTCATCTGCTATTATCTTCTCCCATTCTAAGAGCTGTCTTTTCATCTTGCTTATAGTTTCCTTTGCTGTGAAAAGGCTTTTAAGTTTAATCAGGCCCCAGTTGTTTACTTTTGTTTTTATTTCCGTTACTCTAGGGGGTGGGTCATAGAGGATCTTGCTTTGATTTATGTCATCGAGTGTTCTGCCTGTGTTTTCCTCTAAGAGTTTTATAGTTTCTGGTCTTTAATCCATTTTGAGTTCATCTTTGTGTATGGTATGGTGTTAGGAAGTGTTCTAATTTCATTCTTTTACTTGTAGCTGCCCAGTTTCCCCAGCACTGTTTACTGAAGAGGCTGTCTTTGCCCCATTGTATATTCCTACCTCCTTTGTCAAAAATAAGGTACCCGTAGGTGCGTGGGTTTATTTCTGGGCTTTCTATCTTGTTCCATTGGTCTATATTTCTGTTTTTGTGCCAGTACCATTCTGTCTTGATGACTGTAGCTTTGTAGTATAATCTGAAGTCAGGAAGCTTGATTCCTCAAGCTTCATTCTTCTTTCTCAAGACTGCTTTGGCTATTTGGGGTCTTTTTTGTTTCCATATGAATTGTGAATTTTTTTGTTCTAGTTCTGTGAAAAATGCCATTGGTAATTTGATAGGGATCACATTGAATCTGCAGATTGCATTTGGTAGTATAGTCATTTTCACAATGTTGATTCTTCCTACCCAGGAACATGGAATATCTCACCATCTGTTTATGTCATCTTTGATTTCTTTCATCAGTGTCTTATAATTTTCTGTGTACAGTTCTGTTGTCTCCTTAGGTAAGTTTATTCCTAGATATTTAATTTTTTTTTGTTGTAATGGTGAATGGGATTGATTCCCTAATTTCTCTTTCTGATTTTTCATTCTTAGTGTATAGAAATGCAAGTGATTTCTGTGTATTGATTTTGTATCCTGCAACCCTGCTAAATTCACTGATTAGCTCTAGTAATTTTCTGATACTATCTTTAGGGTTTTCTATGTACAGGATCATGTCATCTGCAAACAGTGAGAGCTTTACTTCTTCTTTTCCAATCTGAATTCCTATTTTTTCTTTTTTTTCTCTGATTGCTATGGCTAGGACTTCCAGAACTATGTTGAATAATAGTGGTGAAAGTAGACACCCTTGTCTCGTTTCTGATCTTAGGGGGAATGCTTTCAGTTTTTCACCATTAAGCATAATGTTTGCTGTAGGCTTATCTTATATGGCCTTTACTATGTTGAGATAGGTTCCTTCTATGCCCATAGAGTTTTAATCATAAATGGGTGCTGAATTTTGTCAAAGGCTTTTTCTGCATTTATTGAGATTATCATATGGTTTTTATCTTTCAATTTGTTAATATGGTATATCACATTGATTGATTTGCATATATTGAAGAACCCTTGCATTCCTGGAATTAGCCCAGCTTGATCATTGCGTATGAGCTTTTTGATGTGTTGCTGAATTCTGTTTGCTAAAATTTAATTGAGAATTTTTGCATCTATGTTCATTAGTGATATTGGCCTGTAGTTTTCTTTTTTGTGTTGTCTTTGTCTGGTTTTGGTATCAGGGTGATGGTGGCCTCATAGAATGAGTTTGGAAGTGTTCCTTCCTCTGCAGTTTTTTGAAAGAGTTTTAAAGGGATAGCCATTAGCTCTTCTCTAAATGTTTGATTGAATTCTTCTGTGAAGCTATCTGGTCCTGGGCTTTTGTTTTTTTGGGAGATGTTTGATTACAGCCTCAATTTCAGTGCTTGTAATTGGGTTGTTCATAATTTCTATTTCTTCCTGGTCTAGTCTTGGAAGATTAAACTTTTCTAAGAATCTGCCCATTTCTTCCAGGTTATCCATTTTATTGCCATATAGTTGTTCATAATAGTCTCTTATAATCCTTTGTATTTCTGCATTGTCTGTTGTAACCTCTCCTTTTTAATTTCTGATTTTGATGATTTGATTCTTCTCTTTTTTTCCTTGATGAGTCTGGCTAAAGGTTTGTCACTTTTGTTTATCTTTTCAAAGAACCAGCTTTTAGTTTTTTTTAATCTTTACTATTGTTTCTTTTATTTCTTTTTCATTTATTTCTGCTCAGATCTTTGTGATTTTTTTCTTCTACTAATTTTGAGGTTTTTCGTTCTTCTTTTTCCATTTATTTTGGGTGTAAAGTTAGGTTGTCTACTCGATGTTTTTCTTGTTTCTTGAAGTAGGATTGTATTGCTATAAACTGCTTAGAACTGCTTTTGCTGCATCCCATAGGTTTTGAGTTGTTATGTTTTCATTGTCATTTGTTTTTAGAAATTTTTTTATTTCCGATTTGATTTCTTCAGTAACCTTTTGGTTTTAGAAATGTGTTGTTTAATCTCCATGTATTTGTGTTTCTTACAGTTTTTTTCTTGTAATTAATATCTAGTCTCATAGCATTGTGGTCAGAGAAGATGCTTGATATGATTTCAATTTTCTTAAATTTACTGAGGTTTGATTTGTGACCCAAGATGTGGTCTATCCTGGAGAATGTTCCATGTGCACTTGAGAAGAAGGTGTATTTCCCTATATCTGGATGGAATGTCCTGAAGATATCAATGAGATCATCTCATCTAATGTATTATTTAAGACTTGTGTTTCCTTATTAATTTTCTGTTTTGATGATCTGTCCAGTGTTGTGAGTGGGGTGTTAAAGTCTCCTACTATTATTGTGTTACTGTCAATTTCTCCTTTTATGTCTGTTAGTGTTTGTCTTATGTATTGAGGTGCTCCTATGTTGGGTGCATAGATATTTACAGTTATGTCTTCCTCTTGGATTGATCCCTTGATCATTCTGTGGTGTCCTTCCTTATCTCTTATAATCTACTTTATTTTAAGGTCTATTTTGTCTGGTATGAGGATTGCTACTCCAGCTTTCTTTTGCTTCCAATTTGCATGGAATATATTTTTCCATCCTCTCACTTTCAGTCTGTATGTGTCTTTAGGTCTGAAGTGGGTTTCTTATAGACAGCAAATATATGGGTCTTGTTTTTGTATTCATTCAGCCTGGCTGTGTCTTTTGGTTGGAGCATTTAATCCATTTACATTCTAAGTAATTATTGATACATATGTTCCTATTGTCATTTTCTTAAGTGTTTGGGGTTGATTTTGTAGATCCTTTTTCTTCTCTTGTATTTCTTGACTGTACATTTGTTGTAAAGCTGGTTTGGTAGTACTCAGTTCTCTTAACTTTTGCTTGTCTGAAAAGCTTTTTATTTCTCCATCAATTTTGAATGATATTCTTTCCAGGTACAGTAATCTTGGTTGTAGATTTTTCCCTTTCAGTACTTTAAATATATACTGCCATTCCCTTCTGGCTTGCAGAGTTTCTGCTGAAAGATCAGCTGTTAAGCATAAGGGGTTTCCCTTGTATGTTACTTGTTATTTTTCCCTTGCTGCTTTTAATATTCTTTCTTTGTGTTTAGTCTTTGTTAGTTTGATTAGTATGTGTCTTGGCGTGTTTCTCCTTGGGTTTATCCTGTATGGGACTCTCTGTGCCTCTTGTGCTTGATTTGACTAGTTCCTTTACCATGTTGGGGGAATTTTCAACTATAATCTCTTCAAAAATTTTCTCATACACTTTCTTTTTCTGTTCTTCTTCTGTGACCCCTATAATTCAAATGTTGGTGCGTTTGATATTGTCCCAGAGGTCTCTGAGACTATCCTCACTTCTTTTCATTCTTTTTTTTTATTTTTTATTTTTTTATATTTTATTTTAACTTTAGTTTACTTTACAATACTGTATTGGGCAGAAGAACGAATCAGTGAGCTGGAAGATAAAATGGTGGAAATAACTTCTGAAGAGTAGAATAAAGTAAAAAGAATGAAAAGAGGGACCCCTCTTTATTCTGCTCTTCAGAAGTTATTTCCACCATTTTATCTTCCAGCTCACTGATTCGTTCTTCTGCTTCAGATATTCTGCTGTTGATTTCTTTTAGAGTATTTTTAATTTCAGCAGTTGTGTTGTCTCTACATGTTTATTCTTTAGTTCTTCTAGGTCTTTGTTAATTGATTCTTGCACATTTTCTCCATTTTGTTTTCAAGATTTCTGGTCATCTTTACTATCATTATAACACATTCTCTTTCAGGTGGTTTGCCTATTTCCTCTTCATTGATTTGGACTTCTGTGTTTCTAGTCTGTTCCTTCATTTATGTAGCATTTCTCTGCCTTTTCATTATTTTTTTTTAAACTTATTGTATTTGAGGTCTCCTTTTCCCAGGCTTCAAGGTTGAATTATTTCTTCCTTTTGGTTTCTGCCCTCCTAAGTTTGGTCCAGTGGTTTGTGTTAGTTTTGTATAAGTTGAGATTTGTGCTGAGTTTTTTGTTTGTTTTGCTTTTCCTCTGATGGGCAAGGCTGAGTCAGGTGGTAATCCTGTCTGATGATGATTGGATTTTTATTTTTTTCTTGTTTGTCATTTAGATGAGGCATCCTGCACAGGGTGCTACTGGTGGTTGGGTGATGCCAGGTCTTGTATTCAAGTGGTTTCCTTTGTGTGAGTTTTCACTATTTGATACTCCCTAGGGTTAGTTCTCTGGTAGTCTAGGGTCTTGGAGTCAGTGCTCCCACTCCAATGGCTCGGAGCTTGATCTCTGATCAGGAACGAAGATTCCACAATTGGTTTGTTATGGCATTAAGTGAGATTAAAATAAATATCCAAAACTATGAAACCAAAGATGAACCCCAGACAAATGGCAGTTACAAAATCAGGCAGATAACAACTAAAATAATGGAATATAAACATATACATATACATCCATGAGCAAATTCAAAACAGTCCAACAAAAATAAAGTACAATAGATTGACCCAGCAAACAAAGGAAATCAAAAATTATATTTACCAGTTAAGAACAAAACTAACTAAAGCACAAGGAGAAAACCTAAAGCAATGAAAACAAAACTAACAAATATGTTGAGAGGAAAGGAAAGAAAGAAAAGAAAGAAAGAATAGACATGCAAAGTTGAATAGAGATAGATGAAGAAGATTTATATATATTAAAGATGAACTGCAAGGGGAAAAGAACGTAGGGAAGGCAAACAGAGGAATAAATACAGAAAAACTATAGTAGATTTTTAAAATTTTATAAAAAAGAGAAAGAAAAAAAATACTGGAAGAAGAAGAAAAAAGGAAAACTTCAGATATCTGTAAAAGCCCAATGTAAAGGCAGAGGTTTATAACAGTAATAAAAAGTGTGACTGAATATACACATATACATATACACCCATAAACAAAATCAAACACAGTCCAACAAAAGTAAAACACAAAATTGACCCAGCAAACAAAGGAAACCAAAAGCTATGTCTACCAGAATAAAACTAAAGCAGAAACTGGAAAACAAAACTAAAGCAAGATGCCAATTGGGGAATAAAGCAATGAAAATAAAACTAACAAATACGTTGAGAGGAAAGGAAAGAAAGAATAGATACGTAAAGTTAAATAGAGGTAGGTAAAGAAGATTTATATACATTAAAGATTAACTGCAAGGGGAAAAGAACAGTAGGAAAAGCAAACAAAGGAATAAATGTAGAAAATAATAATAGGTTTAAAAATTAAAAATAAAACAAGAGAAAAGAAAAAAGGGAAAACTCCCCAGAAGTGCAAAAGCCCAACATAGAGGCAGAGGTTTATAACAACAATAAAAAATGTGACTGAGGAAAAAAAAAAGAAAAAAAGCTTAATTAGATTTCATAGTGCCAATAAAATCGACAGCTACAACAGAGGGGGGATAAAGGGAAAAAAAGAAAAAAAAATCCAAAAGAATCTAAAGAACAAGTCAAAACATAAGAATTTAATAAATGTTTTTCTTGAGTCACTGCTGTCAGAGTCCTTTCCCTCGCTGGGAGTCACAGTTCACCTCACCACCCTAGGATGCCCTCCAACACTGTGCTGATTTCTGGACCTGTTGTGGGGCAGCTCAGATTCCGTTCTGGTCCTACTCTGTGTTCTTGCCTTCAATATCCACAGCTATCAGAATTAGTGTGTTTTCTTTTGTGGGAGCTCTTAATGACCTTTCATATATTCCATAGACACAGAGTCTGCCTAGTTGATTGTGTGGATTTAATCTGTAGCTTGTACAGCTGGTGGGAAGGTTTGGGGTCTTGTTCCTTAGTCACACTGCTCCTGTGTTTCAGTTATGGTTTTATTTCCACCTCTGCATGTGGGTCATCCCCTGGGGTTTGTTCCTGTGGCTGTCCTGGAAGACTTGGGTTTGCCCCTCTGAGGGCCAGGTGTGGAGGTGGTGCAGCTGCTTGGGTTGCAGGGGTTTTGGCAGCACCAGATACTCAGGGGAGCTGGCGGCTAGGGCAGCAGGGAATGCAGTGCTCTAGAAGGGTATGGCAACCAGTATTGGCCAATATGCTCCAGTATTCTTGCCTGGAGAACCGCCCTCTCTGACAGAGAAGCCTGGCAGGCCACAGTCTACGGGGTCGCAGAGTCGGACACTACCAAAATGACGTTGCACGCATAGATGCAAGACTTTTTTTTGCCTGTGGCAGCTCCGCCCCAGTGAGTTGACTGTGAAGGTGGCATGGCTTCTTGGCTTGCAGGGACCCTAGTGGCGCCAAGTGTGCAGGGACACAGACTGCCTCAGCCACAGGAGTTATGGCCCTATCAGAGTCTTTTTCTGAGCCTTTCGTAGCTGGTGATCAGAAGGCCTCTTTGGCCAGTCTTTCTCCATAGCTCCACCCGTTCAGGCATTTAGAGGGCTCCCTTCCCTGGGGTCCTTTTCTGTTGTTCGGTTCATCAGGCACATAGAGGGCCCCCCTGTGGCTGAGGTCCTACTCTGTAGATCAGCGCATCAGGCACTTAAAGGGGCACCCTGGACAGGACCCTATTCTGTAGTTCAGTGCATCAGGCAGATGTTTGATGGGCCAGCCTCTCTATCGTTCAGCTGCTGATGCTGGCATGTGGGGGGAGAAAGGCTGCGGTTATGGCTCCATCCCCTACGCATGACTCAGCAGTATCGCCTTGCTTCCATGGCTGCCTGGCTTTCCTCCACAGGCATTTCCCGCTACAGTCTCCTCCCTCACATCCCCTGGATCCATCTCTCCACAGTCAACAGCAGCCCTCACCCTGGAATTGCTCCACAATCCCTAAACTCCAGCTCCCAGCTGCTGCCCCTTCCAGGAAATCTACCTCCCTGTTCGCGGTATATATGGCTGCAGCAAGGACTGTCTGATTCTCATTCCATTTAGGCCGCCACAGATCAGCTGTTTCACTCACAGCCTTAATTTAAATGTTTCTGCTCTGACTCACACAATTGCCCCAATGTGGGGACCGGACCCCTGCTTCAGTTCCCCCACCCGCCGAGGGCAGGGCCAGTCGTACTAACACTCCTGTTTCCCCCCAGTTCCTTTGTCCTACCGAGTTTTGCGTGCTTCTGTACATTGTTTTCCGCTGGTCAGGTATTCCAGTCCACTCTCAGCTGGTGTTCTGCATGAACTTCTGTGTCTGAAGGTGTGTTCCTGATGTATCCGTGGAGAGAGATATACTCCACGTCCACCTACTCCTCTACCATCTCCATCTCGTTCTTTCTTTTATCCATTTTAAAATGTGTACATTACTTATTTACTTGTAGGAGTTCTTAATGTAATATTATATAAAGTTACAAAATTACCTGTTATATAATTATCTTTCTAACATAGTACATTGTAAAAAGGTAGCATTCTGTTACTATTAATTTTCATTCATCAGTCAGAAAAAGATTGTGTCTAGGAAAGTGTTAGATACATTATCGTAATGTCCCTTTCTCTTTCACTGTTTGCTCTCTAAAGGAAATCTCAGGTCGTTTATGACTCTAAGACACTTTTAAACACATAACATTTTTATCTAAATGGAAAATGTACATTTTATCTAAATAGAAACATAATTTTTATACCACCAGGTGGAAAAAAGATATGAAGAGAACCGTTAAGTGTATTGAATTTTTGAATAGACTGTAATACTAAAGGGGGACCAAGCTTATCTGTCCACTTGAAATATGATTGTTTTAAATTATTACCATAGCATCATAACTGCTAAAATGAATATACTGTTTTGGGTTGACTTTTTTTTCTGACTTTTTGGTGACAGTTACTCTGAAGAAACACTCAACAGTTAGCTCTATATAGTATGATAACATCTGTAGGAAAAATATGTTAATGTATATAGATTGTTAGGTAGAATAGTTACATAACTTATTATGTCCCTTCCTCTGGTGTATGCTCACTGATTTCTTGATATTTGAGAGAAGAGCATGTGTGTAATTGGGAAAAGTTGCTTTTATGAATTATAAATTTTTCCTTATTTGTTTATTTTTGGCTTGTGCTGGGTCTTCGTTGCTGCATGTGGCTTTTTCTGTAGTAGGAGAGAGCAGGGGCTCCTCTCTAGTTGCAGTGCACAGGCTTCTCATTGCAGTAGCTTCTCTTGTTGCAGAGCATGGACTCTAGGATGCAAGGGCTTCAGTAGTTTCGGGTCCTGGGTTGTCCAGAGCACAGGCTCAGTAGTTGTGGTGCACAGGCTTAGTTGCTCCACAGCACATGGGATCTTCCCGGGGCAGAAATCAAACCCATGTCTCCTGCATTGGCAGGCGGACTCTTCACCACGGAGCCACCATGGAAGCCCTTGCTTTTATGATTTTATGAGCTTTAACCCTGCTAGCCCTAAGAACTTTATAGTGTTAAACTTTGGTGTTAAAAACCATGAAGGTATAATGTAAATGTTTTGAAAGATTTAATTTGATGAGGTTTTCAAAACTTATTAGATTGTGAAGTTTAAAATATATAGAGTGTGCTGCTGCTGCTGCTAAGTCGCTTTAGTCGTGTCCGACTCTGTGCGACCCCATAGACGGCAGCCCACCAGGCTCCGCCATCCCTGGTATTCTCCAGGCAAGAACACTGGAGTGGGTTGCCATTTCCTTCTCCAGTGCATGAAAGTGACAAGTGAAAGTGAAGTCGCTCAGTCGAGTCCGACTCTTCGCAACCCCATAGACTGCAACCTATCAGGCACCTCTGTCCATGGGATTTTCCAGGCAAGAGTACTGGAGTGGGGTGCCATTGCCTTCTCCGATATAGAGTGTAAGAAACAAAAATATACAGCTCAGTGCACTTTCATGACACAAATAACCATATAACGGTCACTTGGGTCAACAAATAGAATCTTACCTGTATTTCATTAGTTTTCATTGGTGCTCCCTTCCAAAAGCTTTTCTTTTTTCAATAACCTGATGTTTCTCAGTACTTTTTTGTCTTTATAAGTGTGTATTATTAAACACCATTGCTTGGGTTTACTTAATTCTTTTTAAAATTTATGCAGTGGAAGTATGGAGTATACCTTTATGTTTGGGTTTTTTTTTTGATCAACATTATGTACATTTTAGAAAACTGTTGGTCATTTATTTTTATTGCTGTCTTGTAATCCAGTGTATAAATACATCACAATTTATCCATTCTACTCTTTTCTTCAGTGCATTCTACTGTTGATAGACTTTGGGCTGAATGGTATTTCCAGGCTCTTGGTGTACATATGCATGTGTTTCTCTTGGGTATATAGGTAGAAATGGAATCTCTAGGTCTTAGAATATGCAAGTATTTAAATGTAATGTTTGTCAAATGGTTTTCCAAAGTGGTTGTACCAATTTACAGACAAATGTAGCCGTATATGAGCAGTTCCACTGTCCTATATTATTATTTATACAAGGTATCAGCAGTCTTTTTAAAAATTATTTTGTGGTGTAGTCTCTAAGTTGTGTTCAGCTCTTATAATGCCATGGACTGTAGCCTGCTGGGCTCTTCTCTCCATGAGATTTCCAGGCAAGAATACTAGAGTGGGTTGCCATTTCCTTCTCCAGGGGATCTTCCTAACCCAGGAATTGAACCTGGGTCTCCTACATTGCAAGCAGATTCTTTACCAACTGAGCTACAAAGGAAGTCCAGAATGATCTTAATTTACTTATTTATTGATTTTTGGCTGTTCTTGGTCTTCGTTGCTGGGCTGGCTTTTGCTCTAGTTGCGGTGAGTAGGGGCTCCTTTCTAGTCGCGGTATGTGGGCTTCTCTTGTGGCGCACAGGCTTCAGTAGCTGCAGCACGTGGGCTCAGTAGCTGCGGCTCAACGGGCTCTACAGCACGGGCTCAGCAGTTGGGATGCACAGGCTTTGTTGCTCCGTGGCATGTGGCGTCTTCCCAGATCAGGGATTGAACCCACGTCTCCTTCATTGTTGGGTGGATTCTTTACCACTGAGCCATCAGGGATGCCCTAGCAGTCATTTTAATTTTAGGAATTCTGGCTTATGTGGGATGGTATCTCATTGAGGTTTTGAGTGGGATTTTCCTATGATGGTGTTTGCTGATCATTTGTATATCATTGCTGAAGTTTCTTTGCCCATTTTTGTATAGTTGTTTGTCTTTTTTTTTAAATTGCTTAGGAGTTATTTTTATATTATAGATGTAAGCCCTTTAGTGAAAGTGAAAAATGGAAGTGTTAGTTGCTCAGTCATGTCTGACTCTTTGTGACTCCATGGACTGTAGCCCACCAGGCTGGTCTGTCCCTGGGGATTCTCCAAGCAAGAATACTGGAGTAGGTAGCCATCCCCTTCTCCGGGGGATCTTCCCAACCCAGGGATCAAACCCTACATTGCAAGCAGATTCTTTACTGTCTAGCCACCAGGGATACCCCAAGCCCTTTAGTTATACGTAATACAAATATTTCCCGCCCCCCACCCCTCCGTGGCTTGCTTTTTTACTCTCTCAGTGGTATGTTTTGATGAGCAGAAGTTCTTAATTTTTATACAGTCCTCTTTTCCCTGCTTTTCTATGGTCTGTGCTTTTTTCTGCTGTTTAAGAAATCTTTCTACACCCTGTGAATTAAGATATTCTTGTATAATACTTTCTAGAAGTGTCCTTGCTTTGTATTTTACACTTTGACCTTTCCCTCCCTGGAATCCATTCTGTATAGAGTGTGAGGTAGGGGTTCTATTTTTTCCTTTCCACATGGGTTTTCATTTGTGTCCTCACTACGGTATAACTAAAATATTTGTTGTAAGTCAAGTGCCCATTTGTGATTAGGGCTACTTCTGGGCTCTCACTTCTGTGCCTTCAGTGTATTTATGTCTCTTGTCATGAAAGCCACACCCTCATCATTACTCTATAAGTCTTGCTATCTAGTAGAGAATTTTCTCTCCTTAGTCTTCCAGGAGAGTGCTTTGGTTATTCTTGCCCTTTGCATTTCCATGTATGTTTTAGTGTAAAAACATGTCAGTTTTCAAAAAAAGTTGTTGCAGTTGTGATTCAGAGATAATTAGGGAGAGAACTGACTCTGTTGTTCCATGTGTGTGGAATAATAGTCCTCCATCTGTTTAGGTCATCTTTAATTCCCCTCATTGATGTTTTACAATTTCTGAACAAAAGTCTTTTACATTTTTAGTTAGGTTCATTTCTAGTTATTTGGTACTTTTAAATGCTAATGTACGAATTCCTGGATGGCTCAGTGGATAAAGGATCCTCCTGCTAATGCAGGAGACAGAGGAGACACAGATTTGATCCCTGGGTGGGGAAGAGCCGCTGGAGGAGGAAATGGCAACCGAGGCCAGTATTCTTGCCTGGAGAATTCCATGGACAGAAGAACCTGCTGGGCTACAGTCCATGGCGTCACAAAGAGCTGGACACGAGTAAGCGACTAACCACACAGCACAATACTATTCTAAGTGGTACAGTCTAAAAAAATTATTCTCTACTTGTTGCAGGTATGTTCCTGTATCTATAGAGGTAAAACTGAGCGCTATAGGAATTCTGGAGAGGTAACAAAAGACCTGTAGGAGTATAGAATGTCTGGTTTTACATATTCAAGATTTTCCAAAGGAGTAAGCTTTTGTGCCAGTCTAAACTACCTCTTTGTGCTTATGCCTTGAACATCCTTAATATTCATTTTTGGTCCCAGATTAGTAAAATAGCATATAAAGCACCAGTTATAGTACCTGGGAGATAAACGTTGCGTAAGTGGTGTAATATTAACAAGTTCAGACTTAAATTGAAGAAAGTGGAGAAAACCACTAGACCATTCAGGTATGACCTAAATCAAATCCCTTATAATTATACAGTGGAAGTGAGAAATAGATTTAAGGGACTAGATCTGATAGATAGAGTGCCTGATGAACTATGAACGGAGGTTCGTGACACTGTACAGGAGACAGGGATCAAGACCATCCCCATGGAAAAGAAATGCAAAAATGCAAAATGGCTGTCTGGGGAGGCCTTACAAATAGCTGTGAAAAAGAAGAGAAGTGAAAAGCAAAGGAGAAAAGGAAAGATAAAAGCATCTGAATGCAGAGTTCCAAAGAATAGCAAG
>SJYQ01009883.1:0-79111 GCA_006410935.1 Redunca redunca | reverse complement strand
AATAAAGTCAGCCACTGTTTCCACTGTTTCTCCATCTATTTCCCATGGAGTGATGGGACCGGATGCCATGATCTTTGTTTTCTGAATGTTGAGCTTTAAGCCAACTTTTTCACTCTCCACTTTTACTTTCATCAAGAAGTTCTTTAGTTCTTCACTTTCTGCCATAAGGGTGGTGTCATCTGCATATCTGAGGTTATTGATATTTCTCCTGGCAATCTTGATTCCAGCTTGTGCTTCTTCCAGCCCAGTGTTTCTCATGATGTACTCTGCATAGAAGTTAAATAAGCAGGGTGACAATACACAGCCTTGACTCACTCCTTTTCCTATTTGGAACCAGTCTCTTTTTCCATGTCCAGTTTTAACTGTTGCTTCTTGGCCTGCATGCAGGTTTCTCAAGTGTAGATTCTTGAAAAATCAAACACCAGCCACAGGGCCTTGGTGGCGGATCCTCAGGGCTGCCTCTCCAGGCTCTGTGTGCAGCCCCTTGTGCAGGAAGGGAGGGGCTCAAGTGGATTTGGAGCTCTCGGTCTCTTCTTGCACTGGCTCCTGTGGCTGGCTCAGGACCTGCGAGCACTGTGGTACTGGGCTAGGACTGAGGACCACACGGCCCTGGGGTGGGGGTGTGCTTCCCCTCTGAGTTGTGGAGGTGTGTGCTGAGGAGACGGGTGGTCCTGTGCTCAGTCCTCAGCTGCAGCCAGCTGTCCCCCTGCCCACTGAGCCAGCAGGAGCTGCTCTCCAGGACAGTAGGCTGGATTCCAGCCCTCTGACTGGAGTCTACCCTCAGCTGGAAGAGGAAGCAGTTCTTGGCCACTTGCCCCTGGGGAGGAGCCCTGGGTAATAGGGGTGTCTGGCGGAGCCCAGGGCTGCCTGCTGAGCAAGACCCAGACCTCAGAGTTGGCCCAGGAAAGCTGCAGACTTGGCCTGGGTCCTGGCTGTGATAAGGAGGGTGTAGCTGGAACCTGAGGGGCCCAGGGCTCAGGCTCACCTGTGGTCAGGGGCCACATGCACTGACCATGCCATGCTCTGCCCCAGCTTCCATCCTCCATGAAGTCCCAGCACAGCCACTGCCTTTCTCTGGTCCCTCTGGGTCCCCGGTGGGTGTGAGCCCTTCCTGTGCCCATGTGTCCCCTACAGGCTTCAGTGCGCCTGTCAACACAACACATGTGGGGGCTCCTGTGACCGCTGCTGCCCCGGCTTCAACCAGCAGCCATGGAGGCCAGCAACCACAGACAGTGCCAACGAATGCCAGTGTGAGTGCCCCTCCACACGCCCACACGGTGCTCACACATGCTCAAATGTACACACACGTTTGCACACATGTGCATGTGCACATGTGCTCACACAGTACACACAGCGTTCATACATGTTCACACATGCTTATACACACTCAGAAGACTGCTGTTGGCACATTCAGGCAACATGGCACACTCCATCACCTGAGTCTGGGATCACCTGCGGTTTATGGGATGCGCCTGGGGGTCCCAGTCGTGTGGGGTCACAGAGGCCTCCCCACAGCTGAGCCCCTTGTTCTCCAGCCTGCAATTGCTATGGCCACGCCCATGACTGCTACTATGACCCGGAGGTGGATCGGCGCAACGCCAGCCAGAATCAGGACCAGGTCTACCAGGGCGGGGGCGTGTGCATCGACTGTCAGGTGGGTGGGGCTGTCACCAGGTCTGTGGTGTGGGTCTCGGGTGGGCAGGGTCCGCACAAGGCTGGGGGCAGTGGGTTCCTGGACTCAGCCGCCCTGTCCTGTCGCAGCATCACACCACGGGCATCAACTGTGAGCAGTGTCTGCCTGGCTTCTACCGTTCCCCAGACCACCCACTCGACTCACCCCACGCCTGCCGCCGTAAGTGGGGGTGACCAGGTGTGGTCCGGGTGGAGGTGTCCCAAGGGTGTCCAAGAGCAGGGTGTGCCCAGATGGGGGGTCCTGGGGCCTTTGCAGCTATCTGGGAGGCTGTGGCTCTCATCCCACATCCCAGGTCCTGGGGGGAGGGCAGATGCTGACCCTCCTTGGAGGGCTGAGAGCTGTGGGCTAGGGGTCCCCTGACTTCCCACGCCCATTTAGGCTGCAACTGTGAGTCGGACTTCACAGACGGGACGTGTGAGGACCTGACCGGCCGCTGCTACTGCCGGCCAAACTTCACAGGGGCGCGATGCGACGCGTGTGCTGAAGGCTTCACTGACTTCCCACACTGCTACCGTGAGGGCGTAGCTGGGGTGGGGGGAGTGGGCAGGCACCTGAGTATCCCCCGATACTGGGCTGGAGCCAGTGGGGAGGGGTGGGAACCCTTTCATCCTGCCTGTACCACTGGTGATGTGGGGGGACCCTGGCAGCCAGGTGCTTACCCCATGTCGCTGACACATGCTGTGTTCTCTCTCAGCGGTGCCTTCCTCCTCCCACAATGACACCGGGGAGCAGGTGTTGCCTGCTGGACATATCGTGAGTAAGTGTCCCTCAAGATCGCCATCTTGCCTTAGGCCCCACTGGAGCAGTGGGGCAGAGTGGGCCACACCCAGGTGACAGAGATTGGGGTGCAAAAGTAATTGTGGTTTTGCACTGTTGACCTTTGCTGTTTGATATTGCAATACGTTTTAAAATGTGGTTATGTGATGCATCATTTTAATGAACATCTTACTTCATATTCTTTTTGCTAATGACTTATTGAAAGTTGAAAGTGTTAGTCGCTCAGTCATGCCTGACTCTTTGTGACCCCATGGACTGAAGCCCACCATGCTTCTCTGTCCATGGGATTTTTCCAGGCAAGAATACTGGAGTGGGCTGCCATTTCCTTCTCCAGGGAATCTTCTTGACCCAGGGATTGAATTTGGGTCTCCTGCATTGCAGGCAGTTTCTTTACTGTCCCTAGGGAAGCCCTAATGAGTTATTACTTGCTGTTTGTGAAAGTGAACGTTGCTCAGTCATGTCCGACTCTTTGCAACCCCAGTTTATTTTATATTTATTTTTGATTAGGGAAATGATATTAGGCAAAAATCAAATTTCAGCGATTTTCTTATTCAAATTCAAAATGGGTTGTAAAGTACCAGAGACCACTTGCAACATCAACAACACATTTGGCCCAGGAACTGCTAATGAACATACAGTGCAGTGGTGGTTTAAGAAGTTTTGCAAAGGAGACAAGAGCCTTGAAGATGAGTACAGTGACCAGCCATCGGAAGTTAACAACAACCAAGAGAATCATTGAAGCTGATCTTCTTACAACTACATGAGAAGTTGCCAACTAACTCAGTGCTGACCATTCTACAATTGTTCAGCATTTGAAGCAAATTGGAAATGCGAAAAAGCTCAGTAAGACAGTGCCTAATGAGCTGACTACAAATAAAAGAAATCTTTAAGTGTCATCTTCTCTTGGTCTGTGCAACAACAGCGAATCATTTCTTCATCGGAATGTGATGTATGGATTGTATACGACAGCCAGTGACAGCTAGTTCAGTGGTTGGACCCAGAAGAAGCTCCAGAGCCAAACTTGCACCAAAAAAGGTCATGGTCACTGTCTGGTGGTCTTCTGCCAATCTGATCCACTGTAGTTTTCTTTGAATCCCAGCAGAACCGTTACATCTGAGAAGTTTCCTCAACAAATCGATGAGATGCACCAAAAACTGCAATGCCTGCAGCCGGCATTGGTCAACAGAGAGGGCCCAGTTCTTCTCCACAACAATGCTCGACCACACGTCGCACAACCAACACTTCAGAAATTGAACGAATTGGGCTAAGAAGTTTTGTCTCATCTGCCATATTCATCTGACTTCTTGCTAACCAACTACCACTTTTTCAAGCATCTTGACAACTTTTTTCAGGGAAAAACGTTTCCAACAACCAGCAGGAGGCAGAAAATGTTTTTCAAGTGTTCATCAAATCCCGAAGCATAGATCTTTATGCTGTCAGTTCAGTTCAGTCGCTCAGTCGTGTCCGACTGTTTGCGACCCCATGAATTGCAACATGCCGGGCCTCCCTGTCCATCACCAACTCCTGGAGTTCACTCAGACTCATGTCCATCGAGCCCCTGATGCCATCCAGCCATCTCATCCTCCGTCGTCCCCTTCTCCTCCTGCCCCCAATCCCTCCCAGCATCAGAGTCTTTTCCAATGAGTCGACTCTTCACATGAGGTGGCCAAAGTACTGGAGTTTCAACCTTAGCATCATTCCTTCCAAAGAAATCCCAGGGCTGATCTCCTTCAGAATGGACTGGTTAGATCTCTTTGCTATAGGAACAAGCAAACTTATTTGTATTGATTGTAATGGTTCCTGTTTTCATTAATAAAGATGTGTTTGAGCCTGGTTATAATGATTTAAAATTCACGGTCCCAAACCGCGGTTACATTTTCACCAACTTGATATTTCCATTTTGTTCACTTTTTCTTTGGTTCTTTTAATCTTGTGCATTCATTTTGTGTATTCTAGGAAACCTTAAAATATATAGGAAAGCAGAAAGTTAAAAGTTATCCAGAGTCGCAACTCCTGCGTGTGTACTGTGTTTTTATAAACATCCACGTGCACTGTCTGCACTTTTGTGTAATTGCGCTTTCCACCCACACCATCCTGTAAACACATCATGTCACACTCTACATTATGTACACAGATGTAGCTCTTGTTTGACCAACTCTCAATTCTTGGTAATTTAGGTTCTTTCCAGAGTTTTTAAAAATAACACCATAGTAAACATCCTTGCAGCTAAAGCTTTCCATGAATTATTAACTATTTCTGCAGGACAGTTTCCTAGAAGAAGGTTTTAAAACATTTTTGGCTGCACATTGCCAAACTGCTCTCCTGGCAAAATCGTCTGCCTGGGTGGAGTGGCATCATTCGTGTCACTCGTGTCAGAACACTGCTGTCTCTGCACAGCAACATTCATTATTACAGAAGCCTTCAGTTTTCCTGGAGTTGGGGTGCACCTGCTGGTTGGGGGCTTAGCAATGTCTAATTGGCCAGTAGTTTCCTTTCGCTGCATCTCAGGACAGTGGTGTGTCCTGTAACTGGCTCTTAGATCTGATGGCATTTGGCGTCTCCTTGGTCTTAGCCGTACTTCTTTGCCTCGTGTGAGTCTGAATCTTCTCTCGTGTCTCTGGGCTCTTTCTGTTGTTTTCACGTGTGAATTTCCCTTTTGAGGTCGTGGCTCACTTTTCTTTTCACTCGTTTGCTGCTCTAAGCTCTTTCCACGTGAACTATAGTATCGATGCCTCGCGGGTCACGTGCTTTTCTCCCAGTGGGTGATTTGCCCTTGTTGTTATTTTCTTCATGGGAATCTGATTAGACCATGGACATCTTAGGTGACGGTTTTAATTTCTACCTTATCTTAAGTCAGTTTTGGTTACTTATGTTTTCTTAGCAAATTTTGTTTATATCATTTGGATTTTAAAAGGTGTTGGCATAAACTTATACACAGTACTCTGTATTTGATTTTCAAATTTCCTTCCATTCCTTTTGTCTGTTTCTCTTTCCTTGCCTGCCTTCATGAGATATAACAGACGTTTGCTGAGTTTTTTAGTGTTTTCGAAGTGCAGCTTCAGGTTTTTATTGATAAGATCTGCTGGAGTTTTTCTCTGGTTTGGGAGAGAGATTTTACTTCCTAATATAGAAAAATTTGAGCTAAAATCTATCTTTCTCTCTTCTCTCTTTTGTTGAGGTATAATCCTAAATCAGTATGTTAATTCCAGGTATGTAACACAAAGGTTAGGTATTTCTAGACATTGTGAAATGATCACCACAGAAGGTCTAGTTAACACCTGTCACCACACAGAATTATAATTTTTTTCTCATGATGAGGACTTTTTTTTAGATTTGGCCGAGAACTTTTAATATCTACTCTCTTAGCTACTTTCAATTATGCAGTGTTATTATTAACTATTGTTGCCATGCTGTGGGTCATATCCCCATGACTTATTTACATTTTATTTGGAAGTTTGTATCTTTTGACTCCCTTCACCCATTTTGCCCAACTCCCAATCCCCGCCTCTGGCTATTATCAATCTTTTTTTTATATCCACAAGCTCAGGGTATTTTTAAAGATTCAGTGTGTGTGTATTTGTGTGTGTGTGTGTGTGTGTGTATTAAGATTCTACGTATAAGAGAGATCATACAGTATTTGTCTTTTTCTGCTTTCTTTTGACTTATTACCATTTTCATAGTTTTTTGAATTATTATTACTTTTAGTTTCTCTTAATTAGCCACAAAATGTTTAAAGCATTTTTTTCTCAACCAAGGCTGCTTTTATTCTGCAGGAAAATGTCTGGAGACATCTTTGGTTATTATAACTGGGGGATGCCACGGTCATCTAGTGGGTAGGGGCCAGAGATGATGCTAAATATCCTGCAGAACACAGGACAGACCCATCCCCGCAATAGTCATCCAACACAGAATGGTACTGGTGCCAAGGTTGAGAAACCCAGGGGCAAAGCTGTGAGTTTGCTTCAGAATGTAGCTTTGGCTAGGTGTATCCCATAGAGTTTATATGCTGCGTTCTCACTGCTGTTCCTTTTAAATTGTGTATCATTTCAGTTTTCATTTTCCTTTTCACCCGAGTTGTTTAGAACTGTGTTTGTCATTCCAGGTGGTTAGATTTCCATTCTGTCCCTTCTTTTGATGGTTCTGATCTGTTTTTACTGCACCATGGTTGGATTTGGTAGCCTGAAGATTTCTACTTTTTGTCTTTGGATTTTGAGGTTTTCTTTCTCACCTGGAATGTGACCCCTTTTAGACTGTCCAAGAATGTTTGACAGGAACTTGTGTTCTCTGTGGGAATCGATTTGTACACATACGTTTATTAAAGGACATGTTAATTATGCTGTTTATTTATTTATTTATTTTTTAATAGCCCTCATAGAAAAACTTTATTGGAAAGCAGGGAAAATTACCAAGATATGAATGAAGACAAAAAATTTAAAAAAAGTTCAGACATAAAGTATATGACCTTGGTTTAAGTGGAATTGGAACCCTTTAGTGGTTTGTAGTTAGTGACCTATATTTTCACTTTGTGGCACTGATGCTGCTACAGCTAAGTCGCTTCAGTTGTGTCTGACTCTGTGCGACCCCATAGGTGGCAACCCACCAGGCTCCTCCGTCCCTGGGATTCTCCAGGCAAGAATACTGGAGTGGGTTGCCATTTTCTTCTCCAAGGCATGCATGCTAAGTCGCTTCCATTGTGTCTGACTCTGTGCGACCCTATGGACAGCAGCCCACCAGGCTCCTCTGTCCACAGGATTTTCTAGGCAAAAATACTGTAGTGGGTTGCCATTTCCTTCTCCATAATTATGCTGTTTAAACCCACTCTGTTCTACATAGTTTTTTATCACATTCTGGGAACAGTGTATTCAGTCTTTCTCTCTTTGACAGTGGTTTGGCCAAATTTCCCTCCCAATTTCATTAGTTTTCAGTACCTCCGGGCCATGTTTATCCTCTTCTTAGAGCTTTGGGTTTTTAGCATCTCTTAGGGGACAAGTCCATTTCTTCCACACACAACATCCTTCCTTGTCTCCATTAGTGCTCACGCCTGGGCTCACCACACTCCACGCTGTCCCTTCTGTAATCTCTTTATTTCTTGTCCAAGTCCTTGGTTCAAGGTGCATTCTTTCGAAAGGGTGCGACCAGATTCTCCTTCAAGAGTCAAACCGATGCCTTTGGGTTTGTCTCATGAGAGGAGATGCAGTCTGGCAGAGGGACCGTGGCTGCTATTAGTTTGGGCTTGCCCCTGCCCCAACTGTATCATTTCTTTCATTCTGCTTAAATTTTTCCTTTCTTGACTTTTGCTGGATTGACCAGCAAAGCATGTTTTGGTTGGTTTGTGTTTTCTTCTCTGAGGGTTTACAAGTTCTGTTTCTATCTTCTGGTCTGGGCCAAGGTTACCTTTATGTTTTGACAAATAATGAACCATTATTTTGTACTGCAGTCACAGAATTAAAAGACAGTTGCTCCTTGGAAGAAAAGCTATGACAACCCTAGACAGCGTTTGCTGACCAAAGTCCATTTAGTCAAAACTCTGGTTTTTCTAGCAGTCATGTGCGGGTGTGAGAGTTGGACCGTAAACAAGACTGAGCACTGAAGAATTGATACTTTTGAATTGTGGTGCTGGAGAAGACTCCTGGGAGTCCTTTGGACAGCAAGGAGATCAAAGTAGTCAATCCTAAAGGAAATCAACCCTGAATATTCATTGGAAGGACTGACGCTGAAGCTTCAATACTTTGGCCATCTGATGTAAATTGCTGACTCACTGGAAAAGACCCTGGTGCTGGGAAAGATTGAGGGCAAGAGGAGAATGGGGCAATAGAGGATGAGATGGTTGGATGGCATCACCAACTCAATGGACATGAGTTTGGGCTTGGAGTTTGGGCAAACTCCAAGAGACAGAGAAGGACAGGGAAACCTGGCATGCTGCAGTTCATGGGGTTGCAAAGAGTCGGACACAACTGAGTGACTGAACAACGAACCATTATTTAATGTCAGTAACAAAAATAGCTTTAGTCCCTTTTTGTGCATCAGTTAAGACATCTAGCACACTTTTTCTTCCTTCTTCCTAATCTCCAGAATTATTTATAAAGAGTAGAATTTTCTTTCCGCTTTGTTAAGATTTTGTTTTTGCTTTTTCTCTGGTTGTGTCAACACCTGCAGTTGACTTGGTGTCTACATTATAAATAACTAATTATGTGTATATAAAATGCTCCTGATTTCATTGCATGCCACTGTTTTCCTACAACATCCCCTTTCCCTTGTTGGCCTTTTTAAAGTCTTTTTCATTGTGCCTGAGTACAGTGTCCAAAGACAAGGAAAGGAGTCTGTGGAGAAAGGAGGTTTTGAGTGGGGCAGCTGCAGGGCCTCTGAGACCCCCATCCCACCCCTGTCCCCCTCCAGACTGTGACTGTAGCGCCGCCGGGACCCAGGGCAATGCCTGCCGGAAGGACCCGCAGGTGGGGCACTGCGTGTGCAAACCCAACTTCCAGGGCACCCACTGTGAGCTCTGCGCCCCCGGCTTCTACGGCCCAGGCTGCCAGCGTGAGTCCAGCCCTGGCGCGGGCAGCATCCCCTCGCAGGGCCCAGGAGCCCAGCCCGTCTGTGACCTCCTCCTCTCTGCAGCCTGCCAGTGCTCCAGCCCCGGCGTGGTGGACGGAATCTGTGACCGTGACTCGGGCCAGTGCGTGTGCCGGACAGGCTTCGAGGGGGCCGCATGTGACCGCTGCGCCCCGGGCTACTTCCACTTCCCCCTCTGCCAGTGTGAGTACGGCAGCCCCAGCGGGCAGGCGGGAGTGGGGTTGGGTCTGGGCTGCCGGCTCAGGGCCTGTGCACTCTCCGCCTGCAGTGTGTGGCTGCAGCCCCGTGGGGACCCTCCCCGAGGGCTGTGATGACACAGGCCACTGCCTGTGCCGGCCAGAGTTCAACGGCCCCCACTGTGACCGCTGTCGCCTGGGCTACCACGGCTACCCCGAGTGCCACGGTGAGCGGGTGGCTTTGGTGGGGCTCTGGGCAGGGGGGAGGGCCACCGCAGGTGCCCAGGACATGACCCCAAGTCCTCTGCAGCCTGCGCCTGTGACCCCCGGGGTTCCATGGACCAGCTATGTGGGGCAGGCGGGCTATGCCGCTGCCGCCCCGGCTACGCGGGAGCCACCTGCCAGGAGTGCAGCCCCGGCTTCCACGGCTTCCCCGACTGTGCTCGTGAGTGCCCTGGTGGGGGGAGGGGGTGGGGACAGGGAGGGGAGGACGCATGCTCTCCACGTGCTGACACCCCCTCCTCCCCCTCCTCTAGCCTGCCATTGCTCCCCCGAAGGTTCCCTGCACGCAGCCTGCGATCCCCACAGCGGGCAGTGCAGCTGCCGACCGCGAGTGACGGGACTACGGTGCGACATGTGTGTGCCTGGGGCATACGACTTCCCCTATTGCGAAGGTGGGGCTGGCCCCATGTGTGTGTATGTGTGTGAGACGTGCTGCGTGTTCCCACGACTGTTGCAGTGCCCTGTGTGCTCTCTGTTCACACGCTGCATTCACGTGAGTGTCCGTGTGTTGTGCATGTGGTCACGTGCTGTCCGTTTATTCATGCTTGTTTATGTGCTTTGTGCGAGTATGTGCTCATTGCGTGTTCACAGCTGTGTGATGGGGAGAGCACATGCCTTCACAGCTACGGGGACTAGGGCATGAAGGCACCCATGGTTTCTTGCCTGTTCATACGTGTGGAAGGCATGTGTGCCGGCTCCCATGGGGCCTCAGGTCCTGGCCAGGCCTGGGGAAGCCCTCAGCCGTCAGGGTCCCTGGCTGAGTAATGACTGTGGCCTGGGCCTCTCTCCACAGCTGGCTCCTGCCATCCTGCTGGCCTGGCCCCAGCTGACCGTGTCCCTCCCGAGGTGAGCCCGGGGCAGCCCTCTGGCGCTGAGGCCTTCACTTCTAGAAACCATCACTCACCTGCTCGGTTGCCATGGCAACCTCAGAGCCCATTTGGTGCCCTGGCTGGGTCATGCCCGAGATGGGGCCAGGCTCCAGGTCTGAGGGTTTGTGCTAGGAGGGCAAGGACCTACTCTGATCCTCAGTCTCATTCTCTCCCAGGCACAGGCCCCCTGTACGTGCCGGGCTCACGTGGAGGGGCCAAGCTGCGACCGCTGTAAACCTGGATTCTGGGGGCTGAGTCCTAGCAACCCTGAGGGCTGTACCCGTGAGTCTGCCTGGAGTGGTGTTAGGGTGCTGGGGGAGACCCTGCGGAGGGGAGGGCTGGCTCCACAGTGGCCAGGGTAGGGATGGAGTCCAGCCCTCCTGCCCCTCGCCCCACTCTCAGCCCTGCTCTGCCTCTCCCCCAGGCTGCAACTGTGATCCCAGGGGCACGCTGGGTGGGGCTGCCCAGTGCCAGCTGGTGAGTCTGAGGGCAGAGGTGCCAGGGGCCATGGGTACAGAGTGTAGGGACTCCCCCCCCAGGCCTGGTCCTAGCTTCTCCCTCGGCCTCCAGGGCAACGGCCAGTGCTTCTGCAAGCCCCACGTGTGTGGCCAGACCTGCGCGGCCTGCAAGGACGGCTTCTTCGGGCTGGACCAGGCTGACTACTTCGGCTGCCGTAGTAAGGCCCACTGCTTGGCCCTTGGACCACGTCCCAGGGAGGCTGAGGCCCAAGGAGGGACACATAGGACAAGGGCCAGCCAGGGCCTGGGTGTCACATGGCACTCGCTGAGCCACTCTGGATGCCTGGCCAGACCTGTGCTGGTGTGGAGGGGGTACAGATTTCACCCCGTGCTCTTCCTTCAGTCCCATGCCCTGGCAGGTGTCACTCACCAATCCCAGGGCCCTTGCCCTAAATCCTGACCCTCTGCTGTCCAGAGCCCCAAGCAGCTCCTGGTGGCGGTAACACTCGTCTTCTCAGCCTGGGTCACTCTTGATGGAGGGTGGACGGAGAGGTGTCCTGAGCCGGGGGCTGCAGGAGGAGCATGGAGGCCGTGGGGCTGGGCCTCACTGACTCGCTCCCCCATTGCAGGCTGCCGGTGTGATGTTGGCGGAGCGCTGGGGCAGAGCTGTGAGCTGAGGACGGGTGCCTGCATGTGCCGCCCCAACACCCAGGGCTCCACCTGCAGCGAGTGGGTACCCTGGCCCAGCCCAGCTGGGGCAGCAGTTTGTCCACTGGCTTCTCCCTGGGGACTGGTGTGCGGTGCAGGGCCAGTACCTGTCCCGCCCTGACCGTCCCTGCTGTGGCCAGGCCTGCTCAGGACCACTATCTCCCTGACTTGCACCACCTGCGCCTGGAGCTAGAGGAGGCGGCCACTCCTGAGGGCCACGCTGTGCGCTTCGGCTTCAACCCCCTGGAGTTCGAGAACTTCAGCTGGAGGGGATATGCACAGATGACACCCATCCAGGTGCGGGCTCAGTGTTCCTGGCATGATGGCTGGCAGAGGGTGGGCGGGCCGGGCCCCTGAGCTCATAGGTGTGGGCTGAGCATGACCAGGAGGGGCCACCCTGACTTTCTGTGCCCTCCAACCCCACTGCAGCCCAGGATTGTGGCGAAGCTGAACCTGACCTCCCCTGACCTCTTCCGGCTCGTCTTCCGTTACGTTAACCGTGGGCCCACGACTGTGAGCGGGCGGGTTTCCATGCGAGACCAGGGCAAGTTTACCACATGTCCCAACTGTGAGTGCTGGGGCTGACCCTCCCCACCCAGCTCCTGCCACACCCCCCTCCCCACCCAGCTCCCACCACATCCCCATGCGTGGGTGGGGAGGCCAGGCCTGTCCTCCTGACCCTGGGGGGTTGGTGACCATGGCCTGCAGTGGCCGTCTCATCTCTGTGTCCAGAAAGCCCACTGTCCCCACCCCCAGGCACAGAGCAGAGCCAGCCCGTGGCCTTCCCGCCCAGCACCGAGCCTGCCTTTGTCACCGTGCCCCAGAGGGGCCTGGGGGAGCCCTTCGTGCTGAACCCTGGCGCCTGGGCCCTGCTCGTGGAAGCTGAGGGGGTGCTCCTGGTGAGGCAGGGCTGAGAGGGCTGGGGTGGGGCCCGGGGCAGGGGCCACAACACCTAACCTCCCCCTCTCCCCAAGGACTATGTGGTTCTGCTGCCTAGCGCCTACTATGAGGCAGCCCTGCTGCAGCTGAGAGTGACCGAGCCCTGCACGTTCCGGCCAGACGCCCAGCGCTCTGGAGACAAGTGAGGGCCAGTCTGGTGGGGCTGGGGGAGACCTGCGCCTCCTGGTGCCCAGGCCACCTGCCCTGTGCTGACCAGACTGTGTGTCCCCAACCAGCTGCCTCCTCTACACCCACCTACCCCTGGACGGCTTCCCCTCCGCCGCTGGGCCTGAGGCCCTGTGTCGCCATGACAACAGCCTACCCCGGCCCTGCCCCACGGAACAACTCAGCCCTGCACACCCGCCGCTTGTTGTCTGCTGGGGCACTGATGTGCGTGTCCCTGGGGTCCCTTGGGGACAAGTAGGATCAAGCCCTGGGGGGGCGTGCCCTTGGCCTGGAGGATGAGGGTCCGTGTTGCAGAAGGGACATGGGTACAGGGCAAAAGTGACGCAGGCATGGCACAGAGAGTGGCTCAGGCAGTGCTTGCTGCCTTCCAGATTTTGACCTTGAGAGTCAGTGCCTGGGACCTCAGCTGTAAATGGGGTGAGGGTGACCCAGTGCTCCAGCTTATCATGAGGGGGTGGCAGGTCCTTGGTTCACTTCAGGCACCAGACACTCTACAGTAATGAGGCTGGTGGGCCATGATGGGCAGGGGAGGCTGAGTGAGCAGGGGTTGGAAGGTCAAGTGGCTGCAGGAGGAGTGCCTCCAGCAGCAGGAGTGGTGGGCACACAGGCCCTGAGATGGGAGGATGAGGCTCTGGACACAGGGTGGGAAGGGTCGTGTTTAGGAGCACCCTGTTCTCTTGGAGGGGCCTGGGGTGGGCCTCACATCGCCCTGTCTCCCCAGGTGGACGTCCAGCTTCAGGTGGCAGTGCCGCAGCCAGGCCCCTATGCCCTGGTGGTGGAGTATGCCAACGAGGACGCCCGCCAGGAGGTGGATGTGGCAGTGCACACCCCCCAGAGGGCCCCCCAGCAGGGGCTGCTCACCCTCCACCCCTGCCCATACAGGTGTGTAGGGAGTGGGTAGAGGGTGCAAGCTGAGGGTATGGGGGGCACTGGGGCTGGGTTTAGGACCCCAGCTGCCCTACCCACTAACCACCCCTGCCCACCCCCCTAGCACCCTGTGCCGAGGCACCGCCCTGGACGCCCAGCGCCACCTGGCTGTCTTCCACCTGGACACGGAGGCCAGCATCCGGCTCACAGCTGAGCAGGCACGGTTCTTCCTGGTAAGGCCCCGACCCCTCACCTGCATGGGCCCCGGGACCCCACTGCAGGGCTCCATCTTTCCAAAGATTTAAACATGCGCCGAAGTAGAGTGTGGTGAGCCTGGGTGCCCATCGCAGGCACCGCCCTCAGCTTGTGCTGAGTCCAGGTTCTTCCAGAACCCCTCCCCTGCAGGTTTTTTCCTGTGGGTGTGAAACATATATTTATTTATAAAGAATGCCTGTAGTCAGTTAAGGAGAACTATGACGAGTTGGAGCCAGGGTAGAAAGAAATACCTTTCTAAATTTTAAGTTTATTTTTGGCTGTGCGGGCTTTCTCTAGTTGCCGCGAGCGGGGGCTCCTCTTTGTTGCGGGGCATGGACTTCTCACCGCAGTGGCTTCTCTTGTTGCAGAGCACAGGCTCTCGGGTGTGTGGGCTTCGCTTCAGTAGTTGCGGGGTGTGGTCTCTGTAGTTGTGTACACGGGCTTAGTTGCCCCGCAGCATGTGGGATCTTTCCAAATCAGGGTGGCAAGCAGCTTCGTTACCACTGAGCCACTAGGGAAGCCCAGAAAGAACAATCTTAATGAAAGGCCGGCTTTTGGTATAATTTACAAAAATGCCACACCATGTGAGCATCTTAGGTCCTGAAGCTTGGGACTCACTAGCATCAGAGTAAATTGCTCCTGTGTCCTCCTCACAGAGCTGGAAACTAAATCCCAAGGTTAGCTTGGGTTTGCAGGCCTGTTCTGCATCACTAAACTCTATGCAGTGTTAACCCTTAGTTTGATGCCCAGAACCTAGCATACGTATTTGTTCAGTAAGTGACGAAGTAGATGACATTTTTCTCATCAGAGTATTACACAGTTTCATCATTACGTTTCCCTAGGCCTGAACAGTTTTATCAGAGTAATATGTGCAGATATTATAAAAGCTTCAAATATTGAAAAGAATTGCAACGAAAACCACAGTCCCACACCCCATCTGCCGTGTCTCATTCCTCCTTCCAGAGTCTGTGTGTCTCTTCCACGTTGCTGAGTGACTCATGTCACATAGCTTCCTCCTAAGTTTTTGATGCTGGAACCCCTGTGATTCCTTCCTCACACACACACAGTCCTGCAGTCCTGGGCTGGGTCGCTGTAAACTTCCCATAGAGCTATACCCACCGCCCAAGCACGTTTCTCCCTCAGTACCCAGGCCAGGAGGCAAGACGGCTCCAGCCCAGATGCCCCTCGGCCCCTCCCGTGGTCACCCTGGACGCTGGTTATGCGCCTAGTGTGCCTGTTCTGGAATCTGCCATGCAGGAGTCACACAGGTGTGCCGTCTTCTCTGCCGACGCTGTGTCGGGATGGACTGAGCTGTCGCTGTAGTCTCGCAGTCTTCTCTCTCCGCTGTTTAGGGTTTTCTAGACACATTGTGTTGTCACGTTTTACCATACTTGTCACACGTGTTTCTATACCTTGGAGACAGCACAGGGCAGAGATGCCTGCTTAGGAGCCCTGGCTTGCAGAGCACCTGCCTGTGCTGGGTCCTGCCCTGTGACCGCCGACAGTGGGGGCGGCGCAGGAAGAGGAGGAAGAAGAGGTGGGGCTGGAAGGCACTCCAGGGCCCAGAAACCTCGGTTGAGGACTAGGGTCTGTGTGGCCGGAGGAGAGGCAGGCTGAGTGGGGATCAGGGGCTCAGTGCCAAGAGCCGGGCCAGCCTGGGCAGGTGTAGCTGGGTTTCACCTGCCTTCGTACCCACACCATCTGCTGCCCACAGCACAGCGTCACCCTGGTACCCACGGAGACCTTCAGCCCAGAGTTCGTGGAGCCCCGAGTCCACTGCATCAGCAGTCATGGTGCCTTTAGCCCCAGCAGGTAGTGGGGCTGGGGGCCTGGCGGGGGCGGCAGGGTGGTGGCGGGGACATGGGAGCTCACCGGTGTATCCCCTGCCCCAGTGCCGCCTGCCTGCCCTCCCGCTTCCCGAAGCCGCCCCAGCCTGTGCTCCTCAGAGACTGTCAGGTGCTGCCGCTGCCACCCGGCCTCCCGCTGACCCGCTCGCAGGAGCTGACCCCGGGCGCACCCCCACCCGGGCCCCAGCCCCGGCCCCCCACTGCCACGGACCCTGATGCGGAGCCCACGCTGCTGCGCCACCCCCAGGTGAGGGCCCAGCCAGGACTTGCAGCCTCGTGGGCACACTGCCCCTCCTGGTGTGGGCTCACCGGAGCCTCTCCCCGCAGGGCACCGTGGTCTTCACCACCCATGTGCCCGCCCTGGGCCGCTACGCCTTCCTGCTGCACGGCTACCAGCCTGCCCACCCGACCTTTGCTGTAGAGGTCCTCATCAACGGGGGCCGCGTCTGGCAGGGTGAGCAGAGAGGATGGACCCCTGGGTGAGAGGGCTGTCAGGGGTCTAGTCCACACGGCCCATGCAGGACGTGGATGGGGTGCGGCTGGCTCCACAGCTCACATGGCCACAAAGCAGGGCCCATCCCCTGGCTGTGAGTGACAGAGCCACACACCTTGTCCTGCCCTCGGTTCTCAAACGGGGCACCCCAGCCCATATCGGGTGGCAGCCCCTGCCCCTCACGTCTGTGGTAACTCAGAACTCCCCCACCACATGCCAGGGTGACTGAGGGCTCCGTGGGGACACATGTCCATATGTATTTGTTTCCTTCTGCTCTTTGGGGCCCAGAGACCTGCATCTCACCAGCCCTTACACATGACCACTGCCAATTCATGTTGCACGAGTGTGCCCAGCCTTGTGGGCCTCTGGACAGGTCACACATCCGTGTCACATTCACAGATGCACAGTCCACAGTGGCCGTGCTGCCCGTGGGTGCCCCCTCCTCCGTGGCAACTGCAGGGGTCCCTGGGACAAGGCTGTGGGCCGGGGCGGTCTGCATGTGGTGGGTGTTGACCTACTGTTTCTCGCCTCCAGGGCACGCCAATGCCAGCTTCTGCCCACATGGCTATGGCTGCCGCACGCTGGTGGTGTGCGAGGGCCGGGCCATCCTGGACGTGACTGACAGTGAACTCACTGTGACCGTGCGTGTGCCTGAGGGCCGGTGGCTCTGGCTGGTGAGTCGGAGGCTGGTGTCTGTCCTCCACCCATCATACCATTAGAGGTTACCCTGCCAGGGCATGTCCCCTGCTCTTTACAGGTGACTCTGAGCCCAGTGCCAGAGCAGCAGTGTCCGGGGACCTCCAGGCCCATCTTGAGAGGCCCTGGAGGTCCACGAGCAAAGATGACACCCACCAGCTCCTGGGGGCCCTTCTGGTCAGAGTGGCCTTCTTGGAGGAGGAGGCCTGGAAGGAGACGGGGGTGTCCGGCAGAAAGGGATGGGGGCACCAGGATCCCAGTTGCCTCTTCATGACCTGTTCCTGAGCTTCTGTTTGGCTGCAAAGGCTGGCCTCCCCTCTGAGTGACCAAGGGAGGGACCCATAACCTGGCAGCCTCGCTAGGGCCCAGGGCAGGGCATGACGCTATCCAGCTGGATGCTGGCCTGCGGGAGAGAAGTGCTGGGCCCGTGGGAGGTGACCGGGCCTTGATGCTCTAGGAGTACGTGCTGGTGGTCCCCGAGGAAGCCTATAGCTCCAGCTACCTGCGAGAGGAGCCCTTAGACAAGTCCTACGACTTCATCAGCCAGTGCGCCACCCACGGATACCACGTCAGGTGGGCCGGGCTCGGGACTGGGGGTGGGGGTGTGCAGGGGTGTGGCTGGCTGGCAGCTGGCCTCACCCCCACCGCTCCCCCAGCCCCTCCAGCTCGTCCGCCTTCTGCCGCAGCGCCGCCACCTCCCTCTCACTCTTCTACAACAATGGGGCTCGGCCATGTGGCTGCCACGAGGTGGGCGCCATGGGCCCCACATGCGAGCCTTTTGGGGGCCAGTGTCCCTGCCGTGCCCATGTCATCGGCCGCGACTGCTCCCGCTGTGCCACTGGCTACTGGGGCTTCCCCAATTGCAGGCGTGAGTATCCCAGTCCTGGGAGTGGCCAGGGGTGCCCGCCAGGCAACAGTGGTCAAGAGAATGTTCTGGAGCTGGTGGACTGGCACTGCCCCCTCCTGTCTGCGAGAGTCAGGCCTTGCGCTGTTGTCTAGAAGGTCCTGGGGACCGGACAGCAGTTTTGAGCACCTGACCTCACATCAGAGGAGCTGCCTGGGACTTGGGGCCCAGAGTGGGTGGATCCAGGCTGGGGTAGGGTGGCCTCGCTCCCTGCCCCATGTCCAGGGCCACCATCGAGCCTGCTGACTGGGGGCTGTGCCCGCACCCACAGCCTGTGACTGCAGCGGCCGCCTCTGTGACGAGCCCACAGGCCAGTGCATCTGCCCGCCGCGAACCATCCTGCCCGACTGCCTCGTCTGCCAGCCCCAGACCTTTGGCTGCCACCCCCTGGTGGGCTGTGAGGAGTGTAACTGCTCGGGGCCCGGTGTCCAGGAGCTCATGGACCCCACCTGCGATGTGGACAGTGGCCAGTGCAAGTGAGTGCCTGTGCTGGGGGTCTCTGTGGCCTTGGAGCAGTCCCAGGTCCCCTGCCAGCAAGCCCCGACCCCATCTCTGCCTGGCATGGTCTCCCGGGGCTCAGCAGCGCCCTCCCCTCTGGCTCTTGAGGGGTTATCACCACGGTGGGGGGACACCTCTGGTCCCGTCTCAACATGAGGGGCAGGTGGCGGGAGGCCCAGCCAGCTCCTGACCTCTCATGGCAGGTGCAGACCCAACGTGGCCGGACGCCGCTGTGACACCTGTGCTCCCGGGTTCCACGGCTTCCCCAGCTGCCGCCCCTGTGACTGCCACGAGGCAGGCTCTGCGCCCGGCATGTGTGACCCCCTCACAGGCCAGTGCTACTGCAAGGTGAGGGGTCCACCGGCCCAGCCTGCTCCCCACCCCATCCCTCGTCTTGCTTTGTCAGCTGAAGTTCATCCTCTCCGGGAAGCTGGGACCTCCTGGAACACTTTGGGACAGCCAGCCCAGTTGCAGGGTGACAGGCAAATCTGGCTGGACCCCTACACATGGCTGACTGCCCTGCCCTGCCATGCCCTCCCACCCCCAGGAGAATGTGCAGGGCCTGAGGTGTGACCAGTGCCGCCTGGGGACATTCTCACTGGATGCTGCCAACCCCAAAGGCTGCACCCGCTGCTTCTGCTTCGGGGCCACTGACCGCTGCCGGAGCTCGACCTATGCCCGTCGTGAGGTGTGTGGGCAGGCGGGCAGGGACACATCAGCCCGCGTGGATGTTGGACATGAGCCTGTGTGACCCATCTGTGTGCCCCACAGTTCGTGGACATGGAGGGCTGGACACTGCTGAGTGGTGACCGGCAGGTGGTACCCCACGAGCGGCAGGAGGCGCTGATGCTTCGCGCAGACCTGCAGCGTGTGCCCGAGGCCATCCCCGAGCTGTACTGGCAAGCCCCACCCTCCTACCTGGGGGACCGGGTGAGCAGCCAAGTGTCCCCTGGGAGGGCGCCTCAAGAGGGTCCAGGGCCTCCTGGAGTCTGAGGGCAAGTAGGGAGGGAGGAGGCTCTGTGAAGGTGCCCGGCCCCACCCATACCCCCAACCCCAGGGTGCCCGGAACCACTGCTGTCGACGCCGGGCCCCCGGACTGGGTCTGGCCAAGTCGCATCTCTCTGTCTGGCCTCCAGGTGTCATCCTATGGTGGAACCCTCCGCTATGAACTGCACTCAGAGACCCAGCGCGGGGACGTGTTCAACCCTATGGAGAGCAGGCCGGATGTGGTGCTACAGGTGGCCGACCAGGGGATCTTGGTGGGGTGGGCAGCGGGCGCAGCCAAGCCGAGACTGTGGTCAAGCTGGCTTCCTGGCCCTCATCCGCCCACCTGCCTCCCCAGGGCAACCAGATGAGCATCACGTTCCTGGAGCCGGTGTACCCAGCGCCTGGTGACGTTCACCATGGGGAGCTGCAGCTGGTGGAGGTGAGTGGTCATCCCTGGTCCCCAGGGCTGCAGGGCCTGCTCCCTGTGATGTAGAACAGCGTCGAGGAGCAGGATGGGTCAGCTCCTCCAATGCGCTGCCCTTGCAGTTCCCTCTGCACACTGCCCACTCCTGTCTTTTTTGCCTGTTTCTTCTCTGGCGGGGTTGTGTCAGTCCTGATGCTCAGCCTGTGTCCTGACTTCAGAGCTGTGCTGTCTGCTCCCCGTCTGTAGCCTGTGCGTTTTTTTCTAAGATCCCTTCAGGGTTGCAGACAGTCTTACCTTCAGTATGCTCCAATTGACGCTTTTGTGTTTGCAGTTAGTGTTTTTGTGAGTTGTCTTTGTCTCTCAGGTCAGGAGTCGCTCTCCTGTATCACATGTCCCCCACCCTCGCCTCATGTGCTCTGAGTGCACCCCACCACGGGAGGGTCTGTCTTGGGCTCCTGCTGTGCCCTCTTGTGGCCACCACAGTGAGCCCTGTCATGGTTATGCAGGGGAACTTCCGACACATGGAGACCCACAGTGCCGTGTCCCGCGAGGAGCTCATGATGGTGCTAGCTGGCCTGGAGCAACTGCATATCCGTGCCCTCTTCTCGCAGGCCTCCTCGGCTGTCTCCCTGCGCAGGGTGGCACTGGAGGTGGCCAGTGAGATGGGTGGGGGGCCTCCAGCCAGCAATGTGGAGCTATGCATGTGCCCTGCCAACTACCGTGGGGACTCGTGCCAGGTGAGGCAGTGGAGGTGGGCACCAGGGCCAAGTGGTCCCTCTCCCCGGCCTGCATGTCCCCGAGCATCCATACTTGGCCTCTGTCTCCATCTCCTCTTAAACCTGCTGGGCATCACCCTGCTAGAAGCCAGCCTTCCCACCTCAAGCCAAGCCGGCTGCTTGTTCAACCATCTGCTCATCCACTGTCAGCTGCCTCCTGCCCGGGCCCTGTGTGCCCTAGCTGGTCTTCACTCATTTAGTGCCCAGTTCATCTTACATCCACAGTTCACCAGACAGCATCCACTTCACCTCCTCCCCATCTCACCTGTGGCGCATCTCTCCACTCACTTGGAAGTGTCTAGAGGAGAATGGGGGTTGGGGGTGCCCTGAGCCAGGGCCTCTGTGTGGCTTTTTGGGCTCTGACTTCGTGCCTTCAGCCCATCAGGGTCAGGACCCCTAGGGCTGACCTGTGAGCATGGTCCCCGGTCTGCCCCCACGTCAGGGTGGCCCTGCCTCCTTCCCTGACCACCAATGCCCACCCACTCCAGGAGTGTGCCCCTGGCTATTACCGGGACATCAAAGGTCTCTTCCTGGGTCGCTGCATCCCCTGTCAGTGCCATGGCCACTCAGACCGCTGCCTCCCTGGCTCAGGCGTCTGTGTAGTAAGTGGGGCCCTGTGGCGGGTGGGAAGCAGGCACCAAAGGCACAGAGTAGGGAAGGCCAGGGCACCATGGTTGTGGGTATGCTGAGGTCTCGACAGGGGTGGGTGCCCTGGGCACAGACCCTGCAGGGCTGGGGATGGAGCTGGTGGGAGTGAGGCCTCCACTGTGGGTGCTGAACTGTTCCCTCTGCCCAGGGCTGCCAGCACAACACTGAGGGTGACCACTGCGAGCGCTGCCAGGCCGGCTTCATGCGCACTGGGTCCGAGGACCCTGCAGCCCCCTGCATCAGCTGCCCCTGCCCCCTGGCCGTGCCTTCCAACAAGTAAGCTGGGCCAGCCATCCCGGGTCCCAACTGTTGGTTGGTGGCCCAGGGTCTTTATAGACCCAGAACGGAATACTACCCCGACACCTGGTTGAATCAACACTGCCCTCTGTGGAGGCCAGTGCAGCCAGATGGGCCAATGAGGTGGGGACCGCAGCACCTGATGCCTGGCCTGGCCTGAGTACACAGGTGCTTGCCTGGAGAATGCCAGTGTGTGATGACCACTTCCATCTTTGCAGCTTCGCGACAGGCTGCATCCTGAGAGGGGGCCGCACCCAGTGTCTCTGCAAACCTGGCTACGCTGGGGCCTCTTGTGAGCGGTGAGCTGGGTGGCAGTGCCTGAGTGGGGCAGGGTCTGTTTGAGGGGCCCAGGGCACTGAGTGCCTGAGCCAGCGCCACCCACTGACCACGCCACCCCCCAGGTGTGCACCCGGATTCTTCGGGAACCCCCTGGTGCTGGGCAGCTCGTGCCAGCCCTGTGACTGTAGTGGGAACGGTGACCCCAACATGCTCTTCAGCGACTGCGACCCCCTAACAGGCGCCTGCCGCGGCTGCCTGCGCCACACCACCGGGCCCCGCTGCGAGAGCTGCGCCCCTGGCTTCTATGGCAACGCCCTACTGCCCGGCAACTGCACCCGTAAGCAGGGAGGGCAGGGACGAGGGGTGTCCCCCCTGAGCAGGCTGTGTCCTGGGCTGAGGCCAGCATGGATGGTGTGGACCTGACCAGGTCCCCCGAGCTCGCGATCAGGCACCCCCATGGCCAGGCCAGAGGTTGTTTGGAGACTCTGGCCTCTCCTGGGGGGGGCGGTTCCCAGGAGGGCTCTGGCAGGGCTCCTCAAAGGGCTCCTCTGGGGGCTGAGCCTGGGCTGCAGCGAAGTTGGGCACAGTGGGACAGTGAGTAGGCAGCTGTGTGGTCTGGACCTGGATGGAGCAGGGAGGCGGTGAAAAGTAAGCGTCTGGGGGCTTCCTTTGGGGCAGGAAGAAGGTGCATGTGGAATAGGAGCCTAGTGAGGGCTTCCGAGGGCTAGGAAGAAGCTGGGGTGATTTCCCAGGGTGCCTTTCTGCAGGGTGTGACTGCTCCCCATGTGGGACAGAGGCCTGTGACCCCCACAGTGGACACTGCCTTTGCAAGGCTGGTGTGACTGGGCTGCGCTGTGACCGCTGTCAGGTAGCACTGCCTGGGAGGGGCGGGACCTTGATATAGGGGCAGGGCTCGGTAGGAGGGGTGGAGTTTGTGGGTGGGGCTCAGGGTGATGGGGCGGGGCTTGTGGGTGGGGCCGGTACGAGGGGAGGGGCTTTGTGTGGGCGGGGCCTCATGGCTCCAGGGCTGAAGGAAGGTGGATTTTGAGGGCTGGGCAGAGCCGCGACTGCAGTCTGTGCCCCCAGGAAGGACACTTTGGCTTCGAGGGCTGCGAGGGCTGCCGCCCATGCGCCTGTGGACCAGCCGCTGAGAGTTCCGAATGCCACCCCCAAAGTGGGCAGTGCCGCTGCCGGCCAGGGACGGGGGGACCCCAGTGTCGCGAGTGTGCCCCTGGCCACTGGGGGCTCCCCGAGCAAGGCTGCAGGCGTGAGTGAGAGCAGGCGGGGTATCTTGGGGTGGCGAGTACCCCCAGGGTCCTCAGCCAGCTACTCACCCCGCCTCTCCCGCCCCTCCTACCCAAGGATGCCAGTGCCAGGGGGGCCACTGTGACCTGCACACGGGCCTCTGCACGTGCCCTCCTGGGCTCAGTGGGGAGCGCTGTGAGACCTGCAGCCACCAGCACCAGGTGCCTGTGCCGGGAGGACCTGGGGGCCACGGTGTGCACTGTGAAGGTGTGTCCCTGCCCTGCCCACTGCCCTGGCCACCGAAACACACCTGGCTCACCCTGCCCTGGGGCAGTGCAGGTCCCAGCCCCCTGCTGACCTGGTGACCCTGACATTCATCTCGACTTCCAGAGCAGCCCTCTGGCCCTAGCTCTCCCTTTGTTTTCTGAGACCTAATAACTGTCGTCCTGTTGATCCTGAGACCCCCATGCTAACCTCTGAACCCCACTCACCTCATCACCCTCACCCCAGCTCAGTACCCTTGTTATATCTTTGTGAGCCCCAGTGACCATCTCTACCATGCTGACGCCCCTGTGACTCCCTGCTGGCCCCCGCCCTCCCTGCCCTCCTCACCCCGTACCCACCTGCCCCCTGCCTACAGTGTGTGACCACTGTGTGGTCCTGCTCCTGGACGACCTGGAGCGGGCCGGCGCCCTCCTCCCTGCCATCCAGGAGCAGCTGAGTGGCATCAACGCCAGCTCTGTGGCCTGGGCCAGGCTGCATAGGCTGAACACCTCCATCACCGACCTGCAGGTACTGCCCTGCCCAACCCCGGCCCCCAGCCTACCTGTGCCGGGTCACAGGCTCACCTTCTTCTTCCCTAGAGCCAGCTCCGGAGCCCCCCGGGCCCCCATTATGAGACCACACAGCAGCTGGAGGCACTGGAACGACAGATCTCAAGCCTTGGGCAGAACACTGAGCATCTGGATGGCCAGGCAGGCCCCTGGGGACTCCCGCCCCAGAACCCCTTGGAACAGTCCTCCTCCAGAGAAGCCCCCACTCCCTCTCAGCAGACCCCTCCCTGAGAAGTCTCTCTCCTCAGGCCCCAAACCATCCAGAATCACCCCTGACCTTCGGCTCAGGCTCAAGGTCCCTCCCCAGGCTCCCAGGCTTTCCCCAGCCAGCAGGGGCTGAGGCCTGATGGGGCACTTTGTCCACAGGCCACCAGAACCCAAGCCCAGGCCAGCCAACTACTGGACAGCACCGAGGCCACGCTGGGCCGGGCACAGACACTGCTGGCAGCTGTCCAGGCTGTGGACCTTGCCCTGAGCGGTAGGCGCTGGCCCAGCTGGGTGGGTGGGGAGAGTTGAGCAGAGTGATGTTCCAAGCTGAGGGCAGGTGTGTGCCTCTGGGGGCTTGGCCTCTAAACACACTCTGGGGTGTTTAGATAGGGAGATGGCACCCTGGTTACAGAAACAGCAGGTCCGAGTANCTTTGGAAGGAATGATGCTAAAGCTGAAACTCCAGTACTTTGGCCACCTCATGCGAAGACTTGACTCATTGGAAAAGACTCTGATGCTGGGAGGGATTGGGGGCAGGAGGAGAAGGGGACGACAGAGGATGAGATGGCTGGATGGCATCACGGACTTGATGGACGCGAGTCTGAGTGAACTCCCAGAGTTGGTGATGGACAGGGAGGCCTGGCATGCTGCGATTCATGGGGTTGCAAAGAGTCGGACACAACTGAGCGACTGAACTGAACTATATGTTTTAAAATTGCATAAGCATGTTTTACTAATTAGATATTTTTTAACTTTTTCTATTTATTTTTAAGACTGTGTATTCCTCAGCAGCAGCAGCAGCAGCTTATGTTACTCTTTTTTTTCTTAAGTTTCATATTTGTTTGTCCTTTGGGGAATTAATGGATTTTTAGGTTTCAAATGTAGTACATTTGTAAGCAATCCGACATTACATTTGAGAAGTGGGTATTGCCCAAGATTCTGGTTATTGACAGGTGTCCAAAATTAGGTAAGATTAAAAACCGATTTCCTGTAGGGCGGATTCTTGTGGAAGCTTGCACTGCGTAATAATCTGCCTTGGAGGCCATGTCTGTATCATGGCAAAATTTGTAAGTAGGTGAAATTTACTGGAGGTGTTGCAGGAAGGGGGGACCCCTTCCAGGGCCCAAAAGTCTAACACTCGGAGACGAAATGTCCGAGGAGACATATGTGCTGACAAAGCAAGAGGTTTTATTGGGAAAGGGCACTCGGGTGGAGAGCAGTAGGGTAAGGGAACCCGAGAGAACAGCTGTGTCACGTGGCTTGCAGTCTCAGGTTTTATGGTGATGGCATTAGTTTCCGGGTTGTCCTTAGCCAGTCATCTGACTCGAGTCCTTCCTAGTGGTGCACGCCTTGTTGAGCCAAGATGGATGCCAGAGGGAAGGATTCTGCGAGGTGGTTGGACATGTGGCGTCTCCTTTTGACCTTTCCTGAACTCTTCCAGTTGGTGGTGGTTTATTAGTTCTGTGTTCCTTATCAGGACCTCCTGTGGGAAAACAACTCATGCAAGTGCTTACTATGGTGCCTGGCCAGGGTGGGCGGTTTCAGTCAGTGTTCTTCCCCTAACAGCGTTACTAGCTGTATCAGCATTCCCTTTCTGGATTTTTTTTTTCATTACTTCCTCCTTTACAGGAGGATTAACTGATAATATGTTTGGGTGTTAGAACTAATAAACTCTCAATATTGTTATTTATTACAATGTACAGAAATGGTCCTGAACACAATTGTATGAGGTAGGTACAATTATGACCCTATTTTAGGTGAAGAAAGTAAAGCATAGTTTTATATAGCATACTCAAGGCATACAGTAAAAATAGTGAAAGGTTGTTGCTGAGCCACCAAAGACACGAGGATGCTTGGCCTCCAGACAAGAAGAATTCCATTTGGGCCCAATGACAAGGCTTGATCGCTCAGAGCTTTTGTGTAATAAAGTTTTATTAAAGTACAAAGTGTAAAAGAGATAGAGAAAGCTTCTGACATAGACATCAGAAGAGAGCAGAAAGAGTGCCCCCCTGCTAGTCTTTAGCTGGATGTTATATAGCTACTGCTGCTGCAAAGTCAGTGTCCAACTCTGTGCGACCCCATAGATGGCAGCCCACCAGGCTCCGCCATCCCTGGGATTCTCCAGGCAAGAACACTGGAGTGGGTTGCCATTTCCTTCTCCAGTGCATGAAAATGAAAAGTGAAAATGAAGTCACTCAGTTGTGTCTGACTCTTTGCGACCCCATGGACTGCAGCCTACCAGGCTTCTCCGTCCATGGGATTTTCCAGGCAAGAATACTGGAGTGGGCAGTGTGCTAATTAGAGGAAAGGAAATGTCTCAAAACTCAGAGACTGTCACCAGGCCCCTCAGCTGCAACATGCATTTTGAGATGAAATTGGCACAAAGTGAGTTGTCCCCTGCCATAAAATGATTGACATGACAAGAAAGGCAGGTTTCCAAGCAGATACAGTCTCATTAACATAATTCAAGAGAATATTTGCATGAGTAAAATATACTGGCTTGTCAACTTGGTTCTGAGTCCTAGGCAGAACTGACTTGAAGACAAGAGTCTAGGGTAAATACATAGTTCATTAACATAGCTTAAGACAAACATTTCCATAAGAAAAATGCATTGGTTAACTCAAGATTTGAGAAACGTTCAATTCAGGTGGGCAATACAAAGAATGCTCAAACTACCACACAATTGCACTCATTTCACATGCTATTAAAGTAATGCTCAAAATTCTCCAAGCCAGGCTTCAACAGTACATGAACTGGGAACTTCCGGATGTTCAAGCTGGATTTAGAAAAGGCAGAGGAACAAGAGATCAAATTGCCAACATTTGTTGGATCATCGAAAAAGCAAGAGAGTTCCAGAAAAACATCTGTTTCTGCATATTGACTACGCCAAAGCCTTTGACTGTGTTGATCACAACAAACTGGAAAATTCTTACAGAAATGGGAATACCAGACCACCTGACCTGCCTCTTGAGAAACCTGTATGCAGGTCAGGAAGCAACAGTTAGAACTGGACATCAAACAACAGACTGGTTCCAAACTGGGACAGGAGTACGTCAAGGCTGAATATTGTCACCCTACTTATTTAACTTCTATGCAGAGCTGCTGCTGCTGCTAAATCGCTTTAGTTGTGTCTGACTCTGTGCAACCCCATAGATGGCAGCCCACCAGGCTCCCCCATACCTGGGATTCTCCAGGCAAGGACACTGGAGTGGGTTGCCATTTCCTTCTCCAATGCATCATGCAAAATGCCAGGCTGGATGAAGCACAAGCTGCAATCAAGATGGCCAAGAGAAATATCAATAACTTCAAATATGCAGATAACACCACCCTTATGGCAGAAAGTGAAGAAGAACTAAAGAGCCTCTTGATGAAAGTGAAAGAGAATGGAAAAGCTGGCTTCAAACTCAATATTCAAAAAATGAAATTAATGCCATCTGGTCCCATCAATTCATGGGAAATAGATGGGGAAACAGTGACAGACTTTATTTTCTTGGGCTCCAAAATCACTGCAGATTGTGTCCAGCCATGAAATTAAAAGATGCTTACTCCTTGGAAGAAAAGTTATGACCAACCTAGACAGCTTATTTAAAAGCAGAGACACTACTTTGCCAACAAAGGTCCATCTAGTCAAAGCAATGGTTTTTCCAGTAGTCATGTATGCATGTGAGTGTTGGACTAAAAAGAAAGCTGAGCACCAAAGAATTGATGCTTTTGAACTGTGGTGTTGGAGAAGCCTCTTGAGAGTCCCCTGGACTGCAAGGAGATCCAGCCAGTCCATCCTAAAGGAAAATCAGTCCTGAATATTCATTGGAAGGACTGATGCTGAAGCTTAAACTCTAATACTTTAGCCACCAGATGCAGAGAACTGACTCATTGGAAAAGACCCTGATGCTGGGAAAGATTGAAGGCGGGAGAAGGGGACGACAGAGGATGAGATGGTTGGATGGCATCACCGACTCAATGGACATGAGTTTGATCTGGAAGTTGGTGATGGACAGGGCAGCCTGGCGTGCTACAGTCCATGGGGTTGCAAAGAGTCGGACGCGACTGAGTGACTGAAATCATTAACTAAGTTCAGGTGGAACCAGGTGTTGTCATGGCAACACAGAATTTTAAAAGAAACCTTTTTAAATTTTTATAGAGAAGGGGAAAAAATATAACACTAGTAGTTTGTTTCCTCCTGCCACTGAAGAGAGAGCTTAAAAATGTCTGACACTTGCAGCCTATTTCCTCTGTTAGAAGACCCCCTGGCCTTCCTGCCTGTTACCTTCTTGTTAGTATCAGAATTTCAACCCAGATAATCTGATTCCAGAATCCCTCCCTTTCACTGCTGTACTGTAGTCTTTCTCACTGTTCTCGTATTTCCCAAACTGTGTGGCTGGACCTTAGAGGCGCTGTGGTATATATTAAATTTTTGAGGGAAACACAGTGACATTTTTTGGACATCTCTGCAGACCACTGGCTTGAGGTGGTTCAGCATTCAGCATTAGATCATACTCCATTTCTCTTGATGACATACCTCTGCAAAACTAGATTTTCAACAGTGCTGGGGAAAAAAAAGCAGGTGTCACACAAAAGTCAATATGGAACAAGAAATGAAGGCAGTGGTTTCCAGTTACAAGGTCTGAGAAGTTATGCAGTGCCCAACAGATACACACATCCTATTAGGAATTAACGTTGTTAGAGGACATAAACATACAATATTTTCCTTCCAGTGTTTGTGTTATTTCTTTAGAAGGCTATAAAGTTGTTAGGGAATAAATACCTATTAAATTGTTTGGACCTAGCTGCTTGGCAGGACTGTTAGGTATTTCTTTTGACCAAAGGAAGCCATGAAAACATTTCTGAGATGCTACGGGTGCTGTGAGCTGAGAAAGCTTGAGAACTTCAATAAGTACATGTGTTCAGGTTATAGAGAGAAGAACGCAGAATCTGTTGGGCACAAGGTAGGAAAGTAGTATGTGAAAGTTCTTATTGTTGTATCAATGCTAAGGTATGTGTTTTCATAGGAATTCTCACAGGAGCATTTGATTTTAATTAAACTCGGAAAGGATGTTAGTAACCCAATGGTCTGCATCCCAACAGATCTACAGTGGGATTGAGTGTGATTGATAGAGAAATTTAAAATCATTGTGTAGGTAGGTGTCTTAAAATTATGACCTAGGTAAAACATATTCCTGAATTATGTCTAATCTGATAAAAATGCTATCTCATAAGTTTGTTGTGAAAATTAAATGATGAAGGCTAGAACAGTGACTGGCACACAACAAACAATCAGTGAATGTTGACTGCTGTTGGTATTTATTATTATTATTGTCTGTTGTTATTTGTCATCATCATCACCATCATCTCGGAAGGATGCATATCCCACTAGGACAGCAGAATTCTTACCCAACATAAAACACAGGCAAAATTGTTTGGTAGTTTCTTTGATAGGTTAAGGAATCTGAGAGGTTTCTGGACCCCCAGCGCCTCTTTTAGCTCCATCCTTTATTGACTTCTTTGAGCTCCATCCTTAATTGAATCCCTGGATGGATTCACTTGTGAATCCTTTGAAACAGGTTTTTACCAGAGACTGGTCTGACAAATATTTCCTGAACTCTCTTTAGTCCCTAGTTCTACCTCTATTTGGAACAGCCTCTGGGGAAACTTTGGAGACAAATTAAAATTTCCTTTAACTTATCTGATAGATTTAAGTCTTTTCTCAACTGTATTGGTGTTAGTGACAGGACTATATTCTTGATATCTTTTGGCATAAATCAAGATGCTTAGTTATTAAAGTCTCATACTGGGACAATCACCTCTTTATAGCACTTGTGAAGTAGCATTTTATGTTAGTCAATTGTATGGCATTTCCAGTTTATAAAGTGCTCTAATATCTGTTGTTCTCATTATCATGGTATTTCTCCATAGGCTCGACAGGACAGATAGTATCTTCATTTCATGGTTGAAGAAGTTGAAATCAGGAAAGTACATAACTCATCAAAGATCACACAGCCTTTGTGACACATGCATGCCTTGATAACAGATTTTCTGATTTCCAGTTTTGTGCTCTTTATGATCCTCTGCCCTACAGCCTTTTGCCTCACATCCTAAAATGGGGAACAGAACATGGGACGACTCAGAACTTCTGGGGTCAATTTTAGGTCTTATCTTCTGGTCTTGGGAAAATCACTTTATCTGAATCTCTATTTCTTCATTTGTGAAACTAGCTAATAATATTACTGTAATTTTTCATGGCATCACTTCATGGGAAATAGATGGGGAAACAGTGGAAACGGTGTCAGACTTTATTTTTTGGGGCTCCAAAATCACTGCAAATGGTGACTGCAGCCATGAAATTAAAAGATGCTTACTCCTTGGAAGGAAAGTTATGACCAACCTAAACAGCATATTCAAAAGCAGAGACATTACTTTGCCGACTAAGGTCCATCTTGTCAAAGCTATGGTTTTTCCATTGGTCATGTATGGATGTGAGAGTTGGACTGTGAAGAAAGCTGAGTGCTGAAGAATTGATGCTTTTGAACTGTGGTGTTGGAGAAGACTCTTGAGAGTCCCTTGGACTGCAAGGAGATCCAACCAGTCCATTCAGGAGATCAGTCCTGGGTGTTCTTTGGAAAGAATGATGCTGAAGCTAAAACTCCAATACTTTGGCCACCTGATGCAAAGAGCTGACCCGTTTGAAAAGACCCTGATGCTGGGAAAGATTGAGGGCAAGAGGAGAAGGGGATGACAGAGGATGAGATGGCTGGATGGCATCACCGACTCGATGGACGTGAGTTTGAGTGAACTCTGAGAGTTGCTGATGGACAGGGAGGCTTGGCATGCTGCCATTCATGGAATCGAAAAGAGTCGGACACGACTGAGCGACTGAACTGAACTGAACTGAATTTTTCTGTAGGTTGGTTATAATCAGTGTTGGAACCAAGATTCAAATACAGTTTATCTGGTTCTTGAATCTGTGCTCCTAATCACGAGTTACACTGACTTGGCATCATTAAGAGATAAAGTAGACTTAAAGAGTAACAGAGTCAGGCTGAACTTGGTGGTCCAATGGTTAAGACTCTGCTTTACCGGAATGTGGAATTTGATCCCTGATCCAGGAACTAACATCCCACATGATGCTGGGCAATTAAACCCACATACCACAGCTAGAGAAAGTCTGTGTGCCACAACAAAGACCCAGGGCAGCAAAAAAAAAAAAAAGAAGATTGTGTAGCAAGCTAGATATACTACGAGATATAATGACTTTATCAGCTATTACTCCCAACTCTGAGTCTTCTAAAGTAACTCAAGGCTTCAGAACTCTGGAGAGTTGTTGTTTATCAGTCACTAAGTCATGTCTAACTGTTTGCAACCCCCTGGGCTGCAGCACGCCAAGCTTCCCTGTCCTTTCCTATCTCCTGGAGTTTGCTCAAACTCATGTCCTGAATCGATGATGCCATCCAGCCATCTCATCCTCTACCGCCCTCTTCTTTTCCTGCCCTCAGTCTTTCCCAGCATCAGGGTCTTTTCCAAACAGTCTGCTCTTCACATCAGTTGGCCAACGTATTGGAGCTTCAGCGTTAGCATCACCCCTTCCAGTGAATATTCAGGATTAACTTCCCTTAGGATTGATTAGCTGGATCTCCTTGCTGTCCAAGGGACTCTCAAGAGTCTTCTCTAGTACCACAGTTTGAAAGCATCAGTTCTTTGGCACTCAGCCTTCTTTATGATCCAACTCTCACATTCATACATAACTACTGGAAAAACAATAGTTTTGACTATACAGACCTTTGTCAGCAAAGTAATATCTGCTTTTTAATATGCCATCTAGGTTTGTCATAGCTTTTCTTCCAAGGAGCAAGTGTCTTTTTATTTCATGGCTGCAGTCACCATTTGTAGTGATTTTGGAGCCCAAGAAAGCAAAATCTGTCCCTGTTTCCACTTTTCCCCCATCTATGGGAATGGGTTAAACTGAATGTTCAGTGATTAAATGAGCTATGTAGTTACTTAAAACGTAGAAGCTGAAATTTTTTGAAATCTTCATTCTAAAGTGTTTTTAAAGAGTGTTGAAAATTCTTTTTTTTTTCTTACAGCACTGGGAGGTGTTCAAAAAAGTAACAGAAGTTTTCATTTTAGTTCCTGCACTTCTTGGTCTCAAAGGGAACTTGGAAATGACATTGGCATCCAGATTATCCACTGCAGTAAGTTTATTCCTACCTCTAAGTATGTATATTTTCTACACATGTGCATACACACACAGATATATATGTGTGTGTGTGTGTCTATGTCTCTCTGTGTGTGTATATATCATATATGCTGTTCCTCTCTATTAAGGAGAACTTTTATGAGGAAAAAAAATTTTCTCCTCTGTCTACTGATAAGTTTCTGAACCTCAGGGCTGTGCTAAGTAGTTATGCCTGTTATCATGTCCTGAAAGTTCCCTGGGCTGTCTGATTTGGGAATTACAGGCCCTCCTTTACCCTGAGAAGAAGTAGGATTCTTGCCTCCTTTCATTTCAAGGTATTCTGGCAATTATCATCAGTGCTTAAGACATGGGTAAGTCAGACACTGAGATTCTGTGATTGTAAAAGTAATACATGCTTATTGTAAAAACTGAAGGAAAGGGAAAACGTATAAAGAAGAAAATTTAAAACTACCCTCAATTCTTTACCTAGACATAATCTCTATTACTATTTTGTTATAAATCCTTCTATACTTGGATAACTCTACTTATGCATAGGTATAGCATAATGTGATATATATATACACACATGCACATGTATATATATATACACACATACACTATATTCTTAAAAAAAAGAACTGAAATCATATAGATTCTCATTTATAATCTTTGATATCCATTTGAAGAGACATCATGATCATCTTTCCATATCAAGAAATGTGGACCTATGCCATTTTTATTGGCTGTGTGTTTTTCTGTTGTATAGCTCTACTGGGATTTAATCTATTATTAAATATGTACGTTCTTTTTAATGTTTTGCTGTTATGATTATTCTTGTATATACAGTTTTATACTCTAATTTCTTTTGGGCAGATTATAAGATTAATTTATTGTTCAGAGGAGGAAAAAAGCATACTTTTATGGCTTTAGCCACATACTAGAAAATAGTCATCCAGAAACATTAAACACTTTTAAAAATACTGCCACTAGCAGGGTTCGGAGTTTTTTTTAGTAGCCGAAAAGGATTTTGTTTTCTCACTATAATATTCTTTGGGGGTTCCACCCGGAACCAAATTACGATTAAATCCATGTGGCTACTGAGGCTCACTTCAGTGAACCATCAGCCCATTGAACGTTATTGTTGTTGTTGTTCAGTTGCTAAGTCATGTCTAACTCTTTGCGACCCTGTAGACTGTAGCACCCCGGGCTCCTCTGTCCCCCCCGTATCAGGGAGTTTGCTAAAATACATGTCCATTGAGTCGGTGATGCCGTCTAACCATCTCATCCTCTGCCACCCTCCTCTCCTTTGCCTTCAGTCTTTCCCTAGCATCAGGGTCTTTTTCAGTGAATCGGCTCTTTGCATCAGGTAGCCGATGTATTGGAGCTTCAGCTTCAGCATCAGTCCTTCCGGTGAGTATTCAGGGTCGATTTCCTTTAGGATTGACTGGTTTGATCTCCATGCAGTCCAAGGGACTCTCAAAAATCTTTTCTAGCACCATATTGAATGTTAGCCCCAAATTAACTAAGCTGTCATTACTGATGGCAGTGCTGTTAGTATAAGAGGTTTGTTTTTTCCTTTAAAGAAGATGCAACCTATGAATCTGTCTGTGAACTACAAGAAAACATTTGTGTATCTAAAGGTAATGAAGGTGTGGAAGCTGAACAGCTGTGTTTTGCTAGAAGCCCGCTTTTCCTCCTTCTCCCCTCTCCTCATTTTTCTCCAGGCAGCTGTGAGGTCCCTAAGTTTTCTTGAGTGAAACAGATGCTTGGAAAGGAAATGCATTAAGTAATGTTTTATTAACATTATTATTTGCTTTTTCCAGAACTGCTACATATACCCTATGGAAACTTCTAAGCCGTTTGCTTACATATAAAAGGTCATATAGCCATACTCCATCCAGGCAATAATGAAGTATTGGGTATTAGTGAGTTCTTATAATGTGCCAGGCTTCCCAGGTGGCACTAGTGATAAAGAACCCACCTGACAATGCAGGAGACAGGAGATGTGAGTTTGATCCCTGGGTCAGAAAGATCCCCTGGAGAAGGGAGTGGCAACCCAGTCCAGTATTCTTGCCTGGAGAATCCCATGGACTGAGGAGCCTGGCAGGCTTATAGAGTTGGAAAGAGTCGGCATGACTAAAGGGACTTAACACGTACGCATAATGTGCCAGCGCTGTGCTAACTGCTTTAGGATGTCTTATAACAAACCCTATGAGATAAACACTCTTCCTGTTTTACAGAGGAGGAACTGAGGCTTTGAACAGTTGAGTACTTTCCCAAAGACACAGAGGTAGTATGCGGTGAAATAAGTCATATTCCAGAATTTTCCTTTTACTTGTACAGGATAACTGTGTCTGAGTTTATAAAACCAATAAATAAACACAATAGCAAAACCCTAATAGTCTCCTTCTCCAGTGGACCACATTCTGTCAGACCTGTCCACCATGACCTGTCCGTCTTGGGTGGCCCCACACAGCATGGCTTAGTTTCATTGAGTTAGACAAGGCTGTGGTCCATGTGATCATATTGGCCTGTTGTCTGTGATCATGGTTTCAGGCTGTCTGCCCTCTGATGCCCTCTCTCAGTGTCTACCATCTTACTGGGGTTTCTCTTACCTTGGATGTGGGGTGTATCTTCACAGCTGTTCCAGCAAAGCTCAGCCACTGCTCCTTACCTCAGGCCTAGGGTAGCTCTGCTCAGCTACCACCCCTGGCCTCGGGCCTGGGGTAGCTCTTCTCAGCCATGCCAGAAAAACATATATTTCAGCTTTATTGACTAAGCCAACGCCTTTGACTGTATTGATCACAGTAAGCTGTGGAAAATTCTGAAAAAGATGGGAATACCAGACCACCTGACCTGCCTCTTGAGAAACCTGTATGCAGGTCAGGAAGAAACAGTTAGAACTGGACATGGGACAACAGAGTGGTTCCAAATAGGAAAAGGAGTACATCAAGGCTGCATATTGTCACCCTGCTTATTTAACTTATATGCAGAGTACATCATGAGAAGCTCTGTGCTGGAGGAAGCACAAGCTGGAATCAAGATTGCTGGAAGAAATATCAATAACCTCAGATATGCAGATGACATCACCCTTATGGCAGAAAGTGAAGAAGAACTAAAGAGCCTCTTGATGAAAGTGAAAGAGGAGAGTGAAAAAGTTGGCTTAAAGCTCAACATTCAGAAAACTAAGATCATGGTATCTGGTCCCATCACTTCATGGGAAATAGATGGGGAAACAGTGGAAACAGTGTCAGACTTTATTTTGTGGGGCTCCAAAATCACTGCAGATGGTGATTGCAGCCATGAAATTAAAAGACGCTTGCTCCTTGGAAGAAAAGTTATGAGCAACCTAGATAGCATATTAAAAAGCAGAAACATTACTTTGCCAACAAAGGTCTATCTAGTCAAGGCTATGGTTTTTCCAGTAGTCATGTATGGATGTGAGAGTTGGACTATAAAGAAAGCTGAGCACCAAAGAATTGATGCTTTTGAACTGTGGTGTTGAAGACTCTTGAGAGCCCCTTGGACTGCAAGGAGATCCAACCAGTCCATCCTAAAGCAGACCAGTCCTGGGTGTTCATTGGAAGGAATGATGCTGAAGCTAAAACTCCAATACTTAGGCCACCTGATGCGAAGAGCTGACTCATTTGAAAAGACCCTGATTCTGGGAAAGATTGAGGGCAGGAGGAGAAGGGGACGACAGAGGATGAGATGGTTGAATGGCATCACCAACTCGATGGACATAGGTTTGGGTGGACTCTGGGAGTTGGTGATGGACAGGGAGGCCTGGCGTGCTGCGGTTCATGGGGTTGCAAAGAGTTGGACATGACTGAGCAATTGAACTTAACTGAACTGAATAATCTCCTCCTCTACATTGTAAAAATGCTCTCCTATGGTCTTGGTCTTAGTACCACTATACTGTATCTGGGGTATGTATGTTTTAAAACTTAACTTTTTATATTAAAAACTATTATTTGTAAATATAACCCTGTGGCTTATCTCTGTAGTTAGTTGGAGTTAATATACAGAAGTATCAGTCAGTCAGTCAGTCAGTCAGTTAGTTCAGTTCAGTCACTCAGTCGTGTCTGACTCTTTGCGACCCCATGAATCACAGCACACCAGGCCTCCCTGTCCATCACCATCTCTGGGAGTTCACTCAAACTCATGTCCATCGAGTCAGTGATGCCATCCAGCCATCTCATCCTCTGTCGTCCCCTTTTCCTGCTGCCCCCAATCCCTCCCAGCATCAGAGTCTTTTCCAATAAGTCAGCTCTTTGCATGAGGTGGCCAAAGTACTGGAGTTTCAGCTTTAGTATCAGAGGTATCAGTTGGAACCAAACCTCATAGAATTACTTTGTAAATTCACTTTAGTATAGACTATAATTTTACATTATTGTGTATTAAAAGAACTGGAGAATAATAGAAGCTGGAATTCCTTAGATTGGAACATAAAAGTTCAAAATGACCCTGAAACATCTTGTGCCATAAAGTATAAAGAAATGCTAGGATAAACAAACAAAGAATGATAGGTACATGATGAAAGGGTAACATACAAACAAGATCTGGGACAATTCGAGCCAAAAAATAAGTAATGATATTTCCAAATTATAACTCATAGCACTAGATAAAAATCCATGAGTTTGCAGATGAATAACAAGACAGGCATGGTCTCTGCTGTGGTAAAATTTACATAAATGATTTCAGATATTGTTGGTAGAGGCATTGTTACACTTTGATAAAAGTGAGACAGGCATATCAAAATCTGGGAAAAGACCATTCCAGGTTACTGGAATCTGATCAATATACTTGTATCTGATCCATATAATGATGTCAGTGTAATAGTATCAGATATTTAAAAGCATTCTGTACAGATTCACTTTCACAGTTGAGCCTGGGGCAGGAATAAAAAGAGAGGCCCATGTAGCCATATGTGTACTTAGTTTAAAATTATACAGCAAGCTTACACATTTAAAAAAAAACTCCATCTTTCCACCTTTCCAAATATTTCCTCTGATGATCTGAAAGTCCAAGATCAAATTTATACTTCTTGGACTCCTTGGGTTCTGTTTTGGAACACAGTGTTGTGAAAGGAGCCAGTTCCTGGTCTGAGCTCTGCCCCACTTCATTCCCCACCCTTGGCTCTATGGTATGCACTGTGGGAGACCTCACACATCCCTCAGACCTCACATCCATCTACACCCCAGCAGCGAGCCAGCCTCTGAGCACTCCTGGGCTTGAGCATGCACCAGAGGTGGCATGGCCTTTCTTCAGGAGGATTGGCTTCAGGAAGAGGCCCTGGAATTGGACTCAAGGCCATTTGGTCATGGACTAATATGGTCCTAGGTATCTGAAGCGTGGCTTAGAAGGGAATGAGGCACAGGTGTTGAGTGGGCACACTGCTTAGGTCCCATGCACTCTTCACCCTGTTGAAAGGGGCATGGCTAATGCAGGACCAAAGTGGGGCCTTCTAAACTATGGTTCTCAAAGCTGGAGTCCCTCTTACAGATTCAAAATTTCTTCTGGCCTAAGGAAAATTACATAACATAGAAGGGATTTCAAAGCTGCCTTGATATGTACTTCAGTAAGATATAAAAACAAGGGGGAAAAGTTATATATTAAGGATTGCTTAGATAAAATAGCCTTACTAGTACACGCTGAAGGTAATAGTCACAGGACTTACTAATAATCAGTGATTGCTTACAGAAAAGCAGTTCTTTTATTGGAAACATCTTAAGTATCCAAATAGATGCACCTTTGAGTATACAAATTATTCTTACATGATCTCTATCCTACTATCCTACTCTTGAGAAGGTACTAAAATTGTCATGAATTCAATAAAAGCTGAGATACCAATGAAATTTCATTACTTTTTTGATGTCTTGGAAGCCAGACACATCGCTCCATTGTTACACTTTGAAAAGATCCAAAATTTAAATGCAAAATTTTCTCAAGTGATCATGTGAAGCAGTAAGTATGTGTAAAATATTAAAATTAAAAAATGTGTTAAGGCAACATTCCTTTGACTCTGAAAATATTTAGAAAGCATCATCATGAAGCATACAAAATTTCAGTTTATGGAATTATTTCAATGAAAATGCATCATTACTATTAATCAAAGCATCAAACCTGGAAATTAAAGAGTACAGAAGTCCTTTATCAATTATGTTTCTTTCCTGTTTAGGAGAGAAAGCCTAATAATTTGATAACACCATCATTCTCAGCAGTATCTAGACTGGCAAAACTAGCCAAAAGCAATCTTGATTCTCTAATGACTTCATTTGAAAGTGGGCGTCTGCACAGTATTACAGCTATGAAGTATAATGGCCACAAGATCAGTCTAGCAGGCCTCAGTGCTAAGAAAGTATTTCTAAAAAATTTAGAAATAAAATGGTAATAAGATTTTGGGCTCCCCAGTTGGCGGCTCAGGGGTAAAGAATCTGCCTGCAGTGCAAGAGACACCAGTTAAGTCTCTGGGTTGGGAAGATCCTCTGGAGAAGGAAATGGCAACCCACTCCAGTATTCTTACCTGGAAAACCCCATGGACAGAGGAGTCTGATGGGCTACAGTCCACGGGGTGCAAAAGAGTAGGACAGAGCTGAGTGACTAAACAACAACAGCAGCAATAAGATTTTTAAAATTTCATTAAATTTCACATTTGTTCTAATATTCCAGGAGTTCGCCATGTAATGATGACATTGCTGTCAGCTGAATATTGTTTTGTAACATTTGGCATCCAACTGGAATGTGTGGCATGTGTGTAAAAGCTACTATACCTTGAACTTTTGTCTTAAAAAACAACAGCATGTTTATGTAGTTTTACTACTTATGTAGTTTTACTAGTTTATGTAGTTTTCCAAGTTAGTGAAATTACATGGGTTTAATCTGCCATCTTTTCCCAGTGATCCACACTTGTATCTGTTTTAAGAGCTGGTAGGTTACCAAGATAGAACTCATTCCAAAAGGCTTTTTGGCAGGAGACGTGAATACAGAGAGATCTTGAAAAACGAGAGTGACAACATTAAGGGAAAAGAAAGTTATTAGAATGAGAGTTAAAAGGTGGCTTTAGTTTCATTTTGCTAGAAAATGAACTTTGTTCTGATAAATATAGTTAGGCATATAAACATTTAAGCAGCTTGATAAGTTTGCCAGGAAAACTGAAATTTTGACTAACTTACTGCAAAGAAAATATTTCTAAAAGTGACATTATTGAGCATTACCCAGCATTTGTTTAGATTCAAATAATACATTAAACATACCAATCCATTTTAAAATAGGCCATGCTATAGAGAATCTGATAAAAAAAGAATATCCTACAAGTTAAATTGTTTAATTTGATCATGTATTACCTTTAAGGGGCTTCCCAGGTGGTGCTAGTGGTAAAGAACCCACCTGCCAATGTAGGAGACATAAGAGACATGGGTTTGATACCTGGGTGGGGAAGATCCCCTGAAGGAGGACATGGCAGCCCATTCCAGTATTTCTTGCCTGGAGAATCCCATGGACAGAGGAGCCTGACAGGCTGCAGCCCATGGGGTCACGAAGAGTCAGATACAACTAAGTGAATCGACTTAGCTCACATGCACCCATTACCATTAAAGCTGAATTTCATCTTTTTATTTGAACTTTATTTGTTGTGACTATATTTTATATTAGAACTTTTTATCATATGTCTAGTTATATTTATTACATTTATTATTCTGTTCATATTTAAGACCGGAGAACTCCAAAGCTGAATAGAAGCTCAGCACATGGTCTTTACTGCAGGGTCATTTAGCTGGGCCTTTCATTGGGAAGATTAGGGTGGAGTTGCTGTCTTCCATAGGTCAAGAATTATGTCACTGATTATAAGATATCTGAGTCATAAACTAAAGGAATTATTCAGTTCTCTAAGCAATTAAAATACCATAAAGAGATGAATAAGCCATGTTATTATAGCTTGATGTCATGAGTTACCACTTTTCCATCTACTAATTAGTTTTATTTTCTGAGGCTACTAGAGGCGAGATGACATGTCCCAGGTATTGCCAGGGCCCGGGGCAGGGCTGCTGTTGGATCAGTAGTTCTCAAAATGTGGTCTTCTGAACATTAGTGTTAGCATCTTGTTAGAATAGCAAGTTCTCAGGCCCACTCCAAAGGTACTGAGTCAGAAACTCTGGGGTGTGGCTTACCATCTGTATTTGAACAGTCTTTCCAGATGATTCTGATACACATCAGAGTTTCAGAACCACCCTGTTAAATGAATGGCATGGAGGCCAATAGGGTTGGGACCAAGTGAGAGAAGGGGGAAATCACAGGATGCGAGATCACCTGGTGGGTCATTGTGAGGACTTTGGCTATTGTATGAATGGGAAGCCTTTGGAAGATTTTGAGCAGTTGAGTGATGTGATCTGAGAGACACTTTTAACAGATTATTTTGACTGTTGTGTTGCAACAGAGCAGTAGGAAACGAAGAATTAAAGCAGGGAGACAAGTTGAGAGTCCATTGCAATAATACTGCAGACGAGAAATGAGGTTGGCTTGGATCAGGGTGGCTGCTAGCAGAGGATGTAGTGAGACATAGTTGGAGTCCAAAACTCATTTATTAGGGGGAGTTGACAGAATTGGCTGATGGATTAGCTAAATTAAAGACTTGAAATATTCTCTAAGTTTGAGAGGGGTAAAAATAGCCAAATTAGAAGAGAGAAAAGTAGTCACTTGTGGCGTCAAGCTTAGATGACATGGATGACATGACTAGGTGATATTCATCTAGCTTGTGATATTTTAATTGCCTAGTGAATCTGACTTCAAGTTTCCTAGGTAGAATACTGCCATTCTGGTAGAGTACTGGAGAATCTTTATCAATTTGTAGTCCAGCTCCGATGCTCTGTGTGTGTGTGTTCGTCCCTCAGTTGTGTCTGACTCTGTGACCCCATGGACTATAGCCTACCAGGCTCCTCTGTCCATGGAATTCTTCAGGCAAGAATACTGGAGTGGGTTGCCACGCCCTTCTCCAGGGGATCTTCCCAACCCAGGGATCGAACCTGGGTCTTCTGCATTGCAGGCAGATTGTTTACCATCTGAGCCACCAGGGAAGCCCTATTTGCTGTTAAAGCAATTCTAAGTTAATCACTTCTTAGCAACAAAACCCCCAAAGCCTCACCTTCTAGCCTCACTCTTCACTGACTGTTCTGAAACAGCCTACCTGAAATTTTTATTACTCCTGACTTTGAGACCCCACTCTGTGCTACCCTCTCACCTCTTTCTTTACCGCTCCTTCTTCTTCTTTGTTCATTCTCTGCATGTGAGACTTTCTTGAAGTTTCAGTACCTTGTCTTCCATGTTCTCCATCAATAATTGTAGTCCACCACTGCTAACACATTACTGGTTCTCAGATTTGTATCTCCAGTCTCTTTGCTGACTCCCAAGCTGAAATTTTCAGTTATCTGCACCACTCACTGTAGTGTAGTTTCAAAGCTAAACTCATCATCTTCTCTTACTGTAACAAGTAAGACAGCTTTCTGTCTGTCTTGTCAGTTTATTTTCGTTATAATCACTTACCCTCCCTCTGTCTAGCTATTGACTACTCTTGTCAGTTCCACATATGAAATCCTCATCATTTTCTCTTATACCCAACCAGCCACCACCTTAATTTGGTTGCCTGTTGTCTATAATTGGGATGCTGTAGCAGACTGCTGACTGTACTCCCTGGTTCCAGGAAGAAGGTTGGATGAATATAATTTTTTTAACTTAAAGCAAGCACTAGTTGAAAGTTACCTCTTCCATCTATGGTCAAAATATGATTCTTCTATACATTTTATAATTTTTCTATGATCTATTTATTTTCATTTGTGAAAGTAGGAATAAAATCATTATAGCTGTAGAAGGCTAGTCCACGATTACTTTAATCTTTTGCTCCATGAAATAGTCTTTTCTCATTTTATGATTGTCTGCAATAGAAATAGGTTAAATGAACTTACAGGATTTTAAGAAAGGCCTATAAAGATAGAGAATTTAAAACACAAGATATCAGGTACAGCCTGCTCACCCCATCTGTTGAAGATCAGTTGTATATAAAATTTGTTCTTTTATAAAGCTAAAGATTAAATGTTCACAGATAAAAAAGATATTCCAGTAAAATAGATTTCCCGTTTCAACAAGGGAGATTTCATAACAGTGAATCCAAATCTACTTTATCTCATCCTCCTTACTTTAGTCAAAATTTATCTCTAAAGGTATAATGATTAACTTGAAATTTTTTTCCTAGATTTTTATCTTTTCAACAGTAGATATATGTTAGAGTAGATATTCTTATAAATATATAACAGTAGTCTATAATTTAAAAATAAACTAAATACAGTGATTCTATAAATTGCTGAGTTTAAGTTCTGTTATCTGAGGTCTAAAATTTTCTGCTTCTGAATACTAAAGAGTCAGGAATGATATTCACTGCCCTAATGATAGTAGGGTTATTTTTTAAGCTTTTAAAACTATTTTCTGGGAGCAAATTGCTATTTTTGTTGCCTCAAACCTTGGTTCTCTGAAGTTATGTTGAAACAGTCTACTTTTTAAATTCATTAATTGAAAAAATATTTTTGAGCCTTTTCTATATGCCAAGCAGTGCTCTTTGTGCTAGGGAATCTGTAATAAACAAACTAGAAAATGTCCCTGCCTTCTTTGAGCTTACATTCCAGTGGAGGCATATGAAGTTGGAAAAAACCTGTTTCCATAATTTTACATTAGACTTTCCACTCAAACTGTAAAACTTCTAAATTAAAAAAAGAAAGTCCCCAGTAATGATATTACTAACTCTGACATAATGTAGGTACTATTACAGTCTCAGTATTTTTTCCTAAATTTGGCATAATTCTAAATTTTATGTGTTATTGTCATACCCTCACTGTTAGATACAAGCAAGAATGCAAATTCCTATTATTAATAGCTTTTAATTTTAAGATATGGTTAAGTTATAACTATTAACCCATAGTCATAATTTTGTGGAGTGGAACTGCTTAAGTTTAATCAAGAACTGTTTTAATCAACTAGATTTTTAAGCTCTCTTCTCTTCTTTATAGCTTTTTTGAGGTATAATCAATGTACAAGAAACCAGACAAATTCAGTCTTCAGTTTGATAAGTTCCAATACATAGTATGTACCTGTGAAACCATCATCACAATCAAGATTATAAGCATATGCATCACCCCTGACAATCCAGAAGATATTAGGGTGTGTGTGTATTTTACCATATTAAGTTTTATTATCAAATATTTCAAGCATGTAACATTCTAATAGTGTTCCCAATTCAGTTGTGAACCTTCTCAGAGAATAACAGTTATAAAATCAGGATGATAGGTTATTTGTAGATTATTGAAAGCCTACAAAAACAGCTAGAAACTAGAGTTTACCCTTCAGTTCAGTTTAGTCGTTCAGTCGTGTCTGACTGTTTGTGACTGCATGAACCACAGCACTCCAGGCCTCCCTGTCCAACACCAATTCCCGGAGTCCACGCAAACCCACGCCCATCGTGTCAGTGATGCCATCCAACCATCTTATCCTCTGTCATCCCCTTCTCCTCCTGCCCTCAATCTTTCCCAGCATCAGGGTGTTTTCAAATGAGTCAGCTCTTCACGTCAGATGGCCAAAGTATTGGAGTTTCAGCTTCAGCATCATTCTTTCCAATGAACACCCAGAACTGATCTGCCTTAGGATGGACTGGTCGGATCTCCTTGCAGTCCAAGGGACTCTCAAGAGTCTTCTCCAACACCACAGTTCAAAAGCATCAACTCTTTGGTTCTCAGCTTTCTTTATAGTCCAACTCTCACATCCATACATGACTACTGGAAAAACCATAGCCTTGACTAGATAGATCTTTGTTGGCAAAGTAATGTTTCTGCTTTTTAATATGCTGTCTAGGTTGCTCATAACTTTCCTTCCAAGGAGCAAGTGTCTTTTTTAATTTCCTGGCTGCAGTCATCATCCGCAGTGATTTTGGAGCCCCCCAAAATAAAGTCAGCCACTATTTCCACTGTTTCCCCATCTATTTGCTGTGAAGTGATGAGACCAGATCCCATGATCTTCATTTTCTGAATTTTGAACTTTAAGCCGACTTTTTCACTCTCTTCTTTCACTTTCATCAAGAGGCTCTTTAGTTCTTCACTTTCTGCCATAAGGGTAATGTCATCTGCATATCTGAGATTATTGATATTTCTCCCGGCAGTCTTGATTCCAGCTTGTGCTTCCTCCAACCCAGAGCTTCTCATGATGTACTCTGCATATAAGTTAAATAAGCAGGGTGACAATATGCAGCCTTGATGTACTCCTTTTCCTATTTGGAACCACTCTGTTGTCCCATGTCCAGTTCTAACTGTTTCTTCCTGACCTGCATACAGGTTTCTCAAGAGGCAGGTCAGGTGGTCTGGTATTCCCATCTTTTTCAGAACTTTCCATAGTTTATTGTGAGCTATGCAGTCAAAGTCTTTGGCATAGTCAATAAAGCAGAAATAATGTTTTTCTGGAACTTTCTTGCTTTTTCAGTGATCCAGCAAATGTTGGCAATTTGATCTCTGGTTCCTCTGCCTTATCTAAAACTAGCTTGGACATCTGGAAGTTCACGGTTCACTTATTGCTGAAGCCTAGCTTGGAGAATTTTGAGCATTACTTTACTAGCGTGTGAGATGAGTGCAATTGTGCAGTTGTTCAACCATTCTTTGGCATTACCTTTCTTTGGGATTGGAATGAAAACTGACCTTTTCCAGTCCTGTAGCCAGTGCTGAGTTTTCCAAATTTGCTGACATATTGAGGCAGCACTTTTGCAGCATCATCTTTTAGAATTTGAAATAGCTCCACTGGAATTCCATCACCTCCACTAGCTTTTTCGTAGTGATGCTTCCTAAGGCCCACCTGACTTCACATTCCAGGATGTCTGGCTCTAGGTGAGTGTGAGTGGTCACACCTTCGTGATTATCTGGGCTGTGAAGATCTTTTTTGTACAGTTCTTTCTTCTGTGTATTCTTGCTACCTCTTCTTAATATCTTCTGCTTCTGTTAGGTCCCTACCATTTCTGTCCTTAATTGAGCCCATCTTTGCATGGAATGTTCCCTTGGTATCTCCCTTAAGAGACCATAACTGCAGTGGGTAAGAATGGCAAAATTTGTGGCTTCTTTTTCTTGGTGGAATTCCCCAATCTCATATAGTAGAGAACCCATGGTCTTCCCAACTTGAGGTGGCAAAGTTCAAGGAGTCTGGCAAAAGAAAAAAAAGAACAAAAGCAGGCAAAAATGTGAAGCATCCTATACTTGAAAGACAAATACACTGGCTAAAATTTGAGTTTTTGCATTTTTTGACTAAGTGCCTTCTGTTATTATGCATACCCATAGTGGAAGAAAATTGAAGTTTTGGTGGCATGAATTATCAGATAACAGAGCTTGAAGCTGACAGGGCAGGTAGAAATTTATGGGGAAATCCCAGCAGCAAGAGAACTGCAAAGAGGATAAGCCCCAAAATCTGAGCACTAATTCTGTCCAAATCTTTGACTGACCATTAAACTACATAGGTGAGGAAAGACCCTCCCCAAAAGCTGAGCTGAAAAGCAGTGTTTGGTAGCTGAAAGAACCAAGCAGAGATATGAACTGCTGTACCTTGTAGGAGAGACAGTGGTTTGCAGTTTGAGTCTAGACCAATTAACTGCCTATTAGAAGGAAAATCCACTTATCCTCAGCAGAACATAACATTATCCAGAGTTATTATAACACATTATTATACTGTCTATTTCTTGACTGAAATCACTAGTGGAAAGAAACCAAACCCAAAAATGTGATTCATATTCAGTCAACAGGAAGTGACTCAAAGTGGGCCCAGATGTTGGATTTAACAAAATCTTCCAAAGCAGCTAATATAAATGTGTTCAAAGAACTAAAGGAAAAAATGTTCAAAGAATTAAACAAATGTGTCTTACTGAGTGTATATATCAGATTGGTGAGAGCAGAAGAAAGAATTCATGAACTTGAAGATAAATCGGTAGAAATTATTCATTCGGAAAAAATGAGAGGAAAAGGTTGAAGACATCATAAATTGAGTCTTGGATAGCTGACTATATAATGATGTTAAACATTGTTGTTGTCATTGTTGTTCACTTGCTCAGTCATGTCTGACTCTTTGCGACCCCATGAACTGAAGCATGCCAGGCTTCCCTGTCCTTCACCATCTCCCAGACCTTGCTCAAACTCATGTCCCTTAAGTCGATGAGGCCATCCAACCATCTTGTCCTCTGTTGTCCCCTTCTCCTCCTGCCTTCAATCTTTCCCAGCATCAAGGTCTTTTCCAGTGAGTCAGTTCTTTGCATCAGGTGGCCGAAGTATTGGAGCTTTAGCTTCAGCATCAGTCCTTTCAATGAATATTCAAGGTTGATTTTCTTTAGGATTGACTGGTTTGATCTTACAGTCCACGGGATTCTCAAGAGTCTTCTCTAACACCACAGTTCAAAAGCATCAATTCTTTGGTGCTCAGCCTTCTTTATGATGCAGCTCACATCCATACATAACTACTAGGAAAACCATAGCTTTGACTAGACAGACCTTTCTTGGCAAAGTAATATCCCTGCTTTTTAATATGCTGTCTAGGTTTGTCATAACTTCTCTTCCAAGGAGCAAGTGTCTTTTAATTTCATGGCTGCAGTCACAATCTGCAGTGATTTTGGAGCCCAAGAAAATAAAATTTTTCACTGTTTTCATTGTTTCCCCATCTATTTGCCATGGAATAATGGGCCAGATGCTGTGATCTTTGTTTTTTGGAATGTTGAGTTTTAAACCAGCTTTTTCACGCTCCTCTTTGACCTTCATCAAGAGGCTCTTTAGTTCCTCTTTGCTTTCTGCCATTAGGATGATGTCTTCTGCGTATCTGAGGTTTTTGATATTTCTCCCGTAAATCTTGGTTCCAGCTTGTGCTTCACCCAGCCTGGCATTTCTCATGATGTACTCTGCATATAAGTGAAATAATCAGGGTGACAATATACAGCCTTGATGTACTCCTTTCCCAGTTTGGAAGCAGTCCATCGTTTCATGTCAATTTCTAATTGTTCCTTCTTGACCTGCATACAGGTTTCTCAGGAGGCAGGTGAGATGGTCTGGTATTCCCGTCTCTTTAAGAATTTTCCACAGTTTTCCACAGTTTGTGCTCCACACAGTCAAAGGCTTTAGTGTAGTCAATGAGGCAGAAGTGGATGTTTTTTTGGAATTCTCTTGCTTTTTCCATGATCCAACAGATGTTGGCAATTTGAGCTTTGGTTCCTGTGCCTTTTCTAAATCTAGCTTGAATATCTGGAAGTTCTTGGTTCACCTACTATTGAAGCCTAGCTTGGAGAATTTTGAGCATTACTTTACTAGCGTGTGAAATGAGTACAGTTGTGTGGTTTGAACAGTCTTTGGCACTGCCTTTCTTTGGGATTGGGATGAAAGCTGACCTTTTCCAGTCCTGTGGCCACTGTCGAGTTTTCCAAATTTGCTGGTATATTGAGCACAGCACTTTCACAGCATCATCTTTTAGGATTTGAAATAACTCAGCTGGAATTCCATCACCTCCAGTAGCTTTGCTCATAGTGATGCTTCCTAATGCCCACTTGACTTCACATCCCAGGATGTCTGGCTCTAGATGAGTGATCACACCATCTTGGTTATCTGAGTCATTATGATCTTTTTTTGTTAAACATATGTATGATATATTACTATACTACATATGGTAAAAGTTTTAATACTTGACCAAACCAGGTAGTGGGAATATAAATGTTATTGAAGAGCATAAAAGCAATTGCTCTTGTATGAAATTATCTTTATAAAAGTTGAATTCATTGAAGTATAGTTTACATTTAATAATATATGTGCATATTAACTATATAATTTGATGAGTTTTGACAAATATATTAAATGTGTTTTACCACCATCAACATTTTTCTCACCCTGATGCGCTTTTGCTGTTAATTCAGCTGCCAGGTAATCCCTCTGACCTCAAGTAATCTCTGCTCTCTCAGTTACTTTTTTAGAATTTCATATAAATAGAATCATAATTTTTCTCATGGTTTATTCATATTCTTCTCCATTATGGTTTATTATAGGATATTGAATATAGTTCTCTTGTTGTTTATCCATTCTATATGTAATAGTTTTTAACTGTTTGTTCCAAACTCCAAATCCATCCCCCACCCTGTACTTTCCCCTTGGCAATTGCAAGTCTGTTCTCTAGGTCTATGAGTCTCTGTTTCGTAGATATGTTCATTTGTATTGTATTTTAGATTCAACATATAAGTGATATTATAGGATTTATCTTTCTCTGTCTGACTTCATTTAGTATGATAATCTCTAGTTGCATCCATGTTGCTGCAAACAGCATTAGTTCATTCTTTTTCATGGCTGAGTAGTGTTACATTAGATCTTCTTTATCCATTCATCTGTCAATAGACATATATTTAGGTTGTTTCCCTGTCTTGGCTATTGTGAATAGTGCTGCTATAAACATAATGGTGCATGTACCTTTTCAAATTATAATTTTTCCTGGATATATGCTCAGGAATGGGATTGCTAGATCATATGGTAATTATATTTAGTTTTTGAGGTACCTCCATACTATTCTGCATAGTGACTGTACCAGTTTACATTCTCACCAACAGTGTAAGAGGCTTCCCTTTCCTCCACACCCTCTGCAGCACTGGTTATCTGTTGCCTTTTTAGTGATGGCCATTCTGACCAGTGTGAGAGCTCTCACCTCCTGATCTTTTCCTGTGCTTAGTTGCTCAGTCACGTCTTAGCAGCTACATGGACTGTAGCCCACCAGGCTCCTCTGTGTATGGAAGAATACTGGAGTGGGGTGCCATTTCCTACTCCAGAGTGATTTCCCATCCCAAGGATTGAACTTGTATCTCTTATATCCCCTGTATTGGCAGGTGGATTATATCACTATCGCCTCTGGGGAAGACCACCCTTAACTTTAGTTTTCATTGGGATCCAGTCAACAATCTTTGATCTTAGAGGAGGAGTTTAAAAGTTTTTCTTTTGTTTCTTGTCCATTTTACCTACTTAAGAGTTCTGGAATCCCCAGAGTGGGGTTAAGCTGAGGAGGTCATGCTCTTTGGCCTAACGGTTGCTGCAAATAATTGCTAGTCATATATCTCAGGGTAAAGTTTTCTAGCCCCTTAAATATATATATTTTAAAACTGGACTAAGTAGAAAAGACTTGTTTGGCTTTTAATATTAGGGACTAGAGGGAGGGGTCCCTTTTGGCCCATTTAACCTGAGGGTAGTATAGTAAGGGGCTTCCCCAGTGGCTCAGCAGTAAAGAATCTGCCTGCAGTGCAGGAGATGCAGGAAGACGTGGGTTCCACCTCTGGGTTGGGAAAACCCCTGGAGCAGAGCATGGCCACCCACTCCAGTACTCCTGCCTGAAAAGTCCCATGGACAGAGGAGCCTGGTGGGCTACAGTCCATAGGATCACCAAGAGTCCCTGAGGGGACTGAGCACAGCACAGTGTAGTAATATCAAATCTTGTTTTCATCACATAAGTGTCCATTTTATTTCTCCCATTTTAAATAACCATCTAAATATTTCTTAACTCCTTTTAAAATTTACCTTGTAGAAAGTAATAGCTAGACTTTCCTTACAAGTGTTTTGTTAACATTGATTACTCTAATACTCTTGTTAGCATCTGTAAGACCCATTGAGGGGAAGCAAAGAATACAAATGAAGCTTTTCAAACCAGTTTTTCTTATTTGTTTACTTATTTTGTTTTCCTAGACTGTAATGAATGTGTCTCCGTTGATCATCAAGGCATTCTGAAGTCTTGGCATCTTGTACTTTTTCATGGAATCATTTTAGATAGCTTCCCTATTCTGTAGACATCTTTCTAAAAGTTATTACAAATAACAGGAGTTTCTCTTATACCTGTTTCTTAAACACTAAACCTGAGATAGTTCCACTCTTTAAACATGGCTTATACTTTATAGGGCTTCTCTGGTGGTTCAGATGGTAAAGCGTCTGCCTGCAGTGCAGGAGCCCCGGGTTCAATCCCTGGGTTGGGAAGATCCCCTGGAGAAGGAAATGGCAACCCACTCCAGTTCTCTTGCCTGGAAAATTCCAGGGACTGAGGAGTCTGGTGGGCTACAGTCCATGGGGTCACAAAGAGTTGGACATGGCTGAGCGACTTCACTTTCACTTCACTTATACTTTATTCACTAGAGCAGAGACTCGGAGCTACAAACACAAGTTTTATGAATAATTCAGACTTCTGGGCTTAGGAAGCAAATAATACAAGTAAAGAGAGCAAGAATAATTATTCCAAAACACTGAAAAATCTTAATATGTGCATTTGCTTGATACTTTGAGACAACAGTCAAGAGTGAAGTTAGAGAACAGAATCTGTTTTCCAGATTGAAACAGGGAATGTTGATGTGGTACTTAACCTGTTGGTTTGAAACCAGTGAGCTAAACTATGGTTTGTCCATGGTTAACTACCCATAAATAATTACCCTTATTATCTGCTACTTTACCCATTCCTCTGTCTTCAATAACCAACTATATAATGAATAATTGAAATTTGGCTCAGTGAATTTCTAATAATGATTGCTTATTGCTTTCCAAATGACTGCATTAGAAAAACTGTCAGGTTTGGATATATGTTTTTTGAATCCTAAGTTGTTGAAAGGTATGATTTAGCTTACAGAGCAATTGAATGTGTGAATAAAATATTAATTTCTGGAGAATATTCTTCCATTTAGCCAACAGATATATACATTTTAATAGTGAGATACATTATCAGCATTCATATGTGAACAACATGAATTTTTTATTGATAATTTTGACTCAATTATGACTCAAATATAAATTATGTAATATGAATTATTTATTTACATCTGGTTTTTTGGTCAATGCATAAGTTTCATGATGTGGAATTAAATGCTAGCATTGCAAAATTATGTAATTATTTATGTTGGGCCTTAGTAGACAAAATTTAACATATTAGGATGATACTTGATGTTAGTTGTAAGATAACGGAGGGCACGTGGACAATACTAACTGGTTCTTTGGAGTTAGGAATTAAGTTAAAAATTTTTTTTCTAAACATCTCAGGCAAGCTAAATATGAGATGCAAGACTTGTAGTGAATTTAGATTTATAGCTAATATGCAGTATAAGCTCATCAGATATACTAAAGGATTGTTTTTGGCTTTAATACTTAATATGCTATTTAAGCAGAATAGAGGGCATATAGCTTACTCAGTAATACATGAAAATATTCATTTTAACAGGTAAACATTGGGAAGATGGATTCACCCATTGAAAAGTGGAACCTAATAATTGGCAACTTGGCTTTAAAACAGGTAAGTGATATGTATATGGGTATACACACACATATATTTATGAACAAATGATAGAATAAATGGATAACTTCTGAAAGTTTTCTTTTTCTAGAAACATCATATTTTTCTAAATATGGAAAATATATAACATACAAAATATAGAGTAAATATANAAAAAAAAAAAAATATTTTCTCCCATATGTAATAGAGCCAGAATTTGAGTTAATATGTGCACAGATAAATATGTAGCACTTCATTGCTTAGATGCTATTTTTCTTTGACTTTTTAAAGGTAAATCCTCTAATTAAACTTTGCTCATTTTTATATGATAGGATGTGTAAGCTGAGTTTTCCTTAATTTGTTAATATTATCACTGTTAATACAAATGAGCACATTAAATTGTCAATTATATATAGATTATCTAATCTCAGGGGAATATCTCTTTCTCTCCCACTACCTTCTGCTATCCCCAAGACACAAGACTGCAGACCCCAGCACCTCTTTAGCAAATCTGAGTTTATGAAGTGCTTGCTAATTAAAAAAAATTTTTTTTTTTTAATTTGGCTGCACTGTGCAGCATGTGGGTTCTTAGTTCCCCTGCTAGGGATCAAACCTGTGCCCCCTGCATTGGAAGTACAGAGTTCTAACCACTAGACCATTAGAGAAGTCTGGCTCAACTAATTTTAATGTTAGGTCAACTCAGACATAATGTTGAGAATGTGATTGCAAAAAAGAACTTTCATGTAATGTTCAAAGACAAAGAAATAAAGGCAATTTGGGGATATAGGCTTTTAAAAGGTATCTGTGTTTCTTAGATCACAGGGTTAGAGACAAGAAAATTTGAAATCTAGTCTCAGCTCTAGCAATCACCAGCTATATAATGTTTGTTAATTTAGCCTTTCTTCTATGTTTCATTTTCCTCTTCATTTCCATAGTATTGCACTAGAGATACCCAAGATCCTTTTCAGCTTGAAACTGTAGGAATCTATGCTGGAGTAATAACCAATATATCCAACAACCAGTAGGCTACTTATAAATTAATAAATGAAAATTTGGAAATATATCCTATTTTATTCTTTAAGTACCCTAAACTCTTACTAAGTAATATGAGTTAACTATAAATTATTCTAAAAATCTTCCACCGCTGCTTTTGTTTTATTTTCTTAAGAAGCGCTCATCCTTTTTAAAAACTTTTATTTATTTATTTATGGCTGTGCTGGGTCCTCGTTGCTGTGTGGGCTTTCTTTATGTACAGCAAGTGGGAGCTCCTCTCTAGTTGCGGCGCGCGGGCTTCGCATTGCAGTGGCTTCTCTTGTTGCAGAGCACAGGCTCTGGGTGTGCAGACGTCAGCAGTCATGGCTCATGGGCTTATGCGCTCGTCAGCATGTGGGATCTTCCCAGACCAGGGATGGAGGCCCTGTCCCCTGCATTGGCAGGCGGATTCTTAACCACTGGACCACCAGGGAAGTCCCCATCTCTGCTTTCAACTTCTCCTTTCACTCTTAGTCTCCACCCTTCCCTTGCCATCCTCTCTTCCATAACTGCTGGTCAGGATGAGAGCTAGAGATGGCCGGGGTTTCACTGATCCTATCATAATAGTTGTCACAGCCCAAAGTCTGTGTCTTTGTCTCACTCCACCAAGGAGGCATGAGAAACGGGGAAGCCCACACGGGCTCATCAGGACCCAGCTGGTATAAGCCAGTGAGGCAGCAACTGGTTGGAGTCTAGTTACCTATAGACAAAAGCAGAGGGGGGAAGAAAATAAGGTCAGGTGGGAGGTGACAGTGGTGCCATCTCTGAAGCTTTATCTGCTCCAGCTTGTGAGGGAGTAGACGGCTGGCTGGCAGAGCTCCTCTGACTTCAGGCTGGCTGTGGAGGAGATGGGTGGGGAGGGATGAGAAGGACAGAGGCACCTCATGCTGGCATTAGCTGGTGTGCGTGTTCTTATGACTATTAAAGGGGATCCCAAGCAGATGACCATCACAGAATTTCTTCACAGTTGTACACAGTGGCCACCTCAACCTGTCCATAAATTGTCAAAGAAAGTACGTATTTATTTATTTATTGGGAACCCCGGAGTTCCCAATCTCATTGAAGAGTCATTCCCTCACCAGGATAGATGTATCCTGTGTTCACATCTATTTAGGCCCGTGACTCCTGTTAACCTCCCCAGCTCCTCCTTAACCTCGAGTTTGCTCTTCTCTTGGGTACAATTGGGTGTTTCCTTTGCAGGTTTACACAGTAGGATTTCTTTATCTCAGCTGAGTCTGTGTTACAGTGTCTTCCATAGGCTCCCTAGTTCTGTATTTCATTTCCAAGAAACAAAAACTCTGCATTTTATTTCTAAGAAAAACCTTGGAGTCACAGTATTAGAATTTAAATTATTAATTTTATCACTTTTACATATATTGTTTACTAACCAGTATCAGACATTACCTTATCCACAAAGGTCTGTCTAGTCAAGGCTATGGTTTTTCCAGTAGTCATGTACGGATGTGAGAGTTGGACTATAAAGAAAGCTGAGCACTGAAGAACTGATGCTTTTGAACTGTGGTGTTGGAGAAGACTCTTGAGAGTCCCTTGGACTGCAAAGAGATCCAACCAGTCCATCCTAAAGCAGATCAGTCCTGGGTGTTCATTGGAAGGACTGATGTTGAAGCTGAAACTCCAATACTTTGGCCACCTGATGCGGAGAGCTGACTCATTTGAAAAGACCCTGATGCTGGGAAAGATTGAGGGCAGGAGGAGAGGGGGACAACAGAGGATGAGATGGTTGGATGGCATCACTGACACAATGGACATGGGTTTGGGTGGACTCCGGGAGTTGGAGATGGACAGGGAGGCCTGGCATGCTGCAGTTCATGAGGTCACAAAGAGTTGGACATAACTGAGCGACTGAACTGAACTGAACCAGAATCAGAATGCCAAAGTATCTTAACAACTGGTACTAGCATAGTGATGCTTGCAGCTTGACTCTCAGCACTAAATCTGCTGCAATGAAAGATCTGAGGCTGGAATCCAGGCTATCTGAACCTGCTAGCCTGGCTTTTCATTAATTTACTCTATGACAAAATCAGAATTCTTGGGTTTTTCACCTGGAGCCCTGGATTTCAGTACATGGATTAGCTTCAGAGAGTCTCTGAGCACACAGAAATTCTGCTCAAAATTTTGACTACATTTGTGTTTTCATGGAGAGAAGAATCAATAAAACTTTCACCAGATTGTCAAAGGAGTCCATAATAATAAGAATAAGTGAACTATAGGTGCCTTTAGGGTTTCTTTCGGTTCTAGCATTAGTCTAACGTGATTCTAAGATTCACAGTGTGACTTTTTTAGTTGCCTTTTTTTTTTTTTTTTTTGAGGGTTGCTTTGTGCTACCACTGTGGAAAGTACTTTATAGTCATGTAATTCATTTAAATACAAAAATAACCCTTCCATGTTCAATATTACCATTTTTCAGGTTAGGAGCTGAAGTTTTTAATAGCTATTTGTGAAGTTATTTTTTAATGTCTGCCTCTCCCATTGACCAGGAGCTCTGTGAGAGCAGGGAATACATTTGTTTTGACCACTGTTGTAGCCTAACACCAAGCATAGCACCTTGTATATAGTAGATCCTAAATTAATGCTTGTTGAATAACTTGCCACAAGATTAAATGGTATAGCTAGGAATGAAACCCTTATCATTTGATTATAGAATTCAGTCTCCTGCCAATATTGCCTCAAGAGTCAGACTTAAGCTACGTGGATTGGGTACTTTTCAGTCTTAAGGTTGGTATTTTCTTAGATGATCTATGGATTTCACCACCAAAGTCACTTAAGATGCTTGTTAAAAATACATTCCTAAACCCCATTCCATACCTACTGCTACCAGATCAGGGCACTTTGAGAACCCATTAGCTTAGGGAATAGTAAAACTAAAATGTAGTAGCTTCTTCAAAAGGTAAGGCAGCTCAGTCACCATATATAATACTTTCTTTTGACTCTTTATATGCCTATTGACATCATCAAAAAAAAATGTGTTTTCTCAATGAATAATTCAGTTGGGTTTTTTAAAATATTTTTTTAAGGTTCAAGCAACAGTAGTTGGCTTCCTAGCAGCTGTGGCAGCAATTATATTGGGCTGGATTCCAGAGGGAAAATACTATCTTGATCATTCCATACTTCTGTGCTCTAGCAGTGTAGCAACTGCCTTCATTGCCTCACTCCTGCAGGGTAAGTAAATTTGTCAGTGTCTACTCTGCAGTCTCTACTTTCTAATCATTCATTTTCCATGTGAGCTATTTTTACTTAACTGATATTTTTTCATTATTTTTAAAAAACAGAGAAAAGGTATCTACAACTTTTCAAATAGCTTATTTCATATATATTTATATGTATCACATGTAAACCTTAGCATTCAGAGCAAGCTTTCTAAGGTTGTGTCTTGGCTTTAGGTCCTCTGGTACAGCTCCCAAACAAGACCAGGAAAATAGCCTAGAGATTTTATTTGTCTCTGTAAGTTAAATCAGTTGAGAAGCTCCTTTCTGGAAATCATGCAGAAGATTTGCTAGCTTGTCTTTTGAGTAACAAGTATTCTAGGAAGTCTAGATTTCAAAAGCTGTCCCTCCATTAAAATTTTTTGAAGTTTCAGGTTTCAAAAAAAATTCCTTTACTGTTTCTGTCACAATAGAAGTATAACCATATGTTTAACAGAGCATATTGTTGGCTATAGAATGTTAAAGAGCCAGAAGTTTTTTAGTTGGGATACCATTTTTATATTGATTTATTTATATGAACTTCACACTAGAGAACTAGATTATGGAATCATAATCATAAAGACTTGTTAACTTTTATTTATAATTGCCATCTTCTCATTTTATATTACCAGCAAGGTTAAAAATGGAATACTCTCATATCAAGTGATCTCATACAATGAAGGTAACTTTTGGGGCTAGATTCTGATAATTTGGTGGCTCAGACTGTAAAGAGTCTTCCTGCAATGCAGGAGACCCAGGTTCAATCCCTGGGTTGGGAAGATTCCCCTGGAGAAGGAAATGGCAACCCACTCCAGTATTCTTGCCTGGAAAATACTGTGGGTAGAGGAGCCTGGCAGGCTATAGTCCGTGGGGTTGGAAAGAGTCAGACACAACTGAGCGACTTCACTTTCTTTCTTTTCTAATAATTTAGAAGCTCTTATTAAAATTAAGACCTGACTACAAAAATATTTTCAAGCATTTTGTTTCAGTACTCAAATTATACCAAGGGTAGTATCTTGTCTTTATATAGAATTACTGGAATTGACTGATGTTAACATGGGTAAAGCAGAGTGAAGTTATGCTATTGGAAAATTGATTTCTGGTAAGAAAAAGTGTTAAAGCATTAACACTATTACTTTAGACTCAGTTGCTTCTGTTTTCCCTCTAGTTTCATTTAGAAAGAATTGTTTAAAAAATTTCAGACTAACAAGTATCTGTATTGCCTGGGATTTTTAAAACTTTAAAATTCAGATTTTAAAAATATAAGTCTACACCTTTATTTTGAATAATGTATATTCCACTTTTATAGTAACTTGACCTTTATATATGTAGAGCAGATGGTATTGAGCCACATTTTGTAGGTGAGAAAACTGACTTAGGTTAGTTGGCTTGTATAATTTCATCAGCTTCTTAACAGAAAAATCAGAATTAAAACCTTTTTCTTATCGCTCAACTCTTTTCCCTGGTCCATGATGGCAAAATAACTTGTTTTCAGCTGAAATTATAAATAGCATTCTGTCATAGGAGAACTTTCCACATTGATCTTTAAATTTACTAATTTTGAAAAACAATTTATATGATCACATCTTGAATGATTATTGTAATATACATTTAAATGTTTTTCCTGCTATTTTTTTTTTCTATTTACAATGATATTATGGGAGAGGTTAAGTCCATAGATTGAAAAAGCCTCCAGAATATAAGATGTGAGGCATTGAACGAAGATAAAATTTATACTTTTAATAATTTTGGCCTTATGGGTAGTAGGAAAAACACTGTTACAAGCTGTGTGACCTTAAACAATGATTTAATTTATGCTTGCTAAGCTAAGTCACTTCAGTCATGTCCGACTCTGTGCAACCCCATAGACGGCAGCCCACCAGGCTCCCCTGCCCCTGGAATTCTCCAGGCAAGAACACTGGAGTGGGTTGCCATTTCCTTCTCCAGTACATGAAAGTGAAAGGTGAAAGTGAAGTCGCTCAGTCGTGTCTGACTCTTAGCGACCCCATGGACTACAGCCTACCAGGCTCCTCCGTCCATAGGATTTTCCAGGCAAGAGTACTGGAGTGGGGTGCCATTGCCTTCTCCTAATTTATGCTTAGCATGTAAATTAACTAATCTTAAATTTTCTCTGTACTGCATCCTCTTAATATGTTGGCATGAGAAAATCTGTCCAGTATGGTATAGATATGATGTTACCATTTTCCTCCCATTTCTATATTCAAGAATATGAGGATTTAAATGTACAAGAACCCAGTCACATTTTCATCTTCTGTTGTTGTAGGTTTATAGACAGAAACTTTGGGGTTTAAGAATATCCTTTACAAAGACTGCTTCTTGTATTCTGACCTTCAGTGTTCAAAATTTAATTACTCTTCTCTTCCTAATACTTCAACACTTTTTAATAAAAAATGGGGCAAGCATTTCTGGCTACCTCTATGTAAACAAATCTGGTTTTGTTGGCCTCCTTCTCAGTTGCTATATGTGTAAATATAACTCACCTTTCTTTGACATTTTCATACTTTATTTGAGGGTTAAAATAAAATCTTTGGCTTTGTACACATGAATACATTACATCCAAGACATGCATGTTACTAAATTGGAAACTTTAATGTTATTTTACAGTAGGCTTTCAGGTCTCTAAATGCAACGCTGAACTTCTCACATCTTTTGTGATCCCTACTTGGAATTTGTTGAAAGACAGACACTTTACCAAAACATTCAAGTAAAATGTTTTGTTTGCTTTAGTCAGCTTATCTAAGCAGCCTAACGGGAACTGATGCGCTGTTTGTCTAGTGTGTGTACTTCAGTATTTAGGGGAATGGATTTTCTTTAAAACATAGCACAAAAAGTAATTAACTTTTTTTTTTTCCTAGGAATAATAATGGTTGGGGTTATCGTTGGCTCAAAGAAGACCGGTATAAACCCTGATAATGTTGCTACACCCATTGCTGCTAGTTTTGGTGATCTTATAACTCTTGCCATATTAGCTTGGATAAGTCAGGGTTTGTACTCCTGTCTTGGTAAGTTGACCTGAAATTAAATATAATGCATTATTCAGAGTCTCTTTAAATAAATATTGTTGCAGCAATATCATGACTCACAGTGGCCTTCATCTGTGTTGGAACTGTGGTTGAGGCTGATTAAAACAATCACTGCTACTTGCTGTACACCCACTATATGTTGTGGTTCTCACATCCTTCTTCCCTTCATAAAGAATCTAACACTCTAAAAGATAAGGAATATCACTTCTGATTTCAGATGAGAAAACTGAGGGTCATAGAGGTTATATGTATTACCCACTGTTCATAAGAAGGTTGAATGCAAGTCTATCATAGTCTTTGAATTTTCTCCTCTGAATATGTAGCACTGAGGCATCAACCCACAGGATTCTGAAACATGTTGCAGAGCATAAGGTTGTGCTTGAAATTTAGTGATTTTCCCCCATATCAGAAACCAGTGTGGCAATTAATAATCGCAGCTGAAAAATCACCATGAAAATTAGCCTGAGTGTTGTGGGAATTTGAAGTTATCTTATATATGCAACTCCTGATAATAGTTATCGGGTATTTATAGAATCTAATGAATTGTTTTAATGCAATTTTATACTCTGGAGCTATTGTCAATGTAAATGTATATGATTTGTGAACATAATTTAGTGCTAAAAGTTGACGGTAGTTTCAGTTTTTTAGATGCCAAATTTTTTTTCTTTCTTTTTTTTTCAGCGGTGTGGTAGCAAAAAAAAAAGCTAGATGCCAAATTTTTTTAAAAATTAAAAGAAAATATAAACCTGCAGTAATACAAAAAGAGAGAGAAAGGTAGTTTATCAGCCAAGCCAGAAGCAAACATATATTCACATATGTTCATATATTTTCATAGATTCTGGACAGATTTATGGTATACTTTAGAATAAGTCTAAAAGTACATTTGGTTTGAAGAAGTCAGAACTAAAGAAAGAACTTTAACCAAACCAAGGCAGTGATTTTCTGCTACCTTTGGAGATATCAAGAGAAGCTTCATTTAGTATATAAAATTATCTTACATTATTTAATGAGTGATATAAAAAATCAATACTCATTAAGACGATATNTTTGAGGAAAATCTCACTTTTAAAATGTATTTCTAAGAATTATACAAGTGGTAAACTCTCCTTACAAAAGACTTAATCAAAATGTGTTATTCTCTAAAAATTTTAATATTTTGAGTGTTATGGACGATAAATAGTGTTTAAGTCAGGAAATAAAAAGTGAAATATATGATAGTAGTATGGATCATAATTTTGAAAAATAGTTTTATTATCAAATATTGCTTAGACTTTTCTAGGCCTGTGTTCTGAAAGTTGACGCATCGTAATTCAAGATGAATTCATTAAAACAGAATCTTTTATGTTTCGTCAGTATCATTTTGGTTCCTTAAAATGACAGTTTTCGTGGGCTGCCGCTTGGTTCCAGTTAAGTCTGGAGGTGTTTCTGAAGTCACTGTGCGCATTATGAGCGCTAGGGGGCCTCGTAGCATCAGCAGTGGGGATCCTAGCACTGAGGGCGTTCTGAACAGAGGTAGAAATGGGCACCAGCAGCGGGGACACGTTACACCCGTGGCTGATGCATGTCAATGTGTGGCAGAAACCACCACAATATTGCAATTAGCCTCCAATTAAAATAAATTAATTTTAAAAAATTCCAAGATCCCCTCATGCTGCCGAGTGGGATGCCTAGCTCTGGGAAACAAAGGTTTAATTCCTGAACTATTATATACTGGAAACACTTAGCAGTCTTTAGAGACAAAAAGAGGATTTCATGGCAACCATAGGCTTTGGTTGTAAATAGAGGCCGTGAATCGTGTGGCTCTGAAAGAACCGAACACGGAAAAGCCTCACTTAACTCCCCACTTTAGAGTTTTGGATATTCGGAAGCGACTTTGAATAGCTCCCCTGTGTCCTGTGGGCTTCGGCATGTGTACGAAGGCTCACTCCGCAGTGCGCTACCTTTCTTCCACGCCCGATACAATGTGCTGATTTCTGATGCCTGAAGTAAATATGGAATTCCCCCCTTCCTGCCCATCCAGTCCTCCAAAACAAACAAGACAAAGAAACTAAGCTTTGTTTACTCTTCCTGACTTTATTTTGTCACAGCCCTGGGGAAGCCTCTATTGCTTAGTGAACAGAGGTTAGAGTTTAAGCCTGGTCTTCAGGCCTCTTGGAGACTTAACCTTCTCAAGCTCCCAGCCACCCCTCCCTTTCTTATATTCCAGCCAAACTCCAACATTTACTGATTCTCATACATGCTGGTGTTTTTTGTCTTTTCTTTCTTATGTTATTCCCCCTCTTCTCCCTGAAGGGCAATCAGAATCGTCATTTTTCAGTACTAAATTAATAGATTTCCCTAATCTTAGGTAAACTTTGTCTCCCCTGAATTCCTATAGCATGTTATAGACATTTCTCTTAAGACGTTCTTTACATTTGGCCAGTCATTATGGCTTTTAAAGTAAATGTGTCTTCCCTTATAAAGATATAAAGGAAGGACAAAACTGTCTTTATTTTATGTATTTGTTTTGTAGACCCCATATACTGTATACATAATGAGTGTTAAAAAAATAGCACTTCATCACATGCTTTATTCTTTTTGAAAGTTATCCAATTAACGCATGTAGAAATTATTAAGGAAGTGGTATATATATGGAAAATGGAGGACAGATATGCCTCTGAATGACTTTGCCACAGTACCTACCCAATAACATAATAGATTGTAATGAAAAAAATGATCCTTTTAGAGAAGACATAGTATAAGGAAGTTATTGGAAGGGTATACTGCCTTAGCAGAAAGTATCTAGTATCACCATAGGAAAATAAAAAGGGCAACCTGTGGCTGGAAAAGACCTATTTCAAATGAAAATAGAAGAGGAAATAGAAGGTCAGTTTACAGTGTAATCTAAGCTCTAGATTATGATATGCTTAGATTTGACTTGCAGGGAAAATATAAAGGCATTTATTCATTCACACAGTAATGTTTAAACATATAGTAACCTTTTTTATTGGAATATAATTGCTTTACAAAGTTGTGTTAGTTTCTGCTGTACAACAAAGTGGATCAGCTATATGTATCCGTATGCGTATATAGCTGGTCTTCCTCCTAACTCAGACGGTAAAGAATCTGCCCGCAATGCAGGAGACACGGGTTCAATCCCTGGGTGGGGAAGATCTCCTAGAGAAGAGAATGGCTATGCACACCAGTATTTTGCCTGGAGAATTCCATGGACAGAGGAGTCTGGCGGGCTACAGTCCATGAGGTCACAAAGAGTTGGACGTGACTGAGCAACTAACAAACGTATATCCTATCCCTCTTGAGCCCCCATCCCATCCCTCTAGGTCATCAGAGAGCACTGAGCTCAGCTCCCTCTGCTATACAGCGGCTTCCCCCTAGCTATCTATTTTACACATGGTAGTGTAATATCCGGAGAAGGCAATGGCAACCCACTCCAGTATTCTTGCCTGAGAATCCCATGGACAGAGAAGCCTGGTAGGCTGCAGTCCATGGGGTCCCTAGGAGTCGGACATGATTGAGCGACTTCACTTTCACTTTCATGCATTGGAGAAGGAAATGGCAACCCACTCCAGTATTCTTGCCTGGAGAATCCCAGGGAAGGACAAGCCTGGTGGGCTGCCATCTATGGGGTTGCACAGAGTTGGACACGACTGAAGAGACTTAGCAGTGTATATATCAGGGGCTTCCCAGGTGGCACTAGTAAAGAACCTGTCTGCCAGTGCAGGAGATGTAAGAGACATGGATTTGATCCCTGGGTTGGAAAGATACCCTGGAGAAGGGGATGGAAACCGTTGCAGTATTCTTGCCTGGAGAATCCCATGGACAGAGGAGCCTGGCAGGCTACAATCCATGGGGTCACAGAGTCGGACATGATTGAGAGGCTAACACTTTCAGTGTGTATAAAAATATGTAGCAATCTTTAAAAGCTATTGGAAATATTATCAGCTTTTCTCTTTTCAGGCAAGATCTGAGCAGCAAAATGTCAGCTCATTTTAACTTTAGAAAGATGGCTTAAGAAGAAATAAGCTCTAAGAACAGTAATAGCCTCAGGTTGTTACTTGGGTCCTGTGGAGACTAACAGGGAGGCCACCTGTAATGTATTTACAAAACATTCTAGAGTATCACTGCCTTGATGTGGTGATGTGAGTAGAATCTAAAATCATTGTGCATGTCACTCTTCTACAGAGTTCTTTAGTCCTGAACATCCCCAGTTTAGAGTGACTCCTATCAGGTCTGTTAAGTGAGAAAATTCTGATGACTATTATAAAGGGCATTTTAAAAATTGTTTCCAACTTTCCATGCCCATTTCTTTGTTGTTCACACACAAACAGCTAACATATAAAAATGTCACTCATAGCAGCTACATGTTCAGGAAGGATTTAGGGTGAAAATAAGGAATGCTGTTAATGAAATTGGGCTTCTCTTGTGGCTCTGCTAGCAAAGAATCTGCCTGCAATGCAAGAGACCTGGGTTCAATCCCTGGGTTGGAAAGATCCCCTGGAGAAGGGAAAGGCTGCCCACTCCGTATTCTGGCCTGGAGAATTCCATGGACTGTATTGTCCATGGGGTTGCAAAGATTCGGACATGACTGAGTAACTTTAACTTCACTTCATTAATGAAACTATGTAATAATACTTGCAAAACACCACCAGTTCAGTTCAGTCACTCAGTCATGTCCAACTCTTTGTGACCCCATGGACTGCAGCACGCCAGGTGTCCCTGTCCATCACCATCTCCCGGAGTTTACTCAAATTCATGTCCATTGAGTTGGTAATGCCATCCAACCATCTCATCCTCACTCCTCCCCTTCTCCTCCTGCCTTCAATCTTTCCCAGCATCAGAGTCTTTTCAAATGAGTCAGTTCTTCGCATCAGGTGGCCAATGTATTGGAGTTTCAGCTTCAGCATCAGTCCTTCCAATGAATATTCAGGACTGATTTCCTTTAGGATGGATTGGTTGGATCTTCTTGCTGTCCAAGGGACTCTCAAGAGTCTTCTCCAACACCACAGTTCAAAAGCATCAATTCTTCAGCTCTCAGCTTTCCTTATAATCCAACTCTCATATCCATACATGACTGCTGGAAGAACCATAGCTTTGATTAGCAAAGTTAGCAAACTTTGTTGGCAAAGTTATGTCTCTGCTTTTTAATATGCTATCTAGGTTGATCATGACTTTTCTTACAAGGAGTAAGCATCTTTTAATTTCATGGCTGCAGTCACCATCTGCAGTGATTTTGGAGCCCCCCAAAATAAAGTCTGTCACTGTTTCCACTGTTGCCCCATCTATTTGCCATGAACTGATGGGACCAGATGCCACGATCTTAGTTTTCTGAATGTTGAGTTTGAAGCCAGCTTTTCCACTCTCTCTCACTTTCATCAATCGGCTCTTTAGTTCTCCTTCACTTTCTGCCATAAAGGTGGTGTCCTCTGCATATCTGAGGTTATTGATATTTCTCCCGGCAAACACCACCAACAATCTAATAAAAGATGAAAGCCGTGAATAAAAAAGATGGCAATTTTGGGGCTTCCTTGGTGGTGCAATGGTTGAGACTCTGAGCTTCCACTGTAGGGAGCACAGGTTTGATCCCTGGTTGGGGAACTAAGATCCCACATGTCATGTGACATGACCAGGAAAAAAAAAAGGCAGTTATGTGTGACAGTTAAGTGGAATTTTAGCAATTTGGACTACTTTAGCTATGTTAATCATTACCTTTCTGTAGTTTATCATGGGATCAATATTAATGTATACAGATTCTTTTTAGGCTTAAAATTTCACATTTTTTCTATAGGCATGTGTTCAGTTCCATTGTTGCTGTAACAAATTACTGCAACCTGTGGCTTAAAACAATAGAAATTAATTTTCTTACCTCTCTGGAGGCCAAAGTTCAAGATACTTGTTTTTCAGGGCTAAAATCAAGGCATCAGCAGGGCTTCAGTTCAGTTCAGTTCAGTCGCTCAGTCGTGTCCGACTCTTTGCGACCATGAATCGCAGCATGCCAGGCCTCCCTGTCCATCACCAACTCCCGGAGTTCACTCAGATTCACGTCCATCGAGTCAGTGATGCCATCCAGCCATCTCATCCTCGGTCGTCCCCTTCTCCTCCTGCCCTCAATCCCTCCCAGCATCAGAGTCTTTTCCAATGAGTCAACTCTTCACATGAGGTGGCCAAAGTACTGGAGTTTCAGCTTTAGCATCATTCCTTCCAAAGAAATCCCAGGGCTGGTCTCCTTCAGAATGGACTGGTTCTTGTTCCTTCTGAAAGTTTCAAAGGGAAATCTGTGCCTTCAGTGTTCCGTCTTCTGGTAGCTACTAGCATTCCTTGGCTTGCAGCTATGTTACTGATCTCTGCTTCTCTGGTCACATTGTGTCTCCTGTAGTCAAATTATTCCCTACTTCCTGCCTTAAAGGACACCTGTGATTACATTGGGGCTCCCTATTTCAAACTGCTTGGTTTAATCACATCTGCAAAGCCCCCTTTGCCTTATGTGGTAACATCTACCGTTTCTAAAAATAAGTCTTTAATATTATGACATCTAGATTTATTTGGTGTTTTACAGATGTTATAATATTAAATAATTGTTTTTAGAAAACCACTAATGACACAAGCAGCAAGAGAAACTGATTAAAAGCCAAACAGGAACTTCTGCATTAATATCAAAATCTAAAAGTGTCTAACTTTCTAAATCAGATACATCTAAATGATCCTGCTCAAAAATAATATTTTGCCTTGATTTCTGGCTATATCATAAATGGGTACTGTGGTAGGCTGAATAATGAATGATTGTGCTCAAAGATGTCCACATCCTAATCTCTAGAAACAGTAAAGCTGTGAATAAAAAAGATAGCAATTTTGGGGCTTCTTTGGTGGTGTAGTGGTTGAGACTCTGAGCTTCCACTTTGGGGGCACAGGTTTGATCCCTGGTTGGGGGACTAAGATCCCACATGTCATGTGACATGGCCAGAAAAAAAAGATGGCAGTTATGTGTGACAGTTAAGTGGAATTATAGCAATTTGGACTACTTTAGCTATGTTACTTTATCTTTTATTCTGTCCATCTTCCTCTATGAATATGTGTATGTTCTTTGTCTTTTATAACAATGACATTTTTAAAGAATATAGCCTTCACCTCCTTTGTTTTTCACTGTTGGAATTTTAGAAACTTGAGATATAATTCAATTGTGTCATACAATTCATCTTTAAAAGTATACGATTCAGTAGTTTCGTCATATTTATAAGATTGTGAAACCTATTATCTCATTCTGGAACATTTTCATCACTCTCCCCCAAAAATTACTTTTAGCAGCCACTTCCTATTCCACCCCACCCGCCCCCAGCACTGGCAGCCACGAATATAGTTTCAGTCTCTATGGATTTGCCTATTCTAGACATTTCAGAAAATGGAATCATACAATGTGTGACCTTTTATATTCTATTTCCTTCTGTTAGCATGTTTCTAAGGTTCACGCTTTATCATGAAGCAGTACTGATACCAAGTAGTACTAGATAATATTTCATTATATGGACTAGTAATATGGCTGAATAATACTCCATTATATGGATATATCACATTTTGTCTATCCATTTACCATTAGATGAGCATTTGGGTTGCATCCACTTTTTGGCTATTATGAATAATGCTACTTTGAACATTGTTGTACACATTTTTGTGTGAACATATGTTTGCTGTTCTGTTGGTATACACCTAGGAGTGGAAGTTCTAGGTCATATGATGGGTCTTTAACGTTTTGAGGAACCGCTCACTCACTTTTTATTTCTTTCTGAGAAATTCTTCCCCCTCTTTGAAAATTCAGGGCAGTGATTCTGGGGTTAGGATGGTGAGTGTTTTTTTCAACTTCAGATGTCCTTCCAGAGATCTGTTATTGAGAATAAATTGAAAGCCTGGCATGGTGCTCCTCTCTTGACCTGAAAATGAAATACGAAGATGATCTGACCTAGCAGGATAGTTCTTTTCATTTGTAGTTAGTGGGTATTAATGCTTTTAGTTTTCTGTTTAAGTCTATAAAGAGATTGTTGGCAACCTTAGTTGTTTTAGGAGGTAAGAATGCTTCTTAATTTGAATGTTATTTATCTCTTCTAATGGCTTAGCAAGGAGAACTGGGAATGCATCCAATAAAGGTTTTTCATCTTTTAAAAAACTATGGAGAAAATTGCTCTATATGTAGCATTAGTCATATCCTTTCAAGTGGAAGAAAATATTTAATATTTAATGAATTTTGTTAGCATAATTATTTTGAAGATGTGATGGCAAACCCAGCTAAAACCATGGGTATAAAATTTGTTTGGGCTTTATTTTAATATTTATAGTAATTGTTCCTACCTGATTGGAAAAAAATGAATTTCTAATTCAAACATTTAATCATAGGTGAGGAGATCTTTAAATATCTTAAGAAGATGATAAAATATAAGATTTAATCCAAGATAAGGGTATGAATAACAGTTGAATTTTGTGAAATGTCAGAAAAGGGCTGGTAGGCTACAAAGACCATGAGATCAACTCTGTCTTTAAGTTATGAAGTCTCTACTATACAAAATAAGCATTAGAATCCTTGAGAAAAATCTAGGAATGTCTTAGCTAAAATCTCTGATAATAATAAAAGCTTTATCAGCTAGAATGATATTACCAAAAATGTCTTGAGATGATGCAACTGTTTCAAGAATGGGTAGGCAAACTTTTAACCCTAAAAAGATTTAGAACTCAGTTTAAAAATATTTGAGAATCAAAATTATGGTATGAATGATTTTATGCTAACAAAGCAGTACTTATTTTAAAATATACTTGTTTCTTAAGCCATTACAGTAACATGTCAGTCTTTTGATTCCATTTTAAATTTTATAATTATGTTATTAATTTATCCTTATAATTGTCAAATAGAAATCTTACCAATTTTATATACATTGTACGAATATTTATGAAAACATAAGANATATATATATATATATATATATACATATACAGATATTCTTTATCAGATTCTTCTCCTTTAGAGGTTATTACAAGATACTGAGTATAGTTCCCTGTGCTATATAGTGGGTCTTTGTTGTTTTCCTGTTTTATGGACAGCAGTGTGTGTACGGGAGAAGGAAATGGCAACCCACTCCAGTATTCTTGCCTAGAGAATCCCATGGACAAAGGAACCTGGTGGGCTGCTGTCCATAGGGTCGCACAGAGTCGGACATGACTGAAGCAACTTAGCAGCAGTAGCGGCAGCAGCAGTGTGCATATACTGATATCAAACTCCTAATTTATCTCTCTCCTCTATCCCCCATCCCCTCTCTTTGGTAAACATGTTTGTTTCATATGTGTGTCAGTCTGTTTCTATAAATAAGTTCATTTGTGTCATTTCTTTAGATTCCACATATAAGTGATATCATGTGGCATTTGTCCTTCTGTATTTCAACTTAATATGATAATCTCTAGGTCCATCCATGTTGCTGCAAATGACATTATTTCATACTTTTTATGCCTGAGTAATAGTCCATTGTATATATGTATCACATCTTCTTTATCCATTCACCTCTTGATGGACATTTAGGCTGCTTCCATGTCTTGACTGTTATAAATAGTGCTGCTGTGAACACTGGGTTGCATGTATCTTTTTGAATTAGCATTTTCTCTGGGTATATGTCTAGGAGTGGAATTGCAGGATCATATGGTAGTTCTATTTCTAGTTTTTTTAAGGAAACACCATACAGTTCTCCATAGTGGCTGTACCAATTTAACATTCCCACTAGTGTAGAAGGGTTCCTTTTTCTCCACATTCTCTCCAGCATTAATTGTTTATATTTTTTTTTTATAATGGCCATTCTGATTGGTATGAGGTGATACCTCATTGCAGTTTTGATTTGCATTTCTCTAATAATTAGTATGTGGTCATCTGTATGTCAGAGAAGGCAAAGGCAACCCACTCCAGCACTTTTGCCTGGAAAATCCCATGGACGGAGGAGCCTGGTGGGCTGTGGTCCATGGGGTCACACAGAGTCAGACACGACTGAAGTGACTTAGCAGCAGCAGCAGCAGCAGCAGCATCTGTATGTCATCTTTGAAGAAATGCCTATTAGGTCGTTTGTCCATTTTTTGGTTACATTGTTTGTGTTTTGGGTATTAAGCTGTTTGAGCTGTTTGTATATTTTAGAAATTAATCCCTTGTCAGTTGCATCAGTTTCAAATATTTTCTTCCATTCTGAGGATTGTCTTTTCATTTTCTTTATGATTTCCTTTGTTGTGCAAAAGCTTTTAAGTTTATAATAGGGCCCATTTGTTTATTTTTGTTTTTATTTTATTACTCTGGGAGACAGATCCAAAAGAATATTGCTGCAATATATGTCAAAGAATGTTCTGCCTGTTTTCTTCTAGGAGTTTTGTAGTATCCAGTCTTACATTTAGGTCTTTATTCAATTTGAGTTTATTTTTGTGCGTGATGTTAGAGAATGTTCTAATTTCATTCTTTTACATGTAGCTGTCCAGTTTCCCAGGCATCACTTTATTGACGAGACTGTTCTCCATTATTTATTCTTGCCTCCTTTCTTGTAAATTAATTGGCCATAAATGCGTGAGCTTATTTCTGGGCTTTCTATTCTGTTCTATTGATCTATATGTCTGTTTTTGTGCCAGTAACATACTTTTTTGATTACTGTAACATTGTAGTATAGTCTGAAGTCTGGGAGTGTGAGTCTTTCAGCTTCGTTCTGCTATCAGGATTGCTTTGGCTATTCAAGGTCTTTTGTGTTTCCATACAAGTAAAATTTTTTTGTTCTAGTTTTGTGGAAAATGCTATTGGTAATTTGCTAGGGATTACTTTGAATCTGTAGATTGCCTTGGGTAGTATGGTCCTTTTAACAATATTGATTCTTCCAGTCCAAGAACACAGTGTATCTTTCCATCTGTTTTATGTTGCCGTCAATTTCTTTCATCAGCATCTTATAGTTTTAATGGACTTTGTTCTTGTAGGCAACTATTTGTGGATTAATGGCAACCCACTCCAGTACTCTTGCCTGGAAAATCCCATGGACGGAGGAGCCTGGTAGGCTACAGTCTATGGGGTTGCGAAGAGTCGGACACAACTGAGCAACTTCACTTTTTTTTGAGCCTTACAAGGCTTGGCTTTAAGCTTCATTGGAATAGATTTATAATAGGCATTACACTATTCTGTAATGAAATAAAAACAAAGACAAATGGGCTTCCCTGGTGGCTCAGATGGTAAAGCATCTGCCTGCAGTGCAAGAGACCTAGGTTTGATCCCTGGGTTGGGAAGATCCCCTGGAGAAGGAAGTGGTAGCCCACTCCAGTACTCTTGCCTGGAAAATCCCATGGATGGAGGAGCCTGGTAGGCTACAGTCCATGAGGTTGCAAAGAGTTGGACACGACCGAGCGACTTCACTTTTTAGTGCTACTAGTGCTACTGCTAAAAAGTGACCTTCTCTGGTCTTCACTAAATGTTTTCAGGATTCAAATATGCTCTCTTCTCTAGGGGTTAGATCTCAAATGACTTCTACCCCTTTGTAAACTCTGGAAATTTTTCAGTTTACAGCTCTCCCGTTAGTCTAGCCTTGTGGAGTTCACCCTATGTGTGCATGGCTTGGTGTTCAGTTTGCAAGCTCTTTCTCCAGTAGCTTCCTCTTCTCCAGTATTCTGCCCTGTGAATTCCTGCTGCCTTAGACCCACTTTGCTGGAATTCTGTCTTTCTGAGTTGTGGTCTGAAATGTGCCTTTAGTGAGAAAGTGGCTCAGCAGTACAGAATCCACCTGCAATGCAGGAAATGTAGGTTCAATCTCTGGGTCAGGAAGATCCCTTGGAGAAGGAAATGGCAACCCACTCTGGTATTCTTGCCTGGGAAATCCCATGGATAGAGGAGCCTGGCAGGCGACAGTCCATGGGGTCGCAAAAGAGTCAGACATGACTGAGTGGCAGTCTGCTACTTCATAGTACAGTACTTCAGGCTATTGTAGGGCTTATCTCATTTCTTTCCCCTGTCTCAGGGATCACAGAACTGTAATAATAGTCATCAGTGTCCTGAAAGCTGCCTATTATCTATCTATATATATGTAAATCTTACAATGATTTCTGAAAACACACTTTAGATTTTGCTCAGAGATAGCATACGCCACATCTACGAAGCAAGCCAAGCCAAGCCAAAGTCAGTAAGCTTTGCTGAACTCTATAGGAAAGCATAACAAGAATGAGGAGAGGATAATTGTGATCAAGTAAGACAGTCTACCATGAGAGGTATTAAAAAAATCATGGTAGTCTGTTACCTAAGTATGTCACAAATAAAAGTATGTTAATGGCAATGATGATTATGATGATAGTAAGTGTTCAGTAAATGTTAGCTATGTGCCACATGTAATGCTAAATTACATAGCTAATTCTCTTAAGACTCTTAATGACCTCATGAAATAGTTATTATAAATTTTACCATATTATAGATAAGGAAATAGAAGTGTATAGAAGTTAAATTTCTTGTCCAAGTTAAGCTGTAACATCCAGATATGAAATGAGGAAGTCTGGCCAAACTGTGGTTAATATAGTATACTATATTCTGTCTTGACATAATGAAGGTTCTGAGGAATTTCACAGTGAATAAATCTGTTTATCTTTATTAGACCCAGTATTTCATTTTTATTTTGGAGCTTGTAACACTATTCATGATAGACAAGATATCTGTTATCAATTGATTGGCCAGTGTTCTATGGAATGCATAAGTTGCTGATGGGTAAAAACAACATCCTATTGGTCTGTATAGTTTGGAGATTAGAACGCTAACTTTGGTGTCAAACAGATGTCCTTTTCTCCCAATTTTTGCTGTTTCCTGGGGCTTCCCAGGTGGCTCATTGGTTAAGAATCCACTTGCCAGCACAGGAGATGCAGGAGATGAGGGTTCAGGAAGATCCCCTGGAGAAGGGAATGGTAACCCACTCCAGTATTCTTGCCTGGGAAATTCCATGGACTGAGGAGCCTGGTGGGCTACAGTCCATGGAGTTGAAAAGAGTTGGACATGACTAGGCAACTGAACACACACACATGCATGTACTCCTAAGCTCCTAAGCCTCAGTTTCTTTATAAGGTAGGAATGAGCTTCTACCTCCTACGTTTAAGGACAAATTAGGTGAGATAATGAACACAAAGCTTTTAGCCCAGTACTCGGTAAATGGTAGGAGCCAAGTAAGTCTTTAACTGTTGTTTTTCTTCTTATTGTTGTTGTTCACTTCTAGGTCACATAACTATTTCAATAAATGTTGAATTAATATATTAGTTTTCAGTTACATTATGTAACATTTTAACCTTATCTGTAGTTTTCAATTTACTTGAAATTTATATAAAGTATATATATAACATGAGTATGTTTGATAATATATCTTCTGGTAAACTTTGAATATTCACATGTGCTACATGGTTAGAAGAGAGATTGAAATATTGTCTTTTTTAATTTTAGAGACATATTACTACATTCCTCCGTTAGTTGGTGTTGTTTTCTTGGCTCTAACTCCTATCTGGATTATAATAGCTGCCAAACATCCAGCCACAAGGACAGTTCTCCACTCAGGCTGGGAGCCTGTCATAACTGCTATGGTTATAAGTAGGTTAGTATTAAAGTGTGTGTTTTTGTGGGTTATTATATATGCATGTATCTGTGTATATATTAAAGCAAACCAATTGCCTATTTTTATTTCTCAGGTCTATCATTTTATGTAGCCAACTCTTTATTATCCCAGGTGATTGAGATATAAGTGACAAGAATTATTGAAATCAGTAGATGCATAGAACCTCATGTGCTACCAGTTTCATACCTTTCCCCAACCAAATCCTAATGAGATTGATGATTAAAATCTAGTGGTGTTTTTGTCTTTGTGTGAGTTTTAACCTGACAAGAACATTGCTTATTTTAAGTTGCTCAGGTAAATATCAGAAAACCTTAGAAATGTACATACTGTTGGATTACTCCACTTCTAGGACTCTGACAGGACTTAAAGATATACTTATGGATATGTGCAAATGATTGAATTGTAAGAATATTCATCACAGTGGAATTTTTAATAACAAAAAGAGAAGGGGAATAATTGTGAATAATGATTTCACTGTTCTAATAAAGTGAAACCTAAATATTTCACCAAAAGTTGGAATGCTATCACCAGATTGGCAGGAGAGGGCAAGGAAGGGAATTATGAAGGGACTTCAGTGTGGAGGGAAGAGAAAGAGAGACTAAATGCTCATCCCGCTGTTGGACGTCATTAGGTAAATGTCTGAAATTAAATCAAGGAATAGCAGTATAAACATACTGTTTAGAAACAGAGGAGTAAATGTCAGAAGAAACAGTTAAAGAAGTTAAAAAGAATTGCTAGTGGAGAGCAGGATGTGGGGTTAGGGCTAGGGACTATTTTATATGCTTTGTTGTGCTTTCACCTTTTAAATGATGCATATATGTTTGTTTGATAAAAATACAATTTAATAAAAGTGAAGCACTCTTGCCTGGAAAATCCCGTGGACCGAGGAGCCTGGTAGGCTGCAGTCCATGGGGTCGTGAAGAATCGGACACGACTGAGTGACTACACTTTCACTTTTCAGTTTCATGCATTGGAGAAGGAAATGGCAACCCACTCCAGTGTTCTTGCCTGGAGAATCCCAGGGATGCCGGAGCCTGGTGGGCTGCCGTCTATGGGGTCACACAGAGTCGGACACGACTGAAGTGACCTAGCAGTAGCAGCAGAAGCACTTTTACAATTTGAGGTGTTTTTTTTTTTAAATAAACATGTTTAAAAATGTTTCAAAGTCTGTATATCAACATAGTAACAGTATAACTCTGAATGATATAACTATGGTTGACTTTTATTTTATTCATTTTGTTTGTATTTTCTATCTTTTCTATAAGTTTTATTGCCTAGGTAATACAACTATTTAAAAATGTATGTTAGCAAGTGTTCCTGTTTTCTGCACAGCATTATCTATGTGTTTTGGCAGGGAGATTTATTCTTTGACACATAACTGCTTTATTCTAGGAAATATGTATTTTTTAAAATTAGGGCTTAAAATAGTAAAATATTTCTAAGGATAACTATTTTTAGACTTTATAGTATACCGTTTTATGGGAACTCCTAGAAGAATAAGCATATTAAGCCTTTCAATTACTCAAGAACTAAAATAATAAAGATTTAATAATAAATTTTTAAAAATAATTTCCTAGTATTAACTATCCAGTAGTGGGAAGTACATTGGATCTGATACTTTGACCATCAACCCTATTCCGTGACAACATATAGTTCATTTTTCTGTAATGTGGATTTAAACAACAGGTTCCTGTGAAATATTGGGACCAACACTGTTTTATATAATACTAGGTACACCAACAGGCTGAAGTTAACCAATTGATAATGGTCTTGGAAACAACAAAAAAAATCTCCAAGCTCCATTGGGATATTGATAGTATGTGTCTTGCCACTATATAAAAAGAAAAAAGTATGTTACTTTTCTGGACCTCTGTTCTCCAGGTCAGCTCCTCCTCTGGCTACAACTCATTATTTTAACTTAGCAATGATAAGACACTGTCATGTACTATATATAATGTGAACAGAATAAAAGTCATCCCTTAGTGGCTTGTTTACTTCAAATGTAAAAAAATACTCTTAAAAAAATTTTTTAACTATAAAGATAATAAAATGCACATGGGTTTTAAAAAAATGAATAAGCAAAGAAGGATATAAAGTAACCGTGAGTCTCCTATCAGTCTCAGACCTAGGGATAAACAGTATTAGTAATTTCTTATATGTCCTTCCAGACATTTTAGTGCACTGAAAGTACGTTTTTTTTTTTTCTTTTTACAAATAGCATATGTAAATATACAGACGAGAAGGAGAGCCCTGAAATGTGGGGCTATAGCTTATGCCATATTTTATTATCAACATTTTACTTTTGACATTGATTTTTACTGTTAATATCTTTTCTTTTTATTCAATTTTAAAATAGCTAAATATTTATTTTTAAAACTAGCAGTGTTTATATATAAAAAACAATTTCAAATTAGTCCATTTCCTTTCCTCTTCCCTAAATTACATGATTTTATATCTTTCAGCATTGGGGGCCTTATTCTGGACACAACTGTATCTGATCCAAACTTGGTTGGGATTGTTGTTTACACACCAGTTATTAATGGTAAGAATTACTGTTTTATAACGATGTGGTATCTCTCGGTATTCTTAGGTATGAACAGGAATCTCTGAATTCAGAGGTCTCTCTTTCATTTTACTTCTATCCATTTAGTAAGTAAATAAATGCTACATCTATTTTGTTTTCCGTACCAGGTTGTTGCTTGTGGTAGAAATTATATTTCATGTTCTCAGTATACAGAACATATTTTTGAAAGAAACTCCTACTTAATCTTATCTCTAGATATTAATTTAAGAGTCAAACATACTTGATTTTTAAAGTTAGTGTGCAGAATGAAAAAAAAAGTGTTAGTCACTCACTTGTGTTTGACTCTTTGTGACCCCATGGACAGTAGCCCCTCTGTCTATGGAATTCTCTAGCCAAGAATACTGGAGCCGGTACTAACTCCCTTTTCCAGGGGATCTCCCAACCCAGGGATTGAACCTGGGTCTCCTGCACTGCAGGCAGATTCTTTACCATCTGAGCCATGTAGGATATTTCAATAGTCTGTTAGTATTTACTTTGGGCTTATCTTATATGCTATTTTACATTGTTTTGTTGCTGCCCTCATCAATTTTTGTGGCTAAATTAGATTTAGCTAGAGAGTACATCATGAGAAATGCTGGGCTGGAAAAAACACAAACTGGAATCAAGATTGCCGGGAGAAATATCAATAACCTCAGATATGCAGATGACACCACCCTTATGGCAGAAAGCGAAGAGNGCCCTGGGATTTCTTTGGAAGGAATGATGCTAAAGCTGAAACTCCAGTACTTTGGCCACCTCATGTGAAGAGTTGACTCATTGGAAAAGACTTTGATGCTGGGAGGGATTGGGGGCAGGAGGAGAAGGGGACAACAGAGGATGAGGTGGCTGGATGGCATCACTAACTCGATGGACGTGAATCTGAGTGAACTCCGGGAGTTGGTGATGGACAGGGAGGCCTGGTGTGCTGCGATTCATGGGGTCGCAAAGAGTCAGACATGACTGAGCGACTGAACTGAACTGAAGCATTGCTGAAGTCAACTGAGCCCATTAAAATCTATCATTCCTCTGCTGATCCTTTTCAGATCTGCTTTATGTTTTTTCTTATCTATAAAATGGGAATTATAATAGTTAAATTCACAGGGATTTTTTTTTTATAAATTCCATTTAAAAAAGATAATTTTAATCCAGTCCCACTGGCTTTAGGGCTGGCTGTCATTAAACTGGATTTCATGATAACCTAAGGCAATATAATTTAAAATAATTCTACCTGGAGGAAACTGTATCAGAGGATATACACATTTGCTAGAAATCACTTTTTATATATTTATGGATAAGAAAATATGTTCTACAGAGGCAAATTCTCTAAAATCTAGTTTCATATCTAAAATTTTTTTAAAATTACTTATCTTCCTGCATCCAGTCTTAGTTGTGGCACATGAGAGCTCAGTTGCCACACACCAGCTCTCTAGTTGTGGTGTGTGGGTTCTCAGATGCTCTGAATCATGTGGAATCTTAGTTCCCCAGCCAGGGATGGAACCCACGTCCCCTGAACTGCAAGATGGATTCTTAACTGCTCAGCCACCAGAGAAGTCCCCATATCTAAAATTTTTACTTAACATTTTAATTTTGCAGTAAATGAATAAATTTACCCTAGAGATGCCCCTTCCAGTTTTCCTGATACCAACATTCTCCCTGCCTGTAAAATCACAGAACCATTTGATTCTACCTGGCTCTTCATCCTCTTTGAATAGATAGTGACCAAACCTTGTCTATTTGTACATTAACATAATTTATCTGTTCCTTTATTTATATAACAAGTATGTCTTACCACTAGTCCACTAATATCTCAGTCCAGCCATCAGTCAAGTAATAAAGTAGTCTTCTTGACTCACTCCCTATTCAATACAAATTGAATGTCACTAGAAGACTGGTCTACCTTTAGCATTGTTCTTATTACATTTATTTTAAGATAATGGGATTTAACAGTGATTTTCTCCTGCCTGTCCAACCAAATAAGAATTTTTCTCCCTAGCTATCAAGGCTCTCCCTATATGCATACAACTATATCCTTCATTGTGATTTGATTCTTGTATTGTGGCCATACAGAGATGTAATTTTCTCTGCCTGGAATAACTACTACTTTCTTTCCCCCTGTTCAAATCCTCTTCAATAACTATTATTTGATGAGTTTACTAGGATAAATATTATCCAACAATGACTGTTAGAACTGTGTTGCTCAGCTAGAACCATGCTGCCCAGCATTTTAATGAGAAATTTAACTTAAATTACAACCCCTTTAGTAGTAAGGTTTTAGTTTTTCTGTGATTTCACCTTCCATAAGAAACAGTTTGCTGAAGTGCTATCTTTGAAAGTGTGTATGGTTTGGCATGGTGGTAAATCTTTTTTTTATCTCAGTAAGTAAACCTTTTAGTTGGGTATCAGTGTAAACTCTTTCTAGTGTTAAATGCCATTCATTAAAAACGTTGATAGAGAAGAGTCATTCCACGTTCCTCAGAAAAAGTGGAACTTCTGAGAAATGAATTTCATTTAAAATGTGCTAAAGCATGTACTATTTAAAAGATCCTTGTTTTGTCATAGTCTTTATCATATCATCATTATCATCATTTGCTATTTAGTAAGCCCCTACTATGTGGCAAATGACTTTTAGGTCTTCTATGCATACTATTTAATCCTCAAATAAAGATAAGGACTTATATCTAGGGTATCTTTTAAGTTTTATTAACATCTCTTAGATCCAGATTTTCTAAAATATATTTCCTGTAACAATAGTCCTCTATATGTTAATAAGTATAATTTGAAAAGTGAGTTCTATGGTCAGCTAAGTTTGGGAAACATTAGGTTAAAAAGATTTCTTTTCCACAGAATTTCATAAAGCTTTTTCCATGCTAATATATGATGTGAACCTCCCCTTCTGATACATATGTTGGCTAGGAGTTAGAATTTCTGAATCTAACCTTCCTTCTAACCTTTCCAGACCATACTTTGAGAACTACTAATCCAGGGCTTATTATATCTTTATCACAGTCTCTTTCAAATAGCAATATACCACTTTACATAAAGGATAAGAACCTTATCTCTTATCCTTTATGTATAAGAACCTTATGTCTTATCCTTTTGCAATTTCACTCTTTCTTATGAGCTCTTTCTGTCATACATTTTTCTTTGTTATAAACCCTGTAACATTTTTGCTTTCCACAGTTATATTTTTAAAATATTAAAACTGAGGGGTTGGTATCTTTTTATATTTCCCTATATATTTAACATTTTCAGCACACTTCTTTCCTTTCTGTAGATTCAGATTTCCATCTAGCTTTGTTTTCCACCTGCCAGAAGTTCCTTTAATGTTTGCTGTAGGGCAGCTGTGCAGAGAAGACAGAGGCTTTAGGCTGGTACCTCCCAGCTTCCTTCTCCTTCCTCTTCCTTTACCCCTCTTCTGACCACTAAGAGTGTCTACTCTTAACCTCTACTCTTAACCTTTTCTACTTGTATCCCCAAAGAAGAGTGGACTCTTTCATCTAAGACTGGCCAATTCATCTTTACTAATTCACAATTCCATTATACCCCCACTGGTACTTTTTTGGTGTTTAATAACTATCTTGTACACCTGTGGCTGATTCATGTCAATGTATGGCAAAAATCACCACAATATTGAAAAGTAATTAGCCTCCAATTATAATAAATAAATTAATTAAAATTATATTTTAAAATATGAAATAGCTATCCAACAAATTAGATCAGTGTCTGCTATGTACAGCTAGCAGTAAGACAAATTCCCTCTGTTATCATGAGGCCTGTAGCTTGATTGAGATAGTGGCTATTTATGTTACAGAATGTAAAGAGCAAACAATTAGTAACTGCTATGAGCTCTTGGTACCTTATCTGTTGGATGTTACATGACAGGAGAACAACATATATGAAGTGTAATGCTGTGGCTGCCATGAAAACAAATCGTTTACCTGAGATAAAATGAACTGTTTTACTTAGGGCTTTTACAATAGACTAATTAAAAGACTTCCATTTAATATTAATTTTTAATTAAAAATATGCAATTAAAAACACTATTCATTGAAAAATCTATATCAGTCTTTATTGATCTGCAGTACCTCTCTTATATATGACAGATTTCATGTGTGTGGATGTGTATGGTGGGAGCGAGTGTGTGTGGTTATCAGTTTATTTATTTTTTTTTTTTAAGAGTCAAATGGAAATTTTATTTTTTTATTTTTTTTTAATATTTCACAAACTTTATTCAAATTATTGAAATAGTCA
>SJYQ01009882.1:122870-177431 GCA_006410935.1 Redunca redunca | reverse complement strand
CATTGGAAAAGACTCTGATGCTGGGAGGGATTGGGGGCAGGAGAAGAAGGGGACGACAGAGGATGAGTTGGCTGGATGGCATCACTGACTCGATGGACATGAGTCTGAGTGAACTCCAGGAGACGGTGATGGACAGGGAGGCCTGATGTGCTGCAATTCATGGGGTTGCAAAGAGTCGGATATGACTGAGCGACTGAACTGAACTGAATATTCCATTATAGACCCAGGGATCACACCCAGCGAGCCCCCGTCTCCTGTGTCTCCTTCACTGCGGGCAGAGTCTTTACTGCTGAGCCATCAGGGAAGCCCCCAATAGTCCATTCTTTGGGGTTGTTTACTGCTCTGACCATTGATAGACGTTTTGAGTTGTTTCCAGCCTTTGGCTACTGTGATTACAGCTGCTGTGAAAACTCAGGTGTCAGTATTTCAGTTGCTGTTTTTAATCATTTGAAGTGAAGGCAGGCCTTGTTTTACTGTGCTTTGCAGAGACTGCATGATTTTACAAATTCAAGTTTGTGGCAACCCTGCATTGAGCAAGTCTATGGGCACCATTTTTCCAATAGCGTTTACTCACTTCATGGCTCTCTGCCACATTCTTGGCAATTTCTGCAAGATTTCAATTTTTTTCATGCTTATTTGTTGTAGTGATCTGTGTGATTGCTACGGGGGCCATGTCGACCATGCACCCCATCACCAACCCTATAGGGGGGTAGGTTGACCGCACACCCCATCACCAACCCTATAGGGGGCCATGTTGACCATGCACCCCATCAGCAACCACACTGGGACAGCAGCTTGGTTTCCCTTGCCACTAAACCGTGCTCTGTATCACCAGTTGGTGATGACACGGCAGCAAAACCCACGGATGTGCAGAGACATACAGGTCGTATCTGCCCCACACTGCCCACCGTGTGGACAGAGCCTTGGCCAGGAGGGCAGCCTGGAAGGAAATGGACACTTAACTTCCCACCTTTGAACAAGAAGTGACCAGTGGAGGCCACAGCCTCTGTTAGTGACTCTGGGTCCCAGTTCCAAACTCGATCTTTTATGGAAATTGACATTGAGGATATGCTTCAGGGTCTTTGGGGAAATGCCAACAGAACACACACATACTATTTTAAGCTCATTCCAGAGATTTCCATTCCTAATTAGGTCTTCTTTAGATTCATTGAAGGATCAGCAAACCTAAGAAAGGTCAGAAGAGTTCAGTTTTTGAAAAATGGAAAAATTAGAAAACCTAAACTTTCCCCTTTCCTTTTTTTCACTTTCCCACATTTATAATAGATTTGGAGGGGGGGCCCTGCTTTCTGTCTCAAAACTTTTGGAGAAAGCAGTGCCCCACTATCTTTCATGTCAAATAAAGAAGACAAATACATCAGTTACACAGAACCAATATTCCTTCCAAATATGAATAAAGAAAACTTTCCATTCTTTTGGACATAAAAATAGATGACTATGTTCAAAATATACACACGGAAGCATTAATAATTAAAAATGTATGTCCCCAAGGCAGGAGGCCTTGGTGTGCTCTGACTGGAGGGTACTAATGTCACACTAGGGGCTTCCCTTGTGGCTCAGCAGTAAAGAACCCACCTTTGGTACAGGAGCTGCAAGAGACACAGGTTCGATCCCTGGGTTGGGAAGGTCCCCTAGAGGAGCGCATGGCAACCCACTCCAGTGTTCTGGCCTGGAGAATCTCATGGACAGAGGAGCCTGGTGCACTATAGTCCACGGGGTCGCAAAGAGATATGACTGAAGCGACAGAACAAGCGTGCACGGTGTCATCTTGGCTGCTGAAACTCCAACATCAGCTTAATGTTCCCAAGAGCCCCTGCAAGCAGGCGCTGTGATCTCTGTTTAAGGGTGAGGAAACCAGCACTCAGGGAGAATCAAATCACCCATGTCAGCCTCACCCGTTAATATTCATTGGATCAGGCTAGATGGCTCAGGCCCTGCCTCTCCCGTTGCATTTAAAAGGTGTTAATAAAACATGAAGGCTGTTGCAGGAGAATCCGCACAGTGGCCCCCAGCTCTGCTGTGGCGCCTCCCCTGTGCCTGGCTTCCCCACATCCTCACCAGAGCCCTGGAGAAGCAGAAGGCTCCTGAGCCTACTCACCTGCCCAGCGAGCCCCCAGTTCTAAGTGACCAGGTGCCCACAGATGTTGTGTACGCAGGACTCCAAGAAGAGGACGCCTGAGTGCTCTCCAATCTCCTGCCAGGACCAGCTCACCCACTGGACGTGAAAGAGGAAAACGACTAAGCTACTCATTGGGTAAACAGTCATTGTTTATCTTCATGCTAAAAAAAAAAATCCTTCGGTAGCAATAAAAGGAAGTCTGAAAAGATGGAGAAAAAGCGCCCTTGAGGAGACAATCTTGGGGTTGGAGTCTGCCTCTCAGCTTGTGTGAAGAAGCTGCCCTCACTCTCAGCCTCAGTATTCCTCTGTGAATGGGGGTCACGATCCAACCTCACTGTTATAAAAATTATCTTTGTCTCCGGTAGCCAAATGGTGGAAGCAAACCAAATGTCCATCGACAGATGACTAGCTTAAGCAAAACAGGGTAGATACAGAATTTAGCCTTGAAAAGGAAGGAAGTCCTAACATGGGCTCCAACAAGGAGGAGACTTGAGGACACTGTGCTCAGTGAAATAAACCAGCCACAGAAAGACCAATACTGTGTGATTCCATTTCCATGAAGGACCTGGAGTATCACATTCATAGACATAGAAAGTAGAATGGTACCTGCCAGGGGCTGGGCAAGGAGGGAATGGGGTGTCAGCGTTTAAGGAACATGGATTTTCAGTTTCGTGAGATGAAGAAGTTCTGGATGTGAAAAGTGGTGATGGTTACATGACAGTGTGAAAGCAATTAATGCCATTGAAATGCACACTTAAAAATGGTTTAGATGGGACAATTTGCATTATGTGTATTTTGCTTCAACTTAAAACAACGACTAACATAGCATTATAAATCAACTATACTCAAATAAAAATTTTTAAAAATAAAAATGAAGAAAACTACTATTCGTAGTAGGTAATAATGTTTGCCCTAATTCTGTCTTTGTTGCTAAGGAAAGAGAAACGGCATGCTTCACAGTGGATCCCAACTCCTTGGGTCTGTTGATGTCGATCTTGACTCACATAGAGTCCACCCACTGGGCAGAGGGGTTGTTGTTCAGTCACTAAGTCGTGTCTAACTCTTGGCAACCCCACAGACTGCAGAATTCCAGGCTTCCCTGTCCTTCACCATCTCCCAGAGTTTGCTCAAATCTATGTCCCTTGAGTTGGTGATGCCATCCAACCATCTTGTCCTCTGTCTCCCCCATCTTCTCCTGCCTTCAATCTTTCCTAGCATCAGGGTCTTTTCCAATGAGTCAGCTCTTCGCAGCAGGTGGCCAAAGTATTGCAGCTTCAACTTCAGGATCAGTCCTTTCAATGAATAGTCAGAGTTTGATTTCCTTTAGGACTGACTGATTGGATCTCCTTGCAGTCCAGACTATGACAACCTAGACAGCATATTAAAAAGCAGAGACATCTCTTTGCCAACAAAGGTCCGTATAATCAAAGCTATGGTTTTTCCAGTAGTCATGTATGAATGTGTGTGTTGGACCATAAAGAAGGCTGAACACTGAAGAATTGATGCTTTCAAACTGTGGTGCTGGAGAAGGCTCTTGAGAGTCCCTTCAATGGGGCAGAGGGGAAGCAGGATTAAAACCCTCAATGCCCAGTGTCCACCCTAACCAATCAGATTGAATCCTTTGGGCTGTGTCCTGAGCATCAGGTTTTCCTAGAGGCTCTACTGTGTGCTCATCTGAATGGCACCAAACTAGATGAGAGCTCAACCCAACCAGCAGCTGTGGGACTAAGGCTCACGCATCACCCTGCTGTGAAACAGTAGGCTCACTGGGACCCATATGCATATAAACACACCGAATTACGTCTTCTATTTAATTCAACCCAAGACACATTTCTTGCCTCCAAACAGCTCTGGCCTCTTGGCACAGGATGCCGTCCCCAGAAGGGCCCACCCTTGTTCCGATGCTCCGTCACTATCCTGAAATGCTGAATCCTTTTTGAGTGTGGAGTCTCCCCTTTTCCTTTTGCTCTGGGTCCTGCTCACTGGGTCCAGTTTCTGCCTGCAAGGCCAGACCCTATTCTAGGTCCAGAGAAGACAGAGCTGAAAGGTGGGGTGTCCACGAGCAGAGAGGCCAGTTTCTACAGGAGGCAAGGCCAGACTTGTCAGGGCCTCCTGTCCACCACCAGTGATTGACCCTGTGAGCCAGGGAGCCGGGCACAGAGGACCCTGTCGTGGAGGCAGGAAAGTGACCCTGGCTGTGGAATCATCCTGAACAAGCTCCTGACTAATGATAAGGTAAAGAAGTCACCTGCCAGTGTAGGAGATGCGGGTTCAAGTCCTGGGCCTGGAGGATCCTCTGGAGAAGGAGATGGCAACCCACTCCAGTATTCTTGCCTAGAGAATCCCATGGATAAAGGAGCCTGGGGGGGCGACAGTCCATGGTGTCGGATAGGACTTAGCTACTAAACATCAACAACAGAGAAGTTAAAGTGTTGGTGGCTCAGTCGTGTCCATCTCTTTGCAACACCATGGACTGTATCCCGCCAGGCTCCTCTGCCCATGGGATTTCCCAGGCAGGAATACTGGAGTGGGTTGCCATTCCCTTCTCTAGGGGATCTTGCTGACCCAGGCATGGGACCTGAACCAGCTGGACTGCAGGCAGATTCTTTACTGTCTCAGCCAATGGGGAAGTCCAACAACAGGGAACATGCTGCTCACTGGGCTGCGGAACAAGGCCACAGAGCAGGCCTGCCAGAAGCCGAGGAGCCCAGAGCTCTGAGCTCCGGATGTAGGCTAGCTCTGTTTCCATGTTCCCTGGTTGTCCAGCAGCTGGAGCCCCCCAGTTCCCAGTCCCCCAGAGTCCCCCAGTTCCTACAGCTTCCAGACTAAGATGCCCCCAGGAACTCAACTAGCAGTAGCCACCATGCACCAAAGGCCTCCTTCACGCCAGGACAGTGCTCAGTGATTTACATACATTCTTGCAATTAATTCCCATCATAGTTCCATGAGTTGGCAATGAATGGACCCATTTTATAGAAACAGGATCAGAGAAGCTAAGGAACTTTCTTCTGGTCATGCAGCCAGTCAGTGGTGGTCAAACGTGAACTCGAGTCTTTGGCTTTGGAGTCTGCAAGTTTGCCATACATTATAATACACTCTTCAGATGAATCGTAAACAGTGGCCATGTAGTCACATGTGAGAGCCAACTCACTAGAATAGACCCTGATGCTGGGAAAGATTCAAGGCAGGAGGAGGAGGGGACGACAGAGGATGAGATGGCTGGATGGCATCACCGACTTGATGGACATGAGTTTGAGCAAACTCCGGGAGTTGGTGATGGGCAGGGAGGCCTGGCGTGCTGCAGTCCATGGGGTCACAAAGAGTTGGACACGACTGAGCTACTGAACAGCAGCAACACAGGCTATCAATGTCCTAAGGCAGCTTGTGACCCTACACACTGAGCCTGTCCACAGGTGTGGTAGGAGGTCAGCAAGCCCACAGATAAATCTAGAACATTCCCCTCCCTGCAGATCCTTGTGCTGGGCACACAGCTCTCTTAAGGAGAGAAATGAGAGGAAAGAAGAAAAGAAGGGCAGCTCTGTAAGAGCAGTACGTGCGGACGTGAGTGAAAGCTCCTGTCTTTTTCCCTCAAGTCTAGCCAGCTTGCTTTACAAGGCAGCTGGCTGGTTTGTTAGAAGCCCCTTTTTAAAATAAAGGTGAGCATGGACATCTGCTCTCCAGCTCATTCAACTGAGCGGGGCTATCACTTTTACAGCCACACCATAGACAATGCCGCTTTTCTCAGGAGCCAGTCTGGGGGCTGGGTCAACTGAAAATGTGTGATCTCAAATAGGCCATAAACATTCTCTTCTGGAGATTCTTAAATGAAGGCTCTACACCTGCTGGACAGCCCTGGTGTCAGCCCTGGACCTGCAGCCGGCTGTATGGACCAGCCATCCCTGGGAAGATCCCACTCTCAACTTTGCCACCAGCTTCTTCCTTCTTCTCGGTGGAAACCTGCTGCCTCCCTCAGCGAGCACCTGGAAAATTACGCTGTCCGTGCCACACACAGGGCTAGAAGAGCGCGCAACCCAGGGTGACCTCACGTGATCCAGCCTTTCATCATTAAAAAAAAAGCCTGTGGGCGAAGAGGGAGGAAGAATCAATCGTGAGGCCCCGAGGCCCATGATGACTCATTTCAGAGAGAAATGACAAGGCCGTTTCTGAATGGACGGGTGGCCGGGACACCGGCCAACGCCGCCACTTCTTGCATTCCCGCAGGCTCAGCTTCATTCATTCAGCCCACAAGACCGAGTGCTCACGGAGCCCCTGGGTGTTCGGTGGGCATGGGGGCAGCAGCAGTAGCACAAGAAGCGGTGCCCTGAAACTTGCTCTTCCCCAAGAGCTTCCACTCGCTGGGGCTTAGGGGAGCAGCTGTTAGGAAATCTCCATCATGTGGGGATGAGTTACACCATCGCCAAAACTGAGGGTCGTCCCTGGCGGTCCCGTAGTTAGGAGTCCCTTCTTCCACTGCAGGGGGCACAGGTTCAGTCCCTGTGCCAGGGAACTAAGATCCCGCATGCCCTGCAGCACAGCCAGCAATTTAAAAACAAATAAATAAGAGAATTATGAGAAAGAGCACTGGGGAGAATGGGCTGGTGGAAGGGCTGCAGTTGCAGTTCGGGACAGCCTCAGGGGGAGTTGGCAAGGTGCTGAAGAGGGAGCCAGGAGGTTTTCTGGGAAGAGTGGTCCCTCCAGGCAGAGGATGCTGAGCAAACAGGCCCGCAGTGGGGAAGCTGATGGGGGTCCACGGAGAGCCGGCTGGTCTCCACAAGGGAGGCCGGAGCCACTGATCTGCTCAAAGGGCTCATGTTTTAGCAGGTTCACTCTGGCAGCCGGCAGAGCTGGCTGAGGAGGCGGGCAGCTAGGGAGAGGAGGGCAAGGAGAGTGTTGCAAGGATGCGGTACAGAATAAGGGAAGCGAGTATGGGCTGATGGGTAGGACTGGGGATGTGATGGGCAGAGAGACAACCGCGACTCCTCCAGACTGCCTTCCGCTCCCTCACTGCCTGGACCGCATCCCAACCTGGGGGCCTCAGCAGGAAGTCTGAGGGCCTCCCGGAGGTAGCGGAATCCCCATCTATATCTGTGGCCGGTGGTGACAGGCACCCAGAGCTGTGGCAACATCCTTCCTGGCAGCATCAGGATTAGGTCACGGTCCTGTTTACTAACAGGAAAGGACACTTGGATGGAGGACTCAAATAGCTGGAGATGAGAGCCCTGATTTGCACGCTTGCCTCTGCCTGTGAGGCCACCCTGAGCTGCTAGCCCCGGGCGAAAAGCCAGGTACAGACCACAACTTGTAACTCGATTCTTGTTTGCGCTGAAGACCAGTCTTTTTTTTAAAAAAAGAAAAAGATCATAATTAGAAGTAAGTGAGTAAATGATAAGTTCCAAGGTCTTCAGGGGTTTATTGTGTAGGGCTTATCAAAATAAAATAGAGGATAGAACAATTCATGTGAGAAAAACTTTCCTCCTCATTCCCAGACTTCCAGGCTGGCAAGTATTTCTTTTAAACAAGCATTGCATTGATTGCCTGACATGAAGGAGCAATTGAGCTCAAACCTCAACGGCAAGCCAATCCAGAGCAAACATCCTAGCAGGTGCTACCCGATTTAACCTGGTGGGTGATGATTAATCTGGGTTTCACACCTATACCTTGAATAGAAGGCAACTGATTTCAGTGAACAGAACGCAATTCCACATGTTCCTGAAGATGCTGCCCTTCCACACTGGAGATCTTTCGGCCATGACATTAGAATAAGTGTCAGAGATTTGCCTGATAAAACCTAGTAAGATACCTGGGATGCTCTGAATTGNCACTTGGGCCACGGCATTTTTCATGGTACTCACCACGACTGCTGGCTCCTGACGTCGCCCCAACAGTTGTGGGGTGAAGCAACTGCAGCAATGGCGCGTTCCTGTGGGATCCCGCGTTCCTGGAGACTTCCCAGATGAGCGTAACGCAGGATGCTGGCTTTTCAATTTCTCAGCAGCAACTAATCCCCCAAGAAAACCGTCTTGCTCCAGATTCTTTCCAAATGAAATTCAAGTCTGCCTGAATGCCTGTTCCAAAACATGTTATTCAGACTCCGGTGGCATTAAGCGCACTGGCAGCTCTCAAAATACTCTGGTAGTTGGCTGGAGATACATGTTTCATGGGCCAATATCCCACTAATCCACAGTATTTGCGCAGGACCTAAACCGGCTCTGAGAGCCTCCCCAGCGCCAGATCCTTGGATTACCAAGGGACCCCGTCTCCCCCAGGCAGTGAGGACTTCTTCATATTCTAAACATGTCAGGTTTTTAAAATTTTTATTTTTATTTAAGTATACAATGCTGTGTCAGTTTCTACTCTACAGCAAAGTGACTCATAAAAAGTTACATGTATATATATATGTTTATAAAGTTTTTTAATATAAAAAGAAAGTTTATATGTTATGTATATATATACACACTCTTTTTCACATTCTTTCCCATTTTGGTTTATCTCAGGATATTTAGTATAGCTCCCTGTGTTATATAATAGGACGTTGCTGTTAATCCATTCTCTATATAATAGTTTGCATCTGCAAATCCCAAACTCCATGTTGGGTTTTTTTAAAAAAATATGTTTGAGTACCATCTTTTCCTAGAACAATTGAAGGCGAAAGGAGAAGGGGCAGCAGCGGATGAGATGGTTGGAGAGATCCTGCTGCGGTCCATGGGATTGCAAAGAGTCGGACACGACTGAGCGCCTGAACGGCAACAAACAGACGGGTAGCATAAATTGTGAAATCTTCATTATGTGGTTCCAGCCACACACAGCGAGGCCTTCTCGGTGGTGGTTAAACTCAAATATTAGCAGTGCTATGCTCTCCCGAGGAACGTGTCCAAGGGAGAGGTCAGGTCCGAGCTGAGGCTTTCCCCTGCTCTGACGTAAGAAGTTGTTCCATCATCTCTGACCTCCCCCACTCACCCTCCTTTCCTAGGTCTCCATCCACCTGCACGTGGAGAAGGCAGGTTGAAGTCTGGCTGAAATCACAGCCCCTGAGACCTAAGGGCTTGGCGGGTATTTGTGTGCTGGGTACAGCCAGAGTGAGCGTTTTCAGCAGGAGCAAAAGAAAGTTTGCAAGCCAAAGAGAAATTAACTTGGGTGTGTAAATGACAGCAGCTCATCTAACAACACCCGCTACGGCTTCTGTAGTTATTTATGTTCTGTTTGTCCAGAGAAAAAGTGACAACAACTAAGTTAGCCACATGACTGATACTTCTCCAGCTCTCTCTCTGGTTGGAGAGCCTGCTGTGGACTTGAGCCCCCCACCGCACCCCGCCGCCCACACTAAACTCTTCTCCTCCGCCACTGTAACTGGTGCTAGTGCGAGACACATGGGCCCCTGGAGTACCCCTTAGGTCCATTTTGGGATTCCTTGGAGGGGTTTAGTTATAGGCCCTTTCTTCTCTCCACCTTGACTCGTCTCCTAACGCAACTGTAACAGATGACTACAGACGTCATGGCTTAAAACAAGCCAATTTACTAACTTATCCTTCTGGATTCCAGAAGCTCAGCAATGTTGGGGCAGTTCGAGGGCAGACTGGAAAAGAATTTCTGGACACAGAGCATTTCAGAAGGGAGTGGGTTTATTAAGAGCAAAGAGCAGAGAGAATGAGGGCACTGTGAGCTCACAGACCAGGGCGAGCTGACCCCTTCCGAGGGTTAGTAGCCAGTTTTTATAGCTTCAAGACAAAGCTCATGCTGGAAGGGTGGCCTTTGGTGATCAGTTAGGGTGAGCACGGGGAGGGCATTTTTGCTTACTATGGGGTCAAGGAACTGGCTGGTGACGATCAGGGGCTTTTGGGGTGATGGCTACAAGGGGGCTCAGTCAGCTTCAGAGATGACTTTGGTTCTGGGTGCCATTTCTGTGGCCTTGGGGCAGAACTCTATAAGCAATTTGCTTCACTGGGCTAAAACCAAGGTGTTGGCGAGATCTTGTTCCTTCTCAAGACTTTAGGGCTGAGTCTTTCTCTTCACCTTCTTCGGCTTCTAGAAGCCACAGAATTCCTAGCTGGTGCCCCTTCCTGCATCTTCAAAGTCAGCAGCAAGACCAAGGCTTCCATTGTCACGTCACCTCTTGTTCACTCTTGCCCGGCTGCCTCATTGTCACAGGCACCCTTGTCATACACTGGGCCCCGACAGGAATCAAGAATTGTCTCCGCCTCGCCATATCTTTAACTTACTCACGTCTGCAGTTTCTTTTGCCAAGAAAGATGACTCAGCCCTTGGTGACTGCGAATCCATGTCCCTCAGGAAAGCCAGGACCCCAGCCACACCACACGGGCCATGCACATCACAGGAGGGAAAGAGGGGCTGTGGCCCCTGGCCTGGCATCCCAAGGTGATAGCATATGTGGTCCAGCCCTCCAGAACACACACACACACCGCCCAGTGAATGTTCTTTCTCCCGCCTGTCTCAGAGTACCGATCTGGTGTTAAGAAAATGTGGTCAATAGAAACCAAGTGGGAAACCCCCTTACCCTGTGCAGTGAAAGTCATCCCAGGAAACAAATGCTCACCAGAAAGCTCTAAGGTACCTGAGGATGCCAGCCGCCACATCCGCGTTCTCTAACCTACATCCTCGTGGACTGGACGCTCATGCTCTGTGTATCCAGGCAGCTCTCATCAGAACTTACTCTAAATCCATCCCCTCCCTCTGGCCACCACTCCCTTGGGTTCAAGTCACCATAGAAAAAAGAAAGTGAAAATGAAGTCGCTCAATTGTGTCCGACTCTTTGCAAACCCAGGGACCGGAGCCTTCCAGGCTTCTCCATTTATGGGAGTCTCCAGGCAAGAGTACTGGACTGGATTGCCATCTCCTTCTCCAGTGGATCTTCCTGACCCAGGGGTTGAACCCATATCTCCCTCATTGCAGGCAGATGCTTTACTGTCTGAGCCACTAGGAAAGCCCTAAAGTGAAAGTGAAAGTCGCTCAGTCGTGTCCGATTTTTTGCCACCCCATGGACTCTGCAGTCCATGGAATTCTCCAGGCCAGAATACTGGAGTGGGTAGCCTATCCCTTCTCCAGGGGATCTTCCCAACCCAGGAATTGAACTGGGGTCTCCTGCATTGCAGACAGATTTTTTACCAACTGAGCTATGAGGGAAGCCCCTGTCTCCCTCCCCAAGTCACCATAGTCTCTCCCCAGGAGGCCCTCAAATGGCAGGAGCCTCTCAAACCACCCTCCTGTGCCCCGATTGGCTCCCTACACCCCTGCTCCATGAAGCAGCCAGAGTGCATCCCCAGATGTGTATCCACTGTGTCATTTGTTGGTTAGAAGCTCCTGGAGACTTCTCACCCCATCTACAGTGAAAGTCAGCGGTTTCAAGTGTTCTTGAGGCCCTGTGATGTGGCCATCCCAGGCCACCCCTCACTCCAGCCCTGCAACCCCAAGGTTCCCCCTCCCCTTACATGATGTGCACTCCTGCCCTAGACCTTGGTCCCAGAGGTTCTCTCTGAGCTGAGTCTGCCTCCAACGGCTGCCCCCCCACTCATGGTGGAGTGTAGACCCTCCTCATCTCCAGTCCATCTGACTTGGAGGGTCTTCTTCCTCCAGAACTTTGTCCCCCAAAGTCACATGGGTAAGTCCTGACCCCCAGACCCCTAGAATGTGACTCTCTTTGGGAACAAAGACCCTGCAGATGTAATCAGCTAAGATGAGGTCGTTAGGGTGGATCCTAATCCGACATGTCAAGCATCCTTACAAAGAGGGGAACTGGGACACCGATGCCAGAGTGCAGGCAGAGGACGTCAGGTGAAGCTGAAGGCAGAGGTGGGGCGAGGCTGGCAGACCACCGGAAGCTGGGGGGATAAAGCCCTGGAGGACCCACCGCTGGCATCTGGGCCTCCGCGTCCAGCCCCGCCCCTGGAGGACCCACGGCTGGCATCTGGGCCTCCGCGTCCAGCCCCGCCCCTGGAGGACCCACCGCTGGCATCTGGGCCTCCGCGTCCAGCCCCGCCCCTGGTCGTGAGGCGACACGTCTCTGCTGTTCGAGCCGCCCCGTGTGTGTTGCGTTGTCACAGAGGCCCTAGGACGCGATGTGCTGAGGAAGCCAGCCATCACCAGGGCTGGGACTCCCGCCTTTGCAGGAGATTGTAGGTGGTGGGGGGCTGGCACTGTCCCAGAGCACTGTGATGGGATCGCAGGAGGGGGGTTCTGCCAGGCTTCAAGGCGTCTCTGGGGGAGCAGGGGCTGGACCCAGCCGTGGTGGCATCCAGGGGCATTTCTAGGAACTCCCCGATTCCTGGATTCTCGCTCCCACGTCTTCCTGAGCTGGGTTCCCATCACCAACTGTTGGTCCTCGTTTTCCTGACCGTGGCAATGGGTGCAGCTCCCATCTGACGGCCCAGGCCTCCCAAGGCTTCAGGAAGCACCTGATTCCCTGCCCTAAATCTCACTCTGCTTCACGTGGCCAGAATGGCTGCCTTCCTGGGGCTGAACCGACCCACAGCGTCCACTCAGACTGCACCACCGCCCTCCTCCTTGAAGACCCCCGTCCGCTGTCTTCTCCGTGCCTGCTGAGTCTCCTCCTGAATGCTGGGGACAGCAGCCTTGTCTGCATCAGAGCCCCCCAGCCCCAGGCCTGGCCCAGGACTTGGTACCTGCCAAGCACTCAGGGAAGGAGCGGTGAGGGTAGCAGAGAATGCCACCCTAGACGGCCTCTCTTTGGCAGAAGGATTGTTTCGAACTGGCTATTTCTGAGAAACTGCAGGCAGAAGGAAAACTGAAAACAGAGTACAAGTTGTCCTTTTGTAAAGAAAATTAAAATTTATAGAGGAAGTCTCCATTGACAAAAGTGTCTCTCTTTGTCTGGAAAAGAAAGGTGATTCTTCATCACAAGAAACTCTTGTCAGTGGAGAAGGCCTGACTTAAATCTGCAGAACAACCTACTCATTCATGACACTTTTCCGTCACCTCCTTTAACCTGCCTCCCTCTCCCCAAGGGCATCTGTCCTTGTCTTTGGCTGAAGATGCTACTGGAGGTGATGGTTTGGTCCATCCCAGGAGTGTATTCGTGTTCCCTGGTCTCTCCCACGTATACAGGACGTATACAGCTCAGTACAATTCTGTTCCTTTTCCTCTTGTTAACCTCTTCCTGTACAGCCAGCCTTAGGCAGGAACTCAGAAAGGTAGAGGGAAAATTACAGTTGGGGAGGAAGGAATTTCTAAGTTCAGCTTCTCCTTTAAGAAACTTCCAAAGGCAATTTTGGAGGACTTGAAATAGTTGAAAATAAAGGCTACCGAGGTTATAGGTTAAAGAAATCATGTTTAAGAAGACACTGCAACAGCCTGAAAGTAGGGTTGCCATACGACAATCCCACGGCTGGGCCTACATCTGGGCATCATCATTATTTGACAAAATACGTGCACCCCTATGCCCACAGCAGCACGATTTACAACAGCCAAGCCGTGGAAGCCACCTAGATGCCCACTGACACACGGACACAGGAATGGACAAAGAGGCGGCGGTACATACGCATAATGGAATGACTCGGCCACAAAATAGAATGAAACACCATTTGCAGCAACATGAAAGGACGATGATCACACTAAGTGAGGCAAGTCAAAGACAAATATCAAAGATACTGCCCATATGTGGAATCCAAGGAACGACACAAATGAACTTATTTAGGAAACAGAAATAGAATCACGGACAGAGAGAACAGACGTGTGGTTGCCTCGAGGCATGTGGGGTTGGGGAGTGATGGAGAGAGAGTTTGGCGTTAACAGATGCAAACTGGCATGTACAGAATGGGTAATCAACAAGGTCCTACTACATTCAGTACCCTGTGATAAATCATAATGGAAAATAATAGGAAAAAGAGTGCATATATATGTATAACTGAATCACTTCATTGTGCAGCAGAAATTAACACAACATTGTAAATCAACAATAAACAGATAAACAAAAACAAAGACCCAGCTGCTCTCTTTCCTCATCTGCCTTAAAATGGTCATGTTTTGCATTTCAAATAAGAAACTAACAGCTCCAGAATACTGGGAGAGTTCGCTTCTCTTGAAAAAGTCAGAGGAAAAGCTGAGGTTCTTTAAGAGTCTGTGGGTCAAAGGTAGAAACTCAACATCTTGACATCCGGGTTGCTGAAATCCTAACTGCGGTCATTTTCAACACCTTCACACACACCCCGCTTTGTCTAGCTCCTCCCCTCTGGCAAACGAGACATTTCAATTGGAATGCTATGGCTTTTATGAAGAACATAATTGGTGACTTCTAAGGGATAGTTTCACTCTACGCCAGGCTGAGCAAACTATGGCCCACCTGTTTTTGTAAATAAAAGTTTTATTGGAATGTGGCCACATCCATTTATTGACACAGTGTCTGTGACTGTTTTCCAGAGGTGAGCAGTTGGGACAAAGTCACTGCTGTCACAAAGCTTAAAATATTTACTCTCTGGCCCTTTAGAAAATGTTTGTGTATTCTTGCTCTCAAGGCACCAGACTGGCCAAATGGCCTCTGGTCCCGTCTGTGGTGTCTGGATGTGGAGGTGGCCAGCTGGGCTCATGGGTATCACATCTCCCCTGCTTGCTAGGGAGATGGAAGCCTGCCCTTCCCAGCCTGTGTGGCCTGTTCTGGCCCACGAAATGCAAACAGAAGTGATATATGTGTCACTTCCAGGCTGGGGCAGTGACAAGCCTGGAGGAATTCTTCACCCTTCCTTCCCTTGTCTTGCCACTACCACAATTCCAGAGAGTGAGCCAGGGGCCTGGAGTGATAATTCAAAGCAGAGTCCCCACCACTGTTGCCCTAAGATGGGTTTGCAATGAGAAAGAAAGAAACTTGTATGTACTGTGCCACTGAAATTTTCAGGACTATTTGTTACAGCAGCATAACCCTAGGTTGTCCTGACAGTTGCAAAGGGTCTTTGGGGGAAATAATTTATTTGCACTTTTCAGCACTTCAAAGGGTGCCCAAAATCTCAGATGGGCATTTATTTATGAACTTGCCCACAGAACAACAACTAAGATCAGCAATCATTTTTTTCCAGCAAAAGGGCAATTCATTAGCCCCTCTCAGCATATTAAAGTCTCCCTGGGACGCTGGCCTTGCCTACAGGCCACTGGACTGACAGGGGTGCATACGTGTGTGCGGGTATGTGTTCAGTCGCTCAGTTGTGTCCGACTCTTTGGGACCCCGTGGGCTGTAGCCCTCCAGGCGCCTCTGTCCATGGAATTTTCCAGGCAAGAATCTGGAGTGGGTTGCCATTTCCTTCTCCAGGAGATCTTCCCAACCCAGGGACTGAACCCGTGGTTCCTGCATCTCCTGCCCTGGCAGGACAATTCTTTACCACTGAGCCACCTGGGAAGCCCAAGAGCATGTTTGTGGATTCCGCTAACGCAAGGTCTAGTACTAACAAGAACTGTGCAGTCAGAACCTTTTAAACCTGCCAGGCACCACAGCAGCTGCTTTCCCACCATCGTCCTATTTAATCTGAAAATACTCTCTGAGGAGGGGACTCTCCTGATCCCCATTTTACGGATGAAGAACTTGAGGCTGAGAGAGGATGAGTGACTGGTTCAAGGTCACCGGGGGCTGTTGAACGACAAGACTTGGGTTTAAACTCCATTCTTGTCACAGAATCAGAGAGAAAGCAGGATGTACGGGAGGTAAGGGACATGAGTTCACCTGTCTCCTTGCAAGGGGGGGCAGGTTGAGAGGCACAGAGAGGGCCCGTCAGGGGGACACCCTCCCAGGCTGCAGGAGGGAAGTAGAAGTGGCCGGCTCTCCCTGGACCCCTAAGAAGGCCTGGGGACATTCCCATTAGGTCCCGTTTTGCTTTCCACTGGCTTTATCCTCTTGGGGAAAAAAATAAGAAAATGGTAATAACATTATTCAATTGAGTTGATTTTCCTAAACTCTTACAAACGTGGATAAAAGCTTCTCACTCCTTTTATTGATCTGAAACATCTAAGTAGGGGTTTAACTGGATGTGCAAACCTAACAGTTTCTTCCAGCCAGGTTCTATCTGCAAACCTCTTTTTGGGGGGAATCCTGGAACCTACACTGCAGCCCAGGGCAGGAGGAAAAGGGGGCGACAAAGGAGGAGATGGTTGGATGCCATCATGGACTCAATGGACAGGAGTTTGAAACTCCAGGAGATGGTGCAGGACAGGGAAGCCTGGCATTGCTGCAGTCCATGGGGTCGCAGAGAGTGGGGCCCGGCTTAGAGACTGGACAACAACGCTATTGCCCAGCCACCTGTGAGCACACCTGAATTACGGTGCAGTTATCGGGGGGCAGAGCACTGCTGAGGGGTACAGCCCCCGAGTAATGAGTGATCCCTGGCTCCTCCTAATTCCTGGCTCAAAAATCTCCCCGCTGGCATGTGGCATCGTGACCACCACCTCTCCTAGGGTAGACACGTTGTCCTTCACGTTTCAGTCCTTTTGTTTGGGTTCTGAGATTTCAGGGAGCCATTCCGTGACATTATTGAATAAGCATGATCTTCCGTTACCTGATGGTCCACAATAGAAGACTGTCACCTTGGGGAGAAGGAATCAAGGCTGCTGAGACATCTTTCCTTGTGAACTGGGATTGTGGCCCCTCCCCTCTCCCAAGGCGACCAGAGTAGGAATCCAGGGATGGTTCCTGTGGCTCCTTATAGCCTTCTGGGCCAGATGCTGTCTCTTTGGGACCCATGGTTCTGTGATTATTAAAAACATCTAAGAGACTTCCCTGGTGGTCCAGTGGTGATGAATCCATGCTTCCACTACAGGGGGTTTGGTCCCTGGTCGGGGGACTAAGATTCCCGCCTGTGTGGGAAATAAAAGAAATAAATAAAGATCTACCTGAGTCCTAGATAGGTCACGATCACTGTTCCCTAAGGCCTCCAGACCCTGGGTCTGAAGCCGCATGCAAGTGCGAATGTTCTGGTCCGGAGCAGAGGGCATAGAGAGGCTAGGTCCATTGCCCAGCATCCTACGACGCATGGGGCAGCCCCCACGACAAAGAATGAACTGGCCCAGAGTGTCAGCAGTGCCGAGGCTAAGAACCCCTGAGCGTGTTAATAAAGAAACAAGAGCCGCAATGATGCTGGCGTCCCACAGTCTTGGGAGAGCCAACCTCCAGCTTCCAGCCTGCTATAGTTGCCCAGGCGAAGCGAGCCAGCAATCTGAGCCTCCCCATAAAACCAGCCCTCTAATTGTTGTGGTTAGCAGGCTCCAACCTCAGGCTGAGCAGGAGAGGGGGCAGCACCCGTAGAAACCAATCGGGGCCACCTCCACAGGGAGCGAGGAAGCAGGACAGGGAGATTATAGCCAGCCTCAGCCCAGCGTTCCCGCTGGGTTTCCAGAGAATACAACCTCCCAGGCCACCCATAAGCATGACGTCATGTTCCGGAGAAAACCAGTGAGGCTGAGCTGGTGGTTTAAATATACTCAGTCATCCACCAAAATCGTAAGCCCACTGTTACTTCATTCCAATAAAAGCTAGGTGACGAATCTCTACGTTTACTATCCACAGTGACTACCCCTGTCGGTTGATGAACATGCCGGGGGTGGGGAGGGGGGCAGTGATTCCTGGGAGTTGGTACATCCGCCAGTGACAGCTCTGGGCAGCCCACTGTCCACCTCCCGGACCATCGGCCACTCCACATCCCTACTTCAAAGCTAAGGAGAGGAAAGGGTAGCACCTACTCATCTAGATCAAACCCTCTCCTTCTCGGGAGGCCAGGTGAAGCGTGTATCTGACCCAACACAGAGGGGACTTCATGTAGGGTCAGTCTTGACCTTGTCTCGCATAGATGGGAATGGGGGGATAAAGTCTTAGAACAGCCCTTAACAAACAGGCTGTGTCCAACCTGGAGCTTCCTGCTTAGGGACAGTGATGGATAAAGGGTCAGTTCAGTTCAGTTCAGTCGCTCAATCGTGTCCGACTCTTTGCGACCCCATGAATCGCAGCATGCTAGGCCTCCCTGTCCATCACCAACTCCCGGAGTTCACTCAGACTCACGTCCATTGAGTCAATGATGCCATCCAGCCATCTCATCCTGTGTCATCCCCTTCTCCTCCTGCCCCCAATCCCTCCCAGCATCAGAGTCTTTTCCAATGAGTCAACTCTTCGCATGAGGTGGCCAAAGTACTGGAGCTTCAGCTTTAGCATCATTTCTTCCAAAGAAATCCCAGGATTGATCTCCTTCAGAATGGACTGGTTGGATCTCCTTGCAGTCCAAGGGACTCTCAAGAGTCTTCTCCAACACCACAGATCAAAAGCATCAACTCTGTGGTACTCAGCCTTCTTCACAGTCCAACTCACATCCATACATGACCACAGGAAAAACCATAGCCTTGACTAGACGGATAAAGGGTACCAAGGGTCTATTTCACTTGAACCAAACAGGTTGTGCTTCAGAATCATTTCTCTCTCTCTCTCTCTGTTTTTTGGAGGCCACACCATGTAGCATGTGGGATCTTAAGTTCCCAACCGGGGATACAACCCCTGCCCCCTGCAGTGGAAGTTGAGTCTAACCACCGGACTGTCAGGGAAGTCCTCGTTTTTCTCTTAAATCACCCATGCGAATGTCCTTCTGCGTCTCTCTCAGAGGATCATTTCAATGTTAAATGNTTTTTTTTTTTTTTTTTAGGCAAAAGTCTGAAGTGAGGACCCAGCCCTGCCTTGCAGCGTGCCTGTAAGAGCACTTGTAGGCTTGAAAAGCTCTAATGGGAAGAGTTAGGTCTCTATCAAATTCCCCATTGAAATGCTGGGGTAGCAGATTTCATCAGAGATAACTGTGGGGAGAGATCCCATTGGCTTCAGAGTCTGGTGGTGAAAATGCATCTGAATCCGCCCCACAGTGAAGCGGCCAGCTGGGTTCAAGGCCGCCCAGCCCACGATTAGGGGCTGGTTGGACGTCAGGAGATAGGGACGGAGTCTGAGGAGGCAAGACCCACATCCCCCTCAAGGGGATGAGCTGGCCTCCCTTTGGACTCAAGACTCACCACCCTCTCCTCTCACCCCTTAACCTCCCCCCAGCAACCAGCCTACACCCCCTGATGGTCCCAGTCCCCATCCTCCTGAGACCGCCTCTATTGGTGGGCAGTTCTCATCAGGGCTGAGTCAAGGATGTGCTTGCTCAGCCCGGTGACAAATGCTGAATGGTGAAGGAAGGAAGGAAGGAGGAGCTGGCCTAGCATCCTCCTGTTCAAACAATAAAAAGGCATTGTTTTCGTCAGGCTCCAGTTCCCAAGCCCCCTTTCCTGCCCTCCACTTCAGGAAACCAGACTTCAGTCGGGTCCTGACCTCACCCAAAGGCCAGGCAAGCAGTATGTTGTTGCTGCTCGTGCCAACCTGGGCACTGGGGCACTGGACGGGAACCTAGAGAGAAATCAGTGGTTTAGAAGAAGCTACTTCTGGCCAGTCTCAGGCAGCCTGGGAGGATAGAGCAAGGGGGGGTGTCCTGCTGCAGACAGTGAGCATAGCCGCTCCCCGAGCTGGGAACACACCTGCTCTCAGTTCCCCTCAGCCGGGCCCCACACCGGGGTCTGTTCCTTTCACTTGGTGCCTGGGAGCCCTTGGCATATTCATCATAGTTGTTTTAAATTCAAGCTCTGATGATTCCACATCTCTGCCATATGTAAGTCAGGACCTGATGCTTGTTTGGTCTCTACCAACTCCCTCTTGTCTTTAAAAAAACAGGGATAGATATCACTTTGCCAACAAAGGTCCGCATAGTCAAAGCTATGGTTTTTCCAGTAGTGAGAGTCCCTTGGACTGCAAGGAGATCAAACCAGTCCATCATAAAGGAGATCAACCCTGAATATTGGAAGGACGGATGCTGAAGCTGAAGCTCCAATACTTGGGCCACCTGATGCAGAGATGACTCACTGGAAAAGACCCTGATGCTGGGAAAGATTGAGGGCAGGAGGAGAAGAGGGCAGCAGAGGGTGAAATGGTTGGATGGCGTTATCAGCTCAATGAATTTGAGCAAGCTCCAGGAGATAGTGGAGGATAGGGAAGGCTGGCGTGCTGCAGTCCATGGGGTTGCCAAGAGCTGGACATGACTCAGTGATTGAACAGCAAATGTCTCAAAATTTCTGATTAAAAGCCAGACATCTTGTACTAGGTAAAAGGATCCAATACTCATGACAGAGAGGTTTTTGCTCACGCATTTCTGCTTCCAGATTCTCTGTATCTGGTTGTTAATTTTCCATTTTTTGAGTGTTTTTCTTGTTGTATGGCTGGAGGGTGACTTCCAAGCTCCTAGCATGCCAGACAAGAAACCAGACGTCTAACTTTTGCTTTCACTTCCAACATACCTTCTGATATCTGTTATGGCACTGCCTCTGAGCCTTGGGTGATGCTGTGAACACCAGCTGGGAGTCCTCTCCCCTCTCTTCCCTCCATCTCTCCATTTCCAACAGCTTTTAGGTCTGGCTGAAGGCATGTTCCTCTAGTAAAGGATTCCCTGACTCCCCAGCTGGAACTTTCAACAGCCCTGCTGCATCTCATCTCAGCACATCAGACGCTCTGCTCCGTGGAGTAATGCTGCTCACTGAGGACTGTCTCTGTTATGAGACTAAATGATTCTGGAGAACAGAGAATGTGGGCCTGGTCATCTTGCTATCCCCGAGAGTGGAAGCTTAATAAATATTGATCTGACCAATAAATGTGACTTTAACTTCCCATCTTAGAGCCAACCCATGTCATACTCATTTCCAAAAATGTATTAGCTTAAAGTTATAGAATATACCACTTAACGCCAGTCAGAGCAGCAATCATTAAAGTCTATAAATAACAAGTACTGGAGAGGGTATGGAGAAAAGAGAACCCTCCTACGCCATTGGTGGGAATGTAAATTGGTACAGCCACTGTGAAAAACAGTATGAAGGTGCCTCATAAAACTGAAAAAAAAAAAAAGAGCATTGTCGTATGATCCAGCAACCTCACTTCTGGGCATATATCTGAGCAAAACTAAAATTCAAAAAGACCCACGCACCCCAGTGTTCACAGCAGCATGATTTACAATAGCCGAGATGTGGAAGCAACCTAAATGCCCCTGACAGATGATCGGATGCAGAAGATGCGGTGCAGATATAACAGAAAATTACCCACCCATAAAAGAGAACAACACAATGCCATTTTCAGCAACATGGGTGGACCTAGAGATTACCATGCTCAGCGAAGGAAGCAGGAAAGAGAAAGGTCATACGATGTCCCATGTGGAATCCAAAATATGACACAAACAAACTTAATTATAAAACAGACTCACAGACATAGAGAACATACTTGTGGGGCAGGGTGAGGGAGGGATGAGTTGGGAGTTTGGGATTAGCAGATGCAAGCTATTAAATATCGGATGGACAATCAACAAGGTCTTACTGTATAGCACAGGAAACTATATTCAATTTTTTTTGTTGTTCAGTTATTTGATATCCTAAATAAATCCTAATAGGAAATAAAAAAATAATAAAAATTAAAATTAAGATCATTGGAGTATCTTTTGGGGAAGCAGCTGCCTCTGTTTGGCAAAGCAGCTTGATCCAACAGCTTGGGGTAGAAGTTGAGAAGGTGGGGACATGGGTTAGTGTAAAAGGAGCCTGGAAATTGCAGCCCTGGGGGCTGTCTTAGGAAATCGGGGGTGAGAAAGCGCAAGGAAGGGCTTTTTCAAGCAAGGAAGGGGCGATGGTGTGGGAAGCAGAAACCACGGGAGGAAGTGAGCTGGAGCTGAGCAAATGGCCCCGGGGAACTGTTTGGGGCACAGACATAGTTCTTCCCAAAATCACAGGTGTTGATGGACCTTAAGGTCTCCAGTTCCCCAAGCCACCAGCCAAAGCATGCGACGCTTTGCTGAGTGTATTTGTAGCAGAAAGCCCTGGAACTCTGTGTCTGGCCACCCAGAGTGTGTGTCTACCACAGTGAGGAAGAGGGATGGCAGAAGAAGCTAATAAGATGGTCACTAAAGGGAAGCAACTGGGCTGAAGCAGAAGCTTGGAGAAATTGGACTTTCCGTGACCTGTAGACTGGGTTTGGTGCAGCCTAAGAGTTTCAGTGGCCAAGTGACCACAGTTGGCATTTTTGGCACAGAACCTCTGCCCCCCACCCCCGGACCAAGAATGAACAGATGCCTTGCAGAGAGTATCCGAGGGCATGGGCTCTTCATGAGCAAGGGGCAGGCCTGGCTTCAGGATGGAACATGGGGGAAATACCACCCATAGCACAGAAGAGTCAAGTGGAGGAAAGAGCCCTTTGTGGGTCTGTTTTATTCCACTGAATTTTGTGAAGCAGGCACAGCAATGACTTCACGTGACCCAGTGGAGAGGACTGGGAGGGATTTGCAACTACTGTCTGTCAGCCAAGAACAAGACAGCTACTCGAGCAAGCCACTGGGCTCATCAGACCCTAGTGGGTCTGGTCAGGGGACCCTGGGTGACTTGCCATCCCTGAGAGGCAGAGCCTGAGCTCAGGGCTAACCCAAGAATGAGCACTTCCCTAGGATGCTTGGCCTGGATGCAAAGATTCTCCCTCTCTCTCTCTCATCTCTACTATTTCTCTCTGGAGCCCAGGTTCTGAGGACCCTGCACTCTCACATTCCATCTGTAAATCTTCTAACCAGACTCCCTCCAGCAATCTCATTGTCCAGAGCACAGAAGAAACCCAGGACAATCCCCAAACACATCACACGCATTCGTTAGCTGCCAAGAGACATCCCCAGAGGTTGCGTGGAAAGTCTGCAAAAGCAAAACAAATCCAACCCCAAAAAACCCACCACAAGAGGCCAAGGCCCTGGAGTCAGCTGTAATACAATGTGAGTGATTTTGCTTGGGAAAACAAAGAATCATATAATGCAAGGCTTTTAAAGAAAGTTATTGAATGCTCTCAAGCAGTTTCAACAACAGAGCCTAGAGGATTAAAAGCTGTAACCGTACCTGCAGGTGTATATCAAGTTCAGACATCTGATTCCGGTTACCAGGCCCTGGCAAGGCGGGCAGGCTCGGTACGAGACATAACCATTCTGTTTATTGCTGCTTTCAAAGTGCATGTAATTCTCTGCTGGGCTAGGGTTTCATGCTTAGGTTGTCTGTCTGTCTTTGTTCTTAAGAAAACAACCAACCCATCCCACCAGGCCAAACATTCTTAAGAATCGTGAAATCACAGAATGTCAACTCCGAGAGGCAGCTCAGAAGCCTAGACGCCAGTCACTCCGGTTTTCAGACAAGGTAACTGGGGAGGTCAATGGCCTCTTGAGCTAGGAGAGGAAAATGTCTAAAGCAGGGACGGGCTAACTCTCAGCAAAGAAGCAGATTCCAGAGCTTAGGTGACATGATGTCTCCCAACTTCACATCACCTGGATTCAGCAATAATAAAACCTACTTCTTGTATGGATTTTTTCCCAGAGCTCTCAAATATAATTTCTTGATGTTCAAAGTATGTATTTAATGCATGCATATGGTCTCCACTTTATAGAGTAGAAAACTAAGACCTAGAGAAATTCAGTGATTTGCCCAATATCTCAAGACCTGGGGCTTATGTTGAAGTTAATGGTATCTTTTATCCGTTTTGAGAGTTGAAAGGTCACTAGTGTGAACATGACTGCCCCAGGCAAACCAGGGGACCAGGTCATCCCACCTGTGACATCAGAAAACACCAGTTCCATCGGGCCATGTTGCCCCAGTCTCACCACCCATCGTGTGTGCACACATGCTAGGTCACATCAGTCGTGTCTGACTCTGCGACCCCGTGGACTGTAGCCCACCAGGCTTTTCTGTCCATGGGATTCTCCAGGCAAGAGGAAGTGGGTTGCCATTTCCTCCTCCAGGGGATCTTCCCAGCCCAGGGGTGGAATCCGCATCTCTCGAGTCTCCTGCATCGGCAGGTGGGTTCTTTACCATCAGCGCCACCTAAGAAGTCCCTCATCCATTGCACTGGGCTTTATAGTTTTCAAAAGATTTTTATGATTCCCTGGAGCTAAGTGAGTTCGTTGGGGTAGGTATGTGGGTCTTTTACGCAAAAGGAAAGAAAGCATCCAGAATTGGCCTCTTTGAGGCCACGTGGACTATATGTAGATGGTGAGGACCAGGCCCTAGGAAGCTGCTGTCTCCCACTCCTGCTCTGGGATTCTCTTCCCCACATGCATTTTCTCCACCCATGAAAGTGTGGGAGTAAGGATGTATGAATAGCCTGGCACCTTATGAAACCAAAAATAGTTTTGTTTTGTTTTTTAAGAAACAGAGAGCAGTGGTTGGGGAGGGAAGAGACATCTCCTTGGGCTGAGACTTCCAGGCAAATTCTCAGAAGGCCAGCCTGTGAGCGGGGGGCTCTGAGACACCAGGCCAACCCTCTGAACCCCAGGACGGGGGTGGGGAGGGTTAGGAGGGTCCTGATTCCCCATAGCCCATGGCACCCACGGCCAATTGCCCCTCAAAAGGTTGTGTTGGCTTTGAGGCCAAATCACATCCTGGGTGGAGGGAAGCCCTGGATCTGGTAACCCATCTGAGTCACCTGGAAGATGAGGCCCCGGGTCTAGGAACCAGAGTCTGGTTTTAACCAGATCTCAGGTGGTCCCAATGAGTAGCCTGGTGGGAACCCAGGGTTTAAACAAGATTCAACTGGTATTACAACATATGTAAAAATAACTTCTAAAATCTCCCTTTTATTTCAAATGAGATAGTGAATGGAAAAGCACTGAATCCATTTAAAAATAAATAACATAAGTATTATTTTTCAAAGCAGTTTTAGGGTATTTGGGTAAAGCATGAATTTGAATAGCAGAAGGACCCAAGCTGAGACCAAGCTCAGAAGGATCTAGGCTCACACTGACCCTAAAGAGCTGTGGCATCTTGGGCAAGTCATTCAATCTGCTCCAATCCTGGTCCTCTCATTTATGAATGATGCTGGTGATGCTGGTGGTGATGGTGATGCTGGTGAGGATGGTGATGGCGATACTGGTGATGGTGATCATGGTGATGGTGATGTGGGTGATTGTGATGCTGGTGATGGTGACGAGGGTGAGGGTGATGCTGGTGATGGTGATGAGGGTGATGATGGTCATGACTGACTAAGCACTGCAGGGCTATCGTAAGCGTTAGTTATAATGCAGGTAAATCACCTGGTGTATTGGGAGCATTTTAAAAATCGTAGCTTTTAGAAATGCTGAGTTGCTGTCATTATCCTTGGTAATCTGGGCAGTTCACACTGTGAAGCGCAGGACATTACTTCTCTCACTGTGTCACTGTAGCTGCCACCCAGTTTGAGCTGACGTGTTTGACTGCATTTGCCACATGCTCTGTGCCCAGCCCTGCTGTCTGCAGAAGCATCTTGCTGCCCTGTGTCCGAGGCAATTGAAGGAGCATGGGGTAGTCCTTCTGCTATCCCCAGGTTAGGTTCAGACCCAGGCCCTCCAGGGGAGGTGAGGGAGATTGGTGAAATCTTTTCCTACAAATCAAATAGGAGGATCACCATGGCAACCGAAACCTAAAACAAGGTGAGCATCTGAAGGGCTCAGTAGTTCAAAGCGGGGTTGGGAAAGTCTGATGGAGGTGGAGGCATCTCAGCTAGACTCTATGAACAGGTGAGATTCGGGCAGGGAAGGGTGTCTGGAAGTGATCTCTGGGCAAGGGAATAGCAGAGTCAAAGCTCAGAGGACCGTCAGGTGGCCCCGAGTCTGGGCTGTCAGGAGAGTTCCCAGCCTGCTCAGTGGTGTGCCCACTCTTGGGAGAAAGGAAAGGATGAGAGAGTGCAGAGGGCATGAGACCAGCCCTGCCTAGGCTGCTCAGCCTCCCCAGCAGAAGGGGTTACCAATCCAGCTCCTAACCCCCTTGGAAGGGGCTGACCCTAGACCAGCAGAGCCTCCCACTTCTGAGTTTGCTCGATGGTGCATCGGACTCTGTCCTTACTGGTTCTGTTCTTTCCTTATCCCACCTGCATTCAGAGTCAAGGATGCCCCAATCGGCATGACTCTGACTTTACGATTCAACTACAGCCAGCACCGACTCTGTGACTATGCAGGGGCATTTACATCAAGCATCATCAGAGTTAGACTAGAGGGTACCAGGGGAAACAGAGGCACTGAACAGGCTGGCCCAGGCAAGAAGCCAGGAGGAGCTAGAAGTGACATCTCCGCTGTGGTCCTTCCGGGGCTCTGCAGGGCGTTATGTTGGGATTGATCACAAATGGGGGTTGGTTTTGGGGACAACAGTCCAGAGCCTTCCTTACTTTTCCCCAGACACATCCCACCTTGGTTTAGCACTCAGGCCAGGCAGGGGTGGGGAGTCTCTTAGGTAACCCAGCTTCTGCAGCTGGGGTTGTACCTCGTTCCACTGAACTGGGACTCACACTGATACCTGAGGGGCTTCGGCATTGAACACATAGTTTGGCCATCAGAAACCCTGTATTCCAAGACCACAGACTTCATATAAACTGATGACTCTATTTCCAGGGAAGCAATGGAGAAGCAAAGGGAACAGGCTTGTGGACACAGGGCGGGAAGGACAAATTGGGAGGCTGGCATTGAAACATATACACAACCACCTGTCAAGTACACAGCCAGGGGGGATTTGCTGTGTGACTCCACTCAGACTGGGGCTCTGTGACAACTAGAGGGGTGGATGGGGTTGGGGGTGGGAGGGAGGGTCAAGAGGGAGCAGACATAGGCATACCTCTGGCTGATTCATGCTGGTGTAGGGCAGAAACCAACACGATATTGCGAAGCAATGATCCTTCAATTAAAAATATATAAATTTTAAGAAAAGACAATGAACTTCAAGAGTCACGATAAATGTTGAGTTGTCCTTTCTCTGCAAGACAATGGGTGTCTTGGCTGAAGAGATGGGAAAGATAAACGGAAGGGAAAACAAAGCAATCAGTGTTTGGGGCCTGATCCATTCCAAGGAATCCAGGCTTCCTGAGGGCAGGCCCAGGGGCCGGCCTTGCTCAATGGTGGATCCCCCATGCCTGGCACTCAGAGGTGCTCGGTGGATCATGATTTAATGAATGAAGTGAAGGGGATGCCTCTGATCCAAGTGAAGGCAAGCACTGACAGGAGCTTGAAGCAGCTCTTAGCAGCAGAAGTACTGGCTTTATAGTTGGCCCTTTGTGTTTCTTTCAGCCCCAAATATACCTCTAGGTGGAACATTTCTCGGGCTTCCCTGGAAGCGCAGCTGGTAAAGAATCTGCCTGCAATGCAGGAGACCTGGGTTCGATCTGGGTCAGGAAGATCCCCTGGAGAAGGGAATGGCTACCCACTCCAGTCCGGACAGAGGCTGTTTTTCCATAAAGCATCATGTTGGCACTTGGGGTCAAAAGGCCAGGTCAGCTACTGTGACCTCTGTCAGATAATTTCACATGGAAGGCCCTAGACCCCAGGATTCACTCTGGGGTTCCCGCATCTGGGCTGCCGCTGGGGCGCTCATGAGCAAACAGGTTCCTGGGCCAGGAATCTGTGTTCTTTCTAGATCCTCAGGTGAGTCTAGTAGACACTACCATGTGGGCGCCAGCCTTGACTTCACCAAGCCGCATGGCCACGCATCACTGGGGGCGCCCCCTGGGGGACCTGGCCCCTGAGGGGGGCATGGTCATCTTTCCCAGGACCACCTTGTCTCTCTGTTGACCTCTTCGTGACGGAAGCGTCTCAGCTACTGACAAACCCACTCTTCCCCAAACCAGGTAAACCAGGGAGAGGACACTGACAAAAGACCATTTATGCATCTAATGGTGACTTTTCTTAAGAAAAAAACACGTTTATTTATGTTGACAGTAAACAGAGCTGACCCCACAGCTTCCAGCACAGTGAGTGAGCAGTTTTACAAGCTCTCGAAATAAATATAAGCAGTGTGATGGGGTAATTATCTTTTCAAAATTGCAGATTATGGCCTGAAAGGTCAGCCTCCACTGAGCCCATCCCCATGGCTCCATCCACCCACCACCCCAGGGGCTGCCAAACAGTGGGCTCACGTGATCCCAAGGCGACCTTTGCCACCAGCTCCCACTAATTGTGGCTCTGTCCTTAACCTTGGCACATAGCCAGTAGAGAGAAATGTTCTACTCCCTGAAGGGAGTCTTCTTAGACTATAAGACAGCTTGTCCCTCCAACCTCCCCATCACCATCCCCAGCTCCCCAGCTCCCCAGCAAACCTCCCCGGTAAACATTCGCAGGTGCCTATATTCCTGAAGACTCGCAAGAAGGCTAGAAAGACAAGTCAAGAAGAATCTAGAATCAGACTGCAGATGCTGCCCTACTAGTTCCCAATGGGCTAAGAAGGATCCCTCTGTAAATGAGACCCAAGGAGATCTGTCTGGGGCTTCTCTTCCTGCTGAATTAGATGAGGTCCCAGGAGCCCCTGGGGACACAGCTCATGGAGCCACTCTGAGAGCAGGACATGGATGGGAAAGGGTACACAGGCCTTTTCCAAGGGCCTGAAGGGACATCCCCGCCCTTGTATCTGGGGGTTTAGGTGATGGTCGTGCTGAAAACCTAGCCTCTGTGCACCAGTGCCAAATTGAATCCAGGAGACGGAGTTTTGGGTGTAGGAGAGAAGAGATTGATTGCTTTGCCAGGCAAAGGAGGACACAGCTCTTGCCTCTCAAAACCGTGTGTACCACCAGGAGGATTTGGTGAGGAGTTTTATAGCAAGGGTGCAAGGGCGGGGCTGCTGGTAAGACCAGGCTGTGTGCAGTCTGCACTCCTTTAGGCTGGTCTCAGGTAGTCTCTGGAGTTTCTCTGGCTCCTTTAATTTCTCTGAAATGAAGAATGATACCTTCATTTGTTGGGAGTTGCTTGTCTGGAGAATTCCATGGACAGTGGAGCCCTGTGGGCTTACAGTCCATAGGGTCGCAAAGAGTTGGACACAACTGAGCAACTAACAGTTTCACTTCACTTAGTTCTATAAAGAGCTCAAAGATAATGCAAACTCTGGACATTTGTGGAAGAAACCCCATCTACCTTCTTGCCCTAGTCTTGATGGAGTGAACATAACTGACTCTTGTTTTTTGGAACTGCTGCCCGGAGGCCATAGGTCCAGGATGACCCCACTGAACTCAGAGGTGGAGCTACACTTAGCCACTCAGCTAGCATTACTCAGAATGTGGCTGGACTTTTAAAAATCTCTCTTCCACTGTCTGCTGCCCCTCATTTGCTTCTTACTCCACAAAATTGCCTGTTGAAAGAAATGTCCGGTTAACTGAGGATTCTGGTTAGTTGTCAGGCCGTTGAACCAGGTATTATTATAAAATAAATACAAACATGGGTCCAGAGCAGTACCATCCTGTGGCACTTTCTGTTCTGACGGAAATATTCCATGTCCATGACGTCCAATATGGCAGCTACTTCCCACCATTACCATGGAAGAACTCCATCTTAGATTTTATTAAAATTTCATTAAATTCAAATAGCCACACGTCATAAGTGACTAGCATCCTGGATGGCCTCATGGGGCAGCTGGTGAGAACCCCTGGAATGAAGCTTTCTGGATTCACTCCAGGACTGATTTGCAGATGTGAACAAGTTAATTTAACCTCTCTGAGCCTCCATTTGCTCATCTGTAAAATGGAAATACAACAACTGTGTGGTTATGAGAGAAGGCATGCAAGCTCCAGGCTCTGCGTCGGGCACAAGGCAAGTTCTTCAGAAAGCTGGGCTCCCTGGATCTGCGGCAGCCCCGCCTGCTGGTGTGCAATCTGTAGAGTTTTGGCTTCTCCGTTTTCCTGGTTTCCACCACTCCATCACTCCTGTAGACAATTAGTGACTCAGGTGTTTTAGTGAGTTGAATTGTGTCTTCATCAAGGAGGCAGGGCTTCCCCTGGTGGCTCAGAGGGTAAAGAACCTGCCTGCTATGTGGGAGACCCATGTTTGATCCCTGGGTCAGGAAAACCCCCAGAGAAGGAAACGCCAACCCTCTCCAGTATTCTTGCCTGGAGAATCCATGGACAGAGGAGCTTGGCGGGCTCCAGTCCATGGCGTCGCAGAGAGTCAGATATGATGGAGTGACTTTCATCATTTCGTCGTCATAAAGGACGCAGAGGGAGGAGAGCACGTGAAGACGGAGCAAAGATGGGAGAGAGGTGACCACGTACCAAGGGATACCTGGAGCCATCAGAAGCCGGAAGAGGCAGGAAGCGTCCTCTCCTGGGTCTTCAGCAAGCTCGGCCCTGCTGACACCTTGATCCGGGGCTTCTGGCATCTAGAACAACCTCTCTGCTCTTTTGGGTCCCTTTGTTGCATCAGCCACAGGAAACAAGTACAGGTGCAGCAGGCCGCCTTGCTGGAAATCAGGCTTCCTTATTTGGTGTCTTATTTCCTTGGGAAAACTCTTCCGAATGGAGTAGACCCATTTTATGGACACTGCTGTTGTTGTTCAGTTGCTCAGTCGTATCTGACTCTTTGCCAACCCATGGACCGCAGCACGCCAGGCCTCCCTGTCCATCCCCAACTCCCAGAGCTTGCTCAAACTCACGTCCATTGAGTCGGTGATGCCATCCAACCATCTCATCCTCTGTCGTCCACTTCTCCTCCCACCTTCAACCTTTCCCAGCATCAGGGTCTTATCCAATGAGTCAGCTCTTCACATCAGGTGACCAAAGTGTTGGAGTTTCAGCTTCAGCATCAGTCCTTGCAATGAACACCCAGGACTGATCTCCTTTAGGATGGACTGGTTGGATCTCCTTGTAGTCCAAGGGACTCTCAAGAGTCTTCTCCAACACCACAGTTTAAAACCATCAGTTCTTCTGCGCTCAGCTTTCTTTATAGTCCAACTCTCACATCTATACATGACAACTGGAAAAACCATAGCCTTGACTAGATGGACCTTTGTTGGCAAAGGAATGTCTCTGCTTTTTAATATGCTGTCTAGGTTGGTCATAACTTCTTCCCAAGGAGTAAGCCTTGAAAGTAAGGCTATACGGACTTAGGCCTATGTAAAAAGAACAAACTCCTGCCATTTTACTTGACTCCTTGGATGGGTCGGGGGATGGGTAAATCTCTAGACTCATCAGGATGATCCAGTTCAACTCGGAGACCTTGGGGAAGATAAACCAGGACTCAGAAATGGTGGGAGGTCAAGGGTCATCAGAGCTGCAAGGCCAAGCAGGGGCTTGCAACAGGATGTCAGCTGCAGGGGAGTGTCCACGTGTGCCTGAAGCCGCCACCACAGAGCCACAGGACACAGAGCCTCACCTGGTTAGAAGTCCCATTGTCTGCAAATGTGGATGGGAAGAGATTCTGTCTCTGTCTTCACTGACCTCCCGCAGAACATTACAGTTCCTTCCATTAGGCGCACAGGCAACAAAGCCCACAGGGTCCGTCACCCCTGTGACCACTGAACCCAGAGGTACGTTCATACTGCGTTACCACCATTGCAAGAATCTTAAAGCCCTTCCACACTCATCTCTGCTCTGACATTCTGGTAGCTACACTGTGGTGTATAAAGGAAATGACTGATGAGAACCGGCTATATATAGAGTGCAGGGAACTCTGCTCAGCGCCCTGTGGTGACCTGAATGGGAAGGAAAGCTGAGGCAGAGGGCTGTACGTATATATACACATACATCCTGTATGGCAGAAACTAACACAGCCTTCTAAAGCAATATACTCCAATAAACAAGGAGAGGAGAGAGGTGGGAGGGCGGTACAAAAGGGAGGGGACGTGTGAACACCTGTGGCCAATTCATGTTGATGTATGGCAAAACCCATCACAATACTGTAATTATCCTCTAATTAAAAGTAAAACATATTTTAAAAAATAAAGTGAATTACATATTAGGAGTGATCTTTGGGTTCTAGGTAGAATTATTTTCTTTCTATTATTATTGCAATTATAATTAATGTATTCTTTATTATGATTTATGTTCACATGGACTATATATATATAATTGTAGAATTTTCACTACACCAAGCTTCTATTCTACTTCCTTATTATTATAATTAGAAGTATATTTTAGTTTTAAAAAAGTTAAGAAATAAATAAAAACAGAAATTATGGTAGCTCTTGGACTACTCTGTCTTGTTTTTAATATATTAATAAAGAAGTACTGGGATTACCATTTCACAGATCTGGTTTTTTGTACTATTTTGTGAACTCTGCTTCAGCATAATGGTTTCCTAGGTAATCCTATGTAATTAAGTCTTTATTCTGAGAAGCGTCCTAGGCTTCGCCAGCTGCCGAGGGAGTCTCAGCACCGAGAGGTTAAGAGTGCCAGATTCAGACATGAGAAACCGACACGGGTTTTATCTCATTTCTGTCAACGGGAGCTGTGCAGCTGGGATTTTTTAAGATGCACTTTCAAGCGAAGAAGACAGGTGACCTTCTTGCTCACTAACCAGAAGCAAAGCGATGTCTCCCCATCTTCGTAGACGAGCACAGCTGATAAACAGTCAATGATCTCCACCAGGCTGGCCCCAGTGCCAGTCACTCAGTCACGTCCAACTCTTTGCCACCCCGTGGACTGTAGTCCACCAGACTCCTCTGTCCATGGGATTCTCCAGGCAAGAACACTGGAGTGGTTAGCCATGCCCTTCTCCAGGGGATCTTCCCAACTCAGGGACTGAACCGGGGTCTCCTGCACTGCAGGCAGATTCTTTACCATCTGAGTCGCCAGGGAAGCCCAGGTTGGCCCCAGTCCACTGCCTAAAGGGAACAGGCCTACTCATCACCATGAGCTGCTGTATTGCGATACGGCCTCATTTCCAGGAATCAGACAGTAAAAATGATATATTTGTGTGGTTTGGCATTTGAAACTTTGCTCTGACTTTGCTGGTGACTGCCAACATCTGCAAATTATTATGTGCTTTTAAAAAAAAAACAACTGCCACCGCAACCTGCACCCACTGTCTCTGGCTCGGCCGAGCCTCCTGCAGGCCCAAGGGGCAAGCTCAGGGCCAGGAGTTGGCTGGGTCAGGACCCCAGGTTCCTAGGAAGCCCGTGGAGACGTCTGGAGGCACAGCTGGATGCACCCTATATGCTGGAGTCTCTCGGTTCCCAGACCCTGGTAGGCTGATCATTCATTCATCTGTTAGATAGAAGGGAAAAAAAACAATCTGTGACTGCCCCAAATAAAAACTACTTAGTGTAACAATCCTAGGGACAAAGGAGCCTTGTGGGCTACAGTCCATGGGGTCACAAAGAGTCGGACACACCTGAACAGGCACCAACGCATTCACGTCAATGTCGAGAGTCATTTGGTCTCTTAGACTCATTTTAGCCCCAGGCTACCAGTACCTGTGGGCACAGTATGGGGAGTGGTGGCTTATTCCCAGATGTGGGCACAGAGGCTCTGCCAGTCAGGGACGAGGGTTCACACAGTTTGAGAGGGGCCCGGACTTGGTGCCTCGCCCGGGAACACACCCCTCACTAGTCCGAGCTGGCTGGCTTTCGTGGTGGACTTGGAACAACAGAGCAGATGCTTGCGTGGAAAGGAGACCGCGCCTGACATCTGATCAGGGGTGGGGAGGCGTGTGTGTCCACAGATAGCGAGGGAGTTCCTGGGGGCAGGGCGGGCAATTAGGTGGCTGCGTCACAGGTAATCTAATTACGGGGGAAATGGGATAAAACCCTGAGTGATAAGCGGAGTGACTGCTCCAGGTGGCTCGGCAATTTTTCCCGTGAATGAATAGCAAGAAAATTATCTCCCCAACTTTCGTGAACGTCATAAAGCGTATTTAAGAAGAGCACTGTGGACTCAGGTCACGTGGGAGTGGACGAAAAAGCATTGTGTGGAAGTGGAGGAGGGCGGGGTGGCCCATGGGCTACAGTGAAATTTGAAGACTCTGAAAAGAGACCAAGAAAAGGTTCTGATGGAATCAGGTACACACGGCAAAGCAGTTATCACTGTGAACCCAATTATGGCAGATTTAGATGGATTATATAAATTATGAGGATGGGGAACTCTCTTCCTGCTGGTGGGAATGTAGGCTGATGTTGCCACTATGGAAAAGAGTATGGAAGTTACTTTAGAAACTGAATATAGAGCTACCATATGATCTATCAATTCTACTCCTGGGCTTATACTGAGAGAAAAAGACAGCCAGAAAGGATCCATGAACCCAATACTCACTGCAGCACTTTTGACAATAACCAAGACGCGGAAGCAACCTAAATGTCTGTTGACAGAGGAGTGTATAAAGATGTGATGCACATAGACAATGGAATACTACTCAGTCATTAAAAACCATGAAGTAATGCCATTCACAGCAACACAGATGAGCCTAGCTGCTGCTGCTAAGTCGCTTCAGTCATGTCCGACTCTGTGCGACCACATAGACGCAGCCCACCAGGCTCCCCCGTCCCGGGGATTCTCCAGGCAAGAACACTGGAGTGGGTTGCCATTTCCTTCTCCAATATGAGCCTAGAGATGATCATACTGAGTTAAGTAAGTCACATAGAGAAAGAAAAATATTATAGGATATCGCTAAAAAATGAAACAAACAAACTTATTTACAAAACAGAAACAGACTTAGCAAACCTATGGTCACTAGAAGGGAAGGATAAGGGAGGGAATAATTAGGGAGTTTGGGATCAATAGGTACACACTGCTATATTTAAAATAGATAACCAACAAGGACCTATTGTATAACACAGAGAACCTGCTCAGTATTAGGTAACAAACTAGATGGGAAAAGAATTTGAGAAAGAATGGATTATGAAAAGTGAAAGTGAAGTCGCTCAGTTGTGTTCGACTCTTTGCAATCCCATGGACTGTAGCCTACCAGGATTCTCCATCCAAGGGATTTTCCAGGCAAGAGTACTGGAGTGGGTTGCCATTTCCCTCCCCAGGGGGTCCTCCCAACCCAGGGATTTAACCTGGGTCTCCCATATTGTAGGCAGATGCTTTACCATCTGAGTCACCAGGGACGTCTCATATATATATGCAACTAAAGATATATGTATGGGGATTCCCTGGTGGCTCGGACCCACAAAGCGTCTGCCAACAATGTGAGACACCCGGGTTCTATCCCTGGGTTGGGAAGATCCCCTGGAGAAGGAAATGGCAACCCACTCCAATACTCTTGCCTAGAAAATTCCATGGATGGAGGAGCCTGGTGGGCTACAGTTCATGGGGTCGCAAAGAGTCGGACACGACTGAGCGACTTCACTTTCACTTAAAGATATGTGTATAGTGAAAGTGAAAGTGAAAGTGAAGTCACTCAGTCGTGTCCGACTCTTTGTGACCCCATGGACTATTGCCCACCAAGCTCCTCTGTCCATGGGATTCTCCAGGCAAGAGTACTGGAGTGGGTTGCCATTTCCTTCTCCAGGGGATCTTCCCGACCCAGGGATCAAACCTGGGTTTCCCGCATTGGAGGCAGACGCTTTAACCTCTGAGCCACCACGTGTATACATACAACTAAATCACTTTGCTGTATACATGAAACTATCACAACATTGTTAATCGACTATATTCCAATATAAAATAAAAAGTTAAAAAAAAAAACACAAAATGACGAGGATGGAAGGCAAAGCAGTGATTCCAGGAAGACTTCCTGGAAGAGACGAGCTCTTAAAAGAGATGATGTGCACAGTTGAGGGACAAATGTGTGGGAAAGAATGGGCACTAAAGCCAAGAAAAAGGTAGAAACAGAACTGAAGAACCCACAACTCCATGGCTGAAACCTCAACACAAGGAACCCAACTCAAGGATGAGTATCCTTCAGAGATGATGGGTGGGGAGGGTAGAGGATGTTTATCCCTGGCTGTAAGCAAAGGTCTGACAGACCTCCCCCACAACCTTAATTGTAACCCATGTCGAAACAACCGAGCTGTCCATTAATGTTACCCAGAGTCCCCATGACACCAAATCCATAGATACCTGTATACCTGGTACATCTAAGGCTGGTGTCACCTAAGAGTTCCACCTAGTGGGAAATGAATAAACACTTCTGTCTAATTTTAGAACTTTGACCTCAAACTCATCACCACTTTTTGCTTGTGGATGAGCTGAGTGAAGTAGAGTTGAATGATGGGAGACTGCACTATCCTAAGTGATGGAGAATATATCTTTTTTTTTTTTGAGTGCACATTAGATCACATTCAAGTCACTTTATATTTTCAGAATATACAGCCGCTGTGGCATTTGGAGGTGAAAGAGAACACATGTCACCCTTGAGCAGAAGCAAATGAGAAAGACACATTTCTCAAGAGGGTGGAGGCTCTTCTCACCTAGATATTATACTGACATGGGCGTCTCGAGTCTTCTGATCTACTTACCTTGCTGACAGCATCGCAAGCAATTATTTTAATGTGAGACTTCAAAATGACAATCAAGATTACTTGAGTATGACCTCTACCAGGGAAGGCATTATATACAGACTGCAGTCAATAGATAATGTCACATAGTTTTATCTACACACGCTGACGCACACATAAGCTAGGAACATCTGAAATGCATTTCTGCTGTCATCAGGCCTATGGCAGGCATGCGAAATAGCTCCCCTCCCCCAGGAGACGCCAGGGACTCCTCTTCCGTTTGTGTCTAGATCTTCAAATCCCGGTAGACCATCTCTATTTTGTATATCCCACTCCACTAGTCAAGTGAGGCCAAGCGGACCTTAGGAAGCATCACTACGAACAAAGCTAGTAGAGGCGATGGAATTCCAGTTGAGCTGTTTCAAAAACTGAAAGATGCTGCTGCTAAGGTGCTTCACTCAATATGCCAGCAAATTTGGAAAACCTAGCAGTGGTCACAGGACTGGAAATGGTCAGTTTTCATTCCAATCCCAAAGCAAGGCAATGCCAAAGAATGCTCAAACTTGCACACAGTTGCATTCGTTTCATGTGGCCCGTAGACACATCGCCTCATTTCTGCCGCTGTCATCACGGGGCATTCCCCTGTGTGTCTGCGTCACTGCTGCTGCTCTTATGTGGGCCCCAGTCCCCTTGGACGAGAACCCATCCTATTCCACTATGAGGGACTTCATCTTAACTAATTATATCTGCGAAGATCCCATTTCCAAACCAAGACACATTATGAGGTAGCAAGGCTTAGGACTACGACATCTTTTTTTCCGGGAAAATACAACCCATAGTGGCCACCTGAGTGGATGGTCCTCAGTAACTATTTACAGAGACCTACTTCCTGCTGTTTCTAAAGGAGGCTCTGCTCTGAGGTTGAAAATTTAGGAGACCCCTGAGCTGCCGAGGTACTCCACCCACAAGTCATTGCCTCAGCTGCTTGATGCTAGAAGGTGGCTGTCTTTTGTCCTTTACTGTCCTGGGACAAAGGGTGGCCTTCTGTCTTTCCCATACATGCATGCTAGGGCTTTTGGCAGAAAAAGAATAATTCTTGACTGAGTTTGTTTGACTCTCCCTGAAGAAGGGCCTTCAAATTTAGCAAAACAAACAAAAAAAATTGTTAAGTTTGAATTTCAGATAAACAATGAATTATTTTTTAGTATAAGTATATTCCAAGCAATTCTTAGAACATGTGTGTGTACTCATTCGTGTCTGACTCTTTGCGATCCCATGGACTGTAGCCCACCAGGCTCCTTTGTCCATGGAATTTCCCAGGCAAGGGTGCTGGAGTGGATTGCCATTTCCTCCTCCAGGGGATCTTCTTGACCCAGAGATCGAAGCCGAATCTTTTGCATCAGCAGGTGGATTCTTTACTAGTGAGCCACCTGGGAAGCACTATATTCAAAGCACATTTATACTAAGAAAATAATGAAATTTCAAGGTGACTGGGTGCCCTGTATTTATGCCATCACCACCCTGCCACGAGACAATCAGTGATGTGGGTCAGGCAATCATTCCCACCCAGTCCCCTGTCTTCTCTCCAACTTCTTTGCAGCCTAGGGGCAGGGGTGCTATAAGATGTGAGGAGTGACAAAGGGAACCACGTGGAATTTAAAATGTGTAGCAAGGAGTCCCCAGAGCAAGAAGTAGCTCACGTGGGCATTTCCAGTTTCACATAAGATCGTTTCAGAATGATGGTTTCCAAAGTTGAGTTTCATTTCCAAATTGTTCTGACAACTCTCCAAGGACTCGCCAAGACGATCCTCCTCCTCCTCAAGCCCTTTCTTCCCGTCCAGACCTGATTGGAACGATGCTCTTGGTTTGAGTCGGGGGGTGTCCTTTCTCCTCTCCCGCCCCAACAGTCAAGGCAGCTGGAGCTGGATTCCCAGCAGCAGTGTGGATCAGGAGCCGGCCCGAGGAGAACCAGCTCGCCTGCTTGCCCCTCGCCCCTCTCTGCCACCTCCAGTCTCTCCACCTTCATGGCCTCTGCTGATGGCGCCTCTGGACATTCGGGGTTCCCTATCAAGCGGCAATCAGGAGAGCTTGCTTTGGATCACTAATCCCCCCTGCGAGATTTCTGCCCCACTGCTGCCTCATCTTAAAAATGAGAATAGAAACATCCCTTTAAAATCAGGCTTTTTTTGCTGTGGGAAAGCATATAATTTTTGAAGACCACTGGCCTAGAATCTGATTGCTAATTTCCAGGGTAACCCACTCAACGGACACAAATCTGAGCAAACTCTGGGAGACAGTGAAGGACAGGGAAGCCTGGCGTGCTGCCGTCCATGGGGTCGCAGAGAGCTGGACATCACTTAGCGACTGAACAACAAAGAACGACTGCATCTAGTCCTGACTTTCCTGTCCCTCTGCAGGCCATACCCACCCGCGGCTCCGCAGCTATCCTCTCTCTGTTCAGAGAACTAAGCGCTGAGCTATCCTGGGAAGGTGTCGACCCCTGGACTGGCAGGCGACCTTTTGTTTCCACCGGAGCATCACTGGTAGTTGGGAGGCCAACAGCTCTCCCTTACGCACTCCTGGTCACAGGGAAGCTTTGCATCACCTCTGACTTTTTGCAGAAATGTCCCAAAGCACATAGAAAACTGTCAGTGCCCAGACCATGGATGGACTTCCCAGATGGCTCGGTAGTAAAGAATCCGCCTGCCCATGCAGGAGTCGTGGGTTTGATCCCTGGGTCAGGAAAATCCCCTGGAGAAGGGAATGGCTACCCAGTCCAGTATTCTTGCCTGGAGAATTCCATGGACAGAGGAGCCTGGTGGGCTACGGTCCATGGGGTTGCAGAGAGTCGGACACGACTGAGCAACTGAACGATAAAGACCGTGGATGCAATACAGGTACCATCTAGGATCCAAATCCGTACTTGGGTGGAAGAGATGGTGGGGGGAAGGGGCTGGGTGAGCACTCAGAGGCAGTGCCCCTGAGACAGGTAGGCAGCAATACTCACTGTTCACACAGCCCACCAGGTGAGTGAGCCTGTCTTGCTCTGTCGAACAGATATACTCGGAGATGGCAAACAGTGTCCTCTGGTCGGCTGCCTGAAGTTGGCTGAGCCTGGAAGCAGAGGCCGGGGTCTCCACCCCCAGCAGAACTGGAGGGTCGTTATCTGAGCTCCCTGCTGTGACCCCCTGACACCTTGTCTAGCCATCGCTTCCCTCTTGGGATTCCTGGTCCCTCTAACAAAAACAACAGCAACCAAAAATGTGATTAAGGTGATAAGTAAGAAGTGAAAGATTTTTCTTTCTCAACTGGAAAATTCGTGTCATCATCTCTGCCCAGGAGCCTGGACAGGCAAGGCTATTGGATGGCTGAGTAGTTATCTCTTAACAGAACCCCATGGCGGTCTCTGTGCTCTGGGTGCTAGGCTGATATTAGACTGGTGATGATGGGAGAGCAAAACGGCCAGATAATAAGCATCAGACTAGTGTCTGCAGGGGATTTGTTTGCTCGCATCAGGGTTATGTGTCTGTTCATGTCCTGGTCCAAAAAAATTCCCACACCGAGGCTCAGAGGGAGGGGGCATTGGCAGGACCCGGGTGGCTGTCCATCCACCCCAGAATGTTTTATTATTATTTACTGTTCTCAGCTGCACTGGGTCTTTGATGTGGCACTCGGGCCTCTCCTGTTGCAGCACGTGGGGCTCTAGGGCCCCTGGGCTCAGCAGTTGCACCAGCTTAGTTGCTCCTCAACATGTGGCATCTTAGTTCCCTGACCAGGGACTGAACTTGAGTCCCCTGCATCGGAAGGTGGATTCTTAACCACTGGACCACCAGGGACGTTCCCCTCCTGAACTTCCTGATCCAGGCTGTGGGAGTCTGGTCCTTTCTAGGGAGGATTTCCATGAAACAAAAATGCACAGAGACTCATTGTTGGGTCATCTGCCCTCTTTCCATTTTCTAAGAAGTCTTTGCCTCAGGCTGTACCCAGAAGGACGTTTTCTGCTGATTATTCTTCTTGACTTCTTTCCTCCAAATCCACTGCTTTGAACTGCTGTTTCATTGACCTTTCCTGAACCACTGGAGAAAGATCCCTTTGGTGAGAGCTCTGCCAGCAACAGACAGGGAGCTGGAAACAAGGAGCTGGGTCCTTGGTCTTTGCAGGAACAGCCACAGAGGAAGAACATGACCCACATATCTCCTGGGGTCCCCTGGAAACAGAGGTGCTCTGTCTGCAAAAAACTTGCCAAAAGACTGGTGGGAACAGCACTGTGGAAACTGAAGTTTAGGGCTCGCTAAGCCCGTCCTTAGGCAGGACGTGAAGAGGAGCTAAAAAGCCTCTTGATGAAAGTGAACGAGGAGAGTGAAAAAGTTGGCTTAAAGCTCAACATTCAGAAAACAAAGATCATGGCATTCGGTCCCATCACTTCATGGGAAATAGATGGGGAAACAGTGGAAACAGTGTCAGACTTTATCTTTTTGGGCTCCAAAATCACTGCAGATGGTGACTGCAGCCATGAAATTAAAAGATGCTTACTCCTTGGAAGAAAAGTTATGACCGACCTAGATAGCATATTCAAAAGCAGAGACATTACTTTGCCGACTAAGGTCCGTCTAGTCAAGGATATGGTGTTTCCAGTGGTCATATATGGATGTGAGAGTTGGACTGTGAAGAAAGCTGAGCGTCAAAGAATTGATGCGTTTGAACTGTGGTGTTGGAGAAGACTGTTGAGAGTCCCTCAGACTGTAAGGAGATCCAACCAGTCCATTCTGAAGGAGATCAGTCCTGTTCTTTGGAAGGAATGATGCTAAAGCTGAAACTCCAATACTTTGGCCACCTCATGCGAAGAGTTGACTCATTGGAAAAGACCCTGAATCTGGGAGGGATTGGGGGCAGGAGGAGAAGGGGACGACCAAGGATGAGATGGCTGGATGGCATTGACAACTTGATGGACGTGAGTCTGAGTGAACTCCGGGAATTGGTGATGGACAGGGAGGCCTGGCGTGCTGCGATTCATGGGGTCGCAAAGAGCTGGACACGACTGAACGACTGAACTGAACTGAAGCCCGTCCTCAGTTGCTCAGTCATGCCCCAGCAAGAATACTAGAATGGGTTGCCATTTCCTTCTCCAGGGAATCTTTCTGACCCCCGTGGCTCGGAGAGTAAAGAATCCACCTGAAATGCAGGAGACACAGGAGATGCACAAAGATCCCCTGGAGGAGGGCATAGCCACCCGCTCCAGGATTCTTGCCTGGAAAATCTCAGGAACAGAGGAGCCTGGAGAGCTACAATCCATAGGGGGACGGAGGGTCAGGCAGGACTGAGCGACAAAGCAGAAGCCCCTCCTAGCTGTGTGTGCACCAGACCTCGGCAGAGTGAGAGCCGTCTTCCCCAGAAGGGGTGGCCTGTCTGACTTCCACCAGTGTGCTTCACCCAGCAGCCAGTCAATGCCCCGACGGACTGATGCAGGGGTCTTCAGAGGACCCCACCCCATTCCCACCTCCCCACACGGAAAACTCCTTGCCAGTGTGTGAGAATGCATGCCAACACAAGCGTGTGTGTGTTTAATGAAAAGCGGCCTGAAGCGTTGGTCACAGTCTTCAGGAATGAAATGTGGCTTTGAGCCTCTCTCTGCAGAGCCAACGTCGAGGGGAGGCCTGGAGGGAGCAGAACACGAAGGCTGGAATGCCGCCCACCCAAACCCCGGCCGGGCCCGAGGCAGGAGCGCACAGGCATTTCATGTCTCCGTGTTGGTTTTGTCTTCCACCAAGAATGTAGACGCAGAAGGGGAAAGAATCTGAGACCAGAAAGTCTGATTATTACCTGAAAAAGAGGGTCAGTGGGACTGACTAAAGCCATTGAAATGCTTTGAAGATTAATAGGCCCGTATAAACATTAACTTGTTATGAGGTTTCTCGGAGGACATTAAACAGAGCGCAGAAGGCTTTCATATAAAACTCCGCATGGAGTCCTCAACCATAATTAACGTCTGCTGGGTTTACTTGACGCCATTCCAGCTCGGGGGAGGGCGTGATGAGGAGGCACCCAGCCCTCTTTCTTTTAGGTGAGAAAGTGGACTCGGGGGTTTCTAAGTCCTTCTAAAACCATCACTGCCTGGGAAGCAAGAACCCCAGTGAGGAGTTAGTGGCAGTCCCCAGGTGGGTTGATCAGAGCCCCTTCTGGCAAAACCGCTGTCCGTATACCACTCGGCCATAACAAAGAAGGAAACTTTGCCATTTGCAGCAACAGGGGCGGACTTGGGGGGCATTATGCTAAATAAAATGTCAGTTAAAGACAAACACTATACGATATCACTTATATGTGGAATCTGAAGAATACAACGTACGTGAACAATAAAAAAAAAAAAAGAAGCAGAGTCAGATGTAGAGAACAAACACGTGATTACCACTGGGGAGAGGGAAATGGGGCAATACAGAGGTACGTGCACTCTCAGACTCTCTGTCATCTGACTCTTTGCAACTCTATGGACTACAGCCTGCCAGGCTCCTCTGTCCATGGGATTTCCCAGACAAGAGTACTGGAGCGGGTTTTCATTTCCTCCTCCAGGGGATCTTCTCGATCCAGGGACTGAACCCCATCTCCTGCATCTCCTGCGTTGGCAGGTAGATTCTTTCCCACTGAGCCACCTGGGGAAAAAAAGGGGTTACTATGGGATTTTATGATATCATGTGTGCGAAACGTTTGAAAATTGTAAAGCTCTACAGAATGTAAAGAATCTTTCTGCCAGTCAAAAAGAATAATAAATAAAGTTGTTCACCATCAACAGCAGCAGGCTTGCTCACTCCTGTCTGCTTTAATGAGGATGAAACTCAAGATGTCTCAGTAACCACAGTCCTTTCAAAGGGACTCATCATCTGGGAAATCCTACCCCCCCTTGCAGTCATGTGCTTCTTACAGGAACATACCTCACACTGATGGAAAGCACTTGAGCTCGAAAATCTTCTCAGGGAAATAAAAAGTAAACCCGTGAGCGGACTCTTACATGAGCCTCAGTGTCAGCACGCAGCAGACAGCACAGCCTAACTGTGGTCAGAGGGGCCCCGGGAGCCAGAAGGGACAGCCTTTGCAGCATCTCCTCACGTCTCCTGACACTGGCCCAGAGTGTGGCCGTGGAGGCAGCTCGGCTTTGAAACCATTTGGGGAACAAGGGGACAAGGTGATGGGAAGAGTAGCGGCTGTTAGGAGGTTTTAGGTGACACGTACCTACTCTCCGGAGGTGTGCAAACGCTGCATGAATGAGGCAGACAGTGTGCGCCTTGTGTGTGCGTGCTCAGCCGCCCACTGGTGATGGAGCCCACATCTCCTGCATTGGCAGGCAGAGTCTATACCCCTGCGCCACCGGGGCAGCCCCGAGTGTGCCCTTTAATTACTGCCAGCATAGTGTCCCCTGTGGAGAATTCATATGCGGGGGCCTTAAACTCCAGCAACCTCCGATGTGAATACATTTGGAGGTTGGGTCTCTACAACAGTCACTAAAGCAAAATGAGGCCCCTAGGCCAGGTCCTAACCCAGTCTGACTGGTGTCCTCGTAAGAAGAGGAAATCTGGATACCAACAGACACACTGGGGAGGCTTGGACACAGAGGGAAAGCCATGTCAGGAACGGGAGAAGGCGGCCGCCCACAAGTCAGGGCGAGAGGCCTCAGGAGACGCCAGCCCCGTCAGCACCTGGACATTCAGCCTCCCGAGTTATGAGCAGACAGATTCTAGTGAAGTCACTCATCCCAGGTGTTTGATGGTGGCAGCCCCCGCTGACTACTACAGCTACCGTGAGAGAGTCAGAGGCAACAGGCTCCCCCTGGGCTGGACGCCCTGGCCCCAAACTGCCTCCTTGGGGTCCTGGAGGTCCGCCCCAAACCCTGGTTCCCAAGCATAGCTTAAGCTCTCAGCTCCATGGTTCCAGGAGTCCAGTGGGCAGAACAAGGCAGTGAGGAGAGTCCTCACCTAAGGTGTCGCCTCCTCCAGGCAGCCTTCCCTGACTGCTGCCTCGTCCCCTGGGTTGGGCATCCTGCCTCCATCTTCCAGCCTCTCAAACAACCCCAGAGTCCCACATCATGGACCACTTCTGGCGCCATCTGGTCCTTCTGATTCCCCCAGTCCAGCCCCGGGAAGGCCCAGTCCTGTGCCTTTTTCTAATCCCTGCTTCTCAGCACCTCACTCAGCACCGGGCATTGAGTGCCCAGGGCTCTTGACTCCCATAGCTACCAACCAACCGTGACATGCAGGCCTTGGGGAGAGAGCAGTGTGACACACACAGGCCGGTTCCTGCAGACCTGACACATCAGGGGGGGAGGAGGCCGACCCATGTGGTCCAGCCTGCGACATCAGGGAAGGCATGAGGCTCCCAGGAGCACAGGATCAGGCCCCTGGTCTGTTTAGGAGGCCAAGGATGAGACCCCCAAGGACGCCCCCCACGGAAGCCAAAACTGCTGGAGGATTAGAACGCGGCAAGGCTGGGGGAGGGAAGGGTGTATCAGCACAAGGGAACAGCATGTGTGATGGCCCAGAGGTGAGTGAATGCAGTGCCAGCCGCTGGGAGGCACTCGGGCTGGCTGCAGGGCAAAGCTCTGGGAGCTGGAGACTGGAGACGCAGCCTGCGTGGGCCTGGAGAGGTCAGTAAGGCAAGACTTGGGCACCTTTGTCAGCCAAGGTCGGGGCTGGGAGAAGGGAATGGACATGGGGCAGCAGCCCCTGAGGGATTTCTGAGCCTGGTCCATGGCATTCTGCCCTGAAGAACATCCACAGAGACAAAGGATCGACTTTGGCAGGTTCTCTGTCATCACTGGCTGGGGCTCCAGCAGCACACAGCCTAGCAAAGCCCCGCTTTGGGGCTCTTCGTGGAGGGGGTGGGTCCCGAGGCAGGGCCCACAGGCTGACGCTGACCCTCGGTGCTTGTGGTCACGCTAGGAAGGGCAGCGATCCCACCCAGAGGACAAAGCCCCTCCTCTCTGGGGCCTCTTTCTAGTCCCTTCTCTCCACCTCCCTGAAATAAGAGGCTCGGATGGGAAATTAATCATGTCAGCAGTCAGACACCAGCTCTGTGCTCTGAACGAAAGAAGCGCTAGGGGCCTGGGGCACTTGCTGAAAAGAGGCCAATCTGATCTCTGCTCTGGGAGGACTCTGGCCTGCAGCCCATGGGGACAAAGACAAACTTCTGCCCAAGTGACCAGTAACAGCACAATCTGGTTCCCAGTATGAGCAATCTAGCTGGCTTTCTGGAAAGAAAAATAACACATTGATAGACTGTGCTTGTCTGCAAAGAACAGCCAGTCAGAGCGGGTAAGTCACTCCAGAGTCAGGCGGAGCAGGGACAAGGAGACCAGAAGATTTCCAAACAAAAGAAGGAAAAGGCCAGGATAAGGTTTGGGACGTTCCGCTATAAAATAGAGGAAGCAGTTGTTTCCAAAGTGCTCTTGAGCCTGCATTTCCCCCGTGTTGTAAGAACTCAAGTCTGTTCCCGCCTCCCACAGTCTGCGGCTGTGGACAGGGGCAGAGACACAGTCTGAAGGGTTTTGTGTATGCTGATGTCATCTCTCCTGCAGTTTCATCAATAGCAACACATTTTGCAGATATCTTGACATAAAAACACAATGGTTGGCTTTAGGAATGTTTTTAACCAAGTGATGTCAAAATATTGAAATAACATGCTAAGGATTATTTAGAATTCTTCCGGGATGCTAAAGAGAGGAAGGGAAATTTTTCTATAATAAAATTATTCCACAAAGACACAGGTTAAACCCTTGGGTCAGGAAGATCCCCTGGAGGAGGGCATAGCAACCCACTCCACTATTCTTTCCTGGAGAATTCCATGGACAGAGGAGCCTGGTGGGCTATAGTTCATAGGGTCTCAAAGAATTAGACATGACTGAGGTGACTTAGCATGCACACATTATACAAAAGAGTTAAAACACTTTGGCAAAATTAGCATGATGGTGTGTATGTGACAGAAAGTGAAGAGGAACTAAAGAGCCTCTTAATGAGGCTGAAAGAGAAGAGTGAAAAAGCTGGCTTGAAACTCAACATTCAAAAAACTAAGATCACAGCATCTATCACTTCACAGCAAATAGAAGGAGGAAAAGTGGAAGCAGTGACAAATTTTATTTTCTTGGGCTCTAAAATCACTGTGGAATGTGACTGCTCTCATGAAATTTAAAGATGCTTGCTCTTTGAAAGGAAAGCTGAGACAAACTGAGACAGCAAATTAAACAGCAGAGATTTTACTTTGCCAACAAAGATCCATCTAGTCAATGCTATGGTTTTTCTAGTAGTCATGTATGGATGTAAGAGCTGGACCATGAAGAAGGCTGAGCACCAAAGAACTGATACTTTTGAATTGTGGTGTTGGAGAAGACTCTTGAGAGTCCCTTGGACTGCAAGGAGATCAAGTCATCCAACAGGAAATCAACCCTGAGTACTCATTGGAAGGACTGATGCTGAAGCTGAAACTCCAACACTTGGGCCACCTGATGCAAAAAGCAAACTCATTGGAAAAACTCTGATGCTGGGAAAGACAGGGCAGAAGGAGAAGGGGGTGACAGAGGATGAGATCATTGGATGGCATCATCAACTCAATGAACATAAGCTTGAGCAAAATCGAGGAGTCAGTGGAGGACAGAGGAGCCTGGTGTGCTGCAGTCCATGGTGTTGCAGAGTCGGACACAACTTAGCGGCTGAACAACAGCACATTTTGCATGTCGTGAGAGGGTGAACTAGCTGTTGCTTGACTGAATTGGTGGGTCAATCCATCAAGCACTCAACAAATATTTGTTCACTGGTTGAGTGAATGAAAGAATGAATTCAAGGGCCAGGAATTGCACAACCAAATTCACATTCTAAGGAACCCTCAGAATAAGCAGCAGGAGTTGCACGATGTCTTGTTGACGCCCTAAATTCTGAAACGCAGATCATTCTACACTCTCTTCTCTTTATTTCTTTTTCTGAGTTCCCAAGAAGTAAGACAAGACATTGTTGAAAGCAAATAACCGCTGGCAGCCTGCCTTTGCACACATTCTTCTTCTGTGCTTTTCTCTCTGAGTTTCGGTTCTCAGCCTCTGCTTGTCCCCAGATCATGTCCAGACAGATACAGGCTCCAACTGCCCGGAAAGAGTCCACCAATCCAGCCGTCCACAGCGGCCCTGGACCGGGGCAGCCCTGCTGCCTTCTCCAAAGAGCCTTTCACTCTACTTTAATAACTGACTGTGCTAATTCGAGCGGCCTCGCTCGCGCGCACACACACACACACACACACACACACACGTGTGCACAAGTAGGCACGAGCATACACACATGTGAATGCCCCACTCACACACACGCACACACCTGCATGCATGGTCCCCATCTGTAGTCCACGGTCCTCACCTCCGAGAGAGTGTGAGCAGAGTCTGAGGACCTCCCCATGAGAGCCAACGCCTACACCTGAACCCTCAATATTTCTCCAGAGCCTTCCCACTGCCTGCGCAGGGCAGCCACCCATGCATGCTGAAGAAATGGGCTCCAACTTGTCATCCCCATTCCCTGACCCTGGGTCGGTCCTGATTCTCCCTGTGATGAAGTGTAGGCATGTGGACGACCGCCAACATGCGTGCAGGTCCTGCCCTGAGACCCGGAGGGCCGTGTCTCAGATGAGCAAAAGATCCCCCAAGAGGTGTCCGAGGAAACGTGTGTATTTGCACAGAGAGAACTTGCATTCTGGATGACTCGGAGGGTTCTTTCTTCTTCCAGGGGAAAAAAAAAACAAACCCAGATGACTTATTCATCACAATGGCCAAATGCCAATATCCTGATGATTGATAGGATTAGATCATGCCACGTGAAGAGGAAGGAAATCTGTTAGCCTTTATACACATCTTCCCTCTATCCTTCCCTCTGTCTCTCTGTGTCTCACTGTCTCTGTCTCTCTCTCACACACACCACTGCGTGTCTGATTCACTCACACACCAGCCTCCTCCCACCTCCTGCTGCCTCCCTTGGACCAGCCCAGCCACAGCTGACACTATGAGATGATGAAGTGTTAACACTTAGAACACCCCCCTCACCACCTACCGCAGCCCAGACTCCAGCTCCCAGAGGTCATGGAGAGTCTCCCCCACGTGGCTGAGCACGAGACTGTGATGAGCGGACTGAGGGGGTCAGAGGACCAGCAGAGACATGGGAGAGGCCGCGGTTGGCATGGCTCTGGAACCCTGGCTCCCACCCTTGGGTTGCCATGTCACTCATCAGAGGGGGACTAGAGGAGATGCTGGTCTGCAGAGGCCACGACTGATGAGTGCAGTTCAGGGCCTTTGGGGCGAAGAGGAGATTAGAAAGGAAACCAGCAAAGATGACTAAAAAGAGAGACGTAGAAAAACTTTCATTCAACAATCATTTGTCCCAACAGAGCCCTTTCTCTTTCTTTAATTTAAATTTATTGATCTTTAATCAGAGGATCGTTGCCTTATAGTATAGTGTTGGTTTCTGCCATGCATCAACATGACTCAGCCTCTTTCTTTATATCAGGTCACCCTGGGGCTTCGGCACTGGATGAAAGAGACAGAAATAACACCTTTATGGAGCTGACTCCGGGAGGAAGGTGGCTTTGGGACAAAGGACAAGATAAATAAAACATACTGTATCTCAGAGGGTAATAAAGGCGAGAGAGAAAAATCAAGCAAGGAAAGGGGGAAAGGTGTTGAGGGCCCTTGTAAAGTCAGGCATTGTCTTGGCTCAGGCTGCCGTAGCAAAGTTCCGCAGTCCAGGCTGATTCAAAACCAGAACTTCATCGTCTCAGTTCCAGAGGCTGGAAATCCAAGAACAAAGTGCAGGCAGGGCTGGTGCCTTCGGAGGCCTCTTGGCTCCTGGAAGGTCCTCTTCTCCTCATATCCTCACACCCCCTGTGTGTGTCTGAGTCCTAATCTCTTCTGATAAGGACGCCAGTCAGATAGGCTTAGGGCCCACCCTAGTGACCTCATTTCACCTTATCTCTTTAAAGACCTGATCTTCACTTCAGGTCACATCCTGAGGTGCTGAGGGTTAGGAGTTCGCCTTATGGATTTGAGGAGACGGAATTCAGCCCACACCAGGTGGGGTGGTGGCTCTTTGCTTCCGCTCGCCTCTGTGGATTCACTCTCCACGTTCGTCCTCTCTGCACTTTGCCCCAGGACCCTGGGACATGAAATGCATCAGTGTCCCCACCAGCCAGCTTCTGTAAGCTCACAGGGAGGAGGGTGTTGAGGTATTTATTTGCACACCGCCCCCCACTCCCCTCCCTGCTGGTTGCTTCCAAGATGCACTTCCTTGAGCTCCCTCTCCAGGCCCTGTCGATGATAAAACTGCTTCCTCACTTTTATCTTCCAGACCAAGAGTCCGAAGGGGTTCCCCACTACTGCTGGCCCTCAGGGGTTTCACCACCCCGCCCCTAAATTGGCAAGTGGTGCCCCTATTAAATTCTTCTCAAATTACCCCACTCCGGGAGGCTGTGCTATCAAACCATCGGGTCAGGGCAGGCTTCCCTGAGAGTCAGAGGACTAAAAAAAGAAATCAAGAGAAAACGGTGTCCCAGAAGCCAAGATAATTTCAAGGAGCAGCTGTGATCTATGGTGAGAGCTGCAGAGAGTGAGAACCTGGCAAGGGGCAGTGGTTAAGGAAGATCCAGGTCCCGGTGGCGCTAGTGATAAAAAACCCACCTGCCGACACAGAAGACGTCAGAGACAACGGTTGGATCCCTGGGGTGCGAAGATCCCCTGGAGGAGAGCTTGACAACCCACTCCAGTATTCTTGCCTGGAGAATCCCCATGGACAGAGGAGCCTGGCGGGCTACAGTCCCTGGGGTCGCAAGAATAGACACAATTGCACTGACTGAGCAAGGCACAGCCCAGGGCTCCGAAGCTGCAGCAGTTGGGGCGGTGGAGACAGGATGTTCAGCAAAGCCAAAGAGACTCTTGGTTCCGAAAAAGGGGACTGCCCTGTCAGTCCAGTGTTTAAGACTCCATGCTTCTAATGCAGGGGGCTGTGTTTGATCCCTGGTCAGGCAATTAGATCCCACAGGCCACGTGGTATAGCCCGCACCTCCCCCCTCCCAAAAAAAAAAGGAAAAAGAGAAGTGAATTCCATAGTACGAACACACACCAAAAGCCTTATCTATCCTTGGATCCACACAAACTGAATGAGTATTCGTTGCCTGGGAGCCCTCGGCCACCCCAGCTCTGCATGCAGCTTACATACGTGTGGGCGTTGCACGCATGTGTGCCTGCGTACAAGCAAATGAATGAGCTGGCCTTGGGGCCCACACTGCAGAGGTTAATCTTTTAGCAAAGATATATATCTCCCACTTCAAGCTGAACAATAAATATTACTCTAGCTTTGAAGATAAAGCCTTGTTTATTCAAGCTACACCTCTCAGAAGATGTGTTTGTATTACCGCTGAACTCACGATACAATCTCTGGAGGTTTGCTGCTGACGTGGTGAGAGATCTCCTTTTTCAAATGTCCTTTCTTTCTTGGTAGACTTTTTTCTTTCAGGGAAGCTTTTAAAAAAATTTTTTTTATTTTTAAATTAATTTTTATTGGAGTGTAGTTGATTTATAAGCATTGTGTTAGCTTTTGCGATACAGCCAAGTGAAACAGGTATACATAGACACATTTCTACTCTTGCTTTAGATTCTTTGCCCATATAGGTCATGGCAGAGTGTTGAGGAGAGTTCCCTGTGCTTTATTAATTGTCTATTTTATATATATGTATAATAGTGTGTATATGCTAATCCAAAGCTCTCAATTTTATCTCTCTCCACTCGTTCCCCCTTCGATAACCCTTAAGTTTGGTTTCTACATCTGTGGGTCTATTTCTAGAGTCCCAGGGCATGTGGTCTAGCAGCCCGAGTCACATGGGCTGGCCAGGAAGACCATCCCGCCGACGGCAGGCACCTAGGGGTGTTGGTGGGAGGCACCAGGGCATGTCCTGGGGCAGCAGAGGTGCGGGTCTTCTGGAGGCCCCTGGCTCCCCTCTGGAAACACCCTGAGTCCCCAGGGGCTGGCTTGGAGAAGGTGACCTGAATACATTCCTCGGAGGAAATCAGGGTGATGGGGCAGATCTGATGAGATGAATTTTGGAGCTCCCTGTCAAACGCTGCTGCCCAGTGGGAGAGCAACAGGGTCACCACGAGGGGCCGTGGCCACGTGTCAGAGAGCACAATCAGCCCTCTGTCCAGCGAGTGGGAGGTCCTGGGAGAGGAGCCTGTGATGTTGGGATGGGTTTGGGCTTGTTAGACACTCACCAGTGATGTTGGGATCGTTTAGACACTCACTGCTCAGCACAGTGAGGCCAGGGTGGCACAGATAGCTGGAGGCCAGCAGGGCTGTTTGTGCGTCTCTCCTGAGAGGGGTGTCCTCATCCATCACCGCATCAGCACCCCCCACAGCCGCCGGCAGGGCGAGTCTCTGGCCCCAGCCAGACGTCCCGAATCAGAAACCTTGGGTACCGCCCAGACATCAGGGTTTCCCGAGGAGCCCAAGCCCTCCAGGGGGTGTCGATGCCCCTCGGGCGAGAACTACTATTCTGTTGTCTTCCACTCCCTCTAGACTCTCATCCTTCCTTCTCCTGTCCAGTCCTGCCCTGTGGCTGATGCCTTGCCCTGGGGCCCCTGGGGGCTTCCATGCTCCGAATCTCTGAAAGCTGCTCAAGGCCTACAGCCCAGCAGAGAGTCTGGCCCCCTCAGCTGCCCGTGACGTCTTCCCTCTGGTCTCTGCCCGTTCTGGTCTCCTGTCTCCATGGGTCCCAAACCTCCTGTCCTCTAAGGCCTAGCCTCAAGTACTCGAAGCACGCCTCCCCCTAGAAGACTTTGCAGCCCCCAAGACAAAAGTCACCTTCTCCTCCTATATGCCTGTAAAGCAGGAATCATTCCCCGACTGTGACTTCTTGTGAGCAACATGTAAAATTAGACAGGTGATGATAGATAGATACCAGGCTTTGAGCAAGGTAATGTTCTAAATCCTTCAAGTGAGGCTTCAGCACCATGTGAACCAAGAAATTCCAAATGTTCAAGCTGGATTTAGAGAAGGCAGAGGAACCAGAGATTAAATTGCTGACATCCACTGAATCATTAAAAAAACAAAAACAAAAACAGGGAATTCCAGAAAAACTTCTGCTTCATTGACTACCCTAAAGCATTTGACTGTCTGGATCACAACAAACTGTGGAAAATTCTTAAAGAGATGGGAATACCAGACCACCTTACCTGTCTCCTGAGAAATCCATATGCAGGTTAAGAAGCTACGGTTAGAGCCAGACATGGAACAACTGACTGGTTCAAAATCAGGAAAGGAGTACATCAAGGCTGTATATTGTTACCCTGCTTATTTAACTTATATGCAGAGTACATCATGTGAAATGCCAAGGCTGGATGAATCACAAGCTGGAATCAAGATTGCCGGGAGAAATATTAGCAACCTCAGATAGGTAGGTGATATCACCCTAATGACAGAAAGCAAAGAGGAACTGAAGAGTCTCTTGATGAGGGTGAAAGAGGAGAGTGAAAAAGCTAGCTTGAAATTCAGCATCAAAAAAAAACTAAGATCATGGCATCTGGTCCCATCACTTCATGGCAAATAGAAGGAGAAAAAGTGGAAGCAGTGACATTTTATTTTCTTGTTCTTCAAAATCACTGCAGATAGCTACTGCAGCCATGAAATTAAAACACTCCTTGGAAGAAAAACTCTGACAGACCTAGACAGTGTATGAAAAAGCAGAGACATCACTCTGCCAACAAAGGTCCATAGAGTCAAAGCTATGGTTTTTCCTGTAGTCATATAATATGGATGTGAGAGTTGGACCGTAAAGAAGGCTAAGTGCCAAGGAATTGATGCTTTTGAACTGTGGTGCTAGAGAAGACTCTTGAGAGTCCCTTGGGCTGCAAGGAGATCAAACCAGTCCATCCTAAAGGAAATCAACCCTGAATCTTCATTGGAAGGACCTGATGCTGAAGCTCAAATACTTTGGCCAGCTGTTGCAAGGAGCCAACTCATTGGAAAAGACCCTGATGCTGGAGAAGAAGGGGGCAGCGGAGGATGAGATAGTTGGATGGCATCACTGACTCAATGGACATGAATCTGAGCAAACTTCAGGAGATGGTGAAGGACAGGGAAGCCTGGCATACTGCAGTCCATGGGGTTGCAAAGAGTGGGACACGACTTAGTGACTGAACAAAATCACAGTATCTTGTATTGCTGTTTGAATGCATACCTTCGCAAATTAATCTTCCCCACCCAGCTCTTACAGCCCCCACCTCCCAACCCAGGTCCAGACAACCTACTTCCACCAGACAACCACTGTGAGCACCTTGAAGTAACTAACCTATAGTCCATTAAAATTCATGTTTGTAAGTGTATCACCTCGAGTTTATGTCATATTGTAGTTACTACTTACGTGTATATATATTTCTGGTGGGCAGAACAACACGCCCCCTCCCTCCAAATTATGCCAACATCCTAATCCCTGAAAATTGACTGTGACATCACATGGCAAAAGGCCGTGACTGGTGTGCTTGGGTGGGGACAGGGCAGGCATTCTGGATGACCCAGTTGGGCCCAGTCTAACCACAGGAGGCCTTAAAAGCAGAGACTGGGTCCCTGCTGTGGTCACAGAGAGACGTAAAGACGAGGGAGAGGAACTGAAGATGGATGGAGGGACCACCAGCCAAGGAGAAACTAGAAACCGGGAAACACAAGAAAACAGAATTTCCAGGAAGAAATGCACGTGGTGTTGACCTCTCCATATTAGACCAGTGAGGCCTGGGCCAGACCTGCGACCACCAGACAGTAAGTGAGGAAACTTCTGTGGTTTGAATCCACTAAATTCATGGTAAATTGTCACCACAATGGCAGAACTACTGTGACATTATATCGTGTATATGTTTCTGGGTGTGTGTGTGTACGTACGCATGTATCCTTGCTATGCCAGAGGTCTCGAGGAGGGGATGATGTATGATCAACCTTTGCGTCCCTTGTAGAACCCAGAAAGGGCCAGCTCACCATGGCCATTTCACATGTACTTTTGGAATTCCCCCAACCTATGAGCAACTTTTCCCTTTCTGTTTTCTCACTGTGATAAGAGTCACTTAATGTAAAGCCTACTAACTTAAGCTACACCTATCTGCACGCTTCAGCGGCACTAAGCACGATCACACTGTTGTCCAACTCTCACCATCATCTGCCTCCCGAATCTGTCACCTTCCTGAACTGAAACTCTGTCCCCATCACACACGAAATCCCACCTCCCTC